>JAVGWX010000016.1:23593202-24108202 GCA_036924085.1 Ariolimax columbianus | reverse complement strand
ATGGGTCCAGTCCATGCTTTGGTAGTTTTTCGTTATGTGCCTCAGGGTTATGTCTCTTCTTTCTTTTTCAGTCTGGCTCTTCTTGTTTCCAATACATGGTATATTTTCTACCACCTCTGGAAATATATGCTGCCTCCAGGTAGGTTTGCGTACAGTAGAGATGAGCTTTGGTGTTGTTAATGCGTTCGTAGGGTCTTCGCTCAACTTTGCTTTGGCTATTTCTGGAAAGTTTCTCCGCTTTAGTTTCCCATTTCCAAAATTGTTTAGTCTCTGATGCATTGGATGGTCTGTCAGTCCTCTGAGTTTCTCTGCTTGCTGCTTGGCTCTGCAATCTCTTCTGTCGCTCATGGATTGAAGATTTTTAGTATAATACTTTTGTCCATTTATAACACGAGTGGCGTTTAAATCAAACTGTGATTTTTTATTCTAGTTCTACCTGAATGGGCTATAGCGTCCTAGAACTACTATCATTAGTTAAGGGCACTTGTGTTCTTTTACTGCTAAGTGGTCCACTCACGTGAATAATTTTTTTTAATGGCGGAGAACACTTTTAGAGCTTGCGTTTAACAGTGTGTTGTGATGACGTTTATTGGGAAAAAAGAGGTGAAACCTGCGGAAATTTACAGAAGACTGCAATCACAATACCGTGATGAGACCCTCAGTCGCTGTAAGACATTTGAATGGTGTAAACGTTTTAGTGAAGGCCGTACATTCGTGAGTGATGATCCTGTTCGTTGTGGCTCTCAACCACAGTCATTTCTATTAATTTTCAGATTGTGGAACGCCTTTTACTGTAAAATTGACGCATAACCTGTCCCGAAATTTCACAAGAGGCAAGTCTTTCTCTGGATACGGTGAACACTATTATTCATGAAAATGTGTATTTTCAAAAGGTTGGATGCCACGCTGGATGCCAAGACAGCTTTCCGCTTTTGACCGGCAGAGAAGAGTTCAAGCTTACTCAACCCCATACGCCTCACCACACTATGTGCTATCGGCAGCAACTAGACTGGGAGGTATTGCCACATCCACTTTACAGCCCAGACCGTGCTCCAAGCGATTTCCACTTGGTTGAACCCCTAAAGTAGTTTCTGCGAGGCCAGCATTTCAGCACTGATACAAAGTGAAACAGGCTATGCCGCCAGTGTGGTATGACTTACATTGGGGAAACTGGTATGGAACTACGGGAGCGTTTCCGCCAACACCTCAACGACATCCGCAACCGCACTGGTTCCCCAATTGCCAGCCACTTCAATGGTCCTGAGCACCGGGGTATGGCTGACGTCAGTGTCACTGGTCTAGTTTCGTGCTTCTCTGACGATCGTCATCGATTCGCCCTTGAGAACAGACTTATCTCTAGTATGGGATGTCTCCAACCACATGGTATAAATATCTTCCATACTTTTTCTTAAACCCTCACACTGGCCCCCATCTATTTGTCTTCCTTCCCCCCCCCCCCCCATTCTTCCATCAGTTCTCTTCCCCCCTCTCTTATATCAATATCCCGCCCTCCCGGCTTATATTGCCTTCTCATTGTTCTCCTATCTGGACCACTATTTGGCCACGCTTGGCTTATCAGGCATATTCCGCCACTTTTTGTTTGACCGCTCCTATTTCAGTTTCTATCGAGTACTTGGCACGACAGGTCGCTTAGACAGAAAGCGTCTCCCACCTGAAACAGATGAGTTGACCATTTTTTCTTATATGTTGATTTGTTAGTTCAGTGTTGTTGTCCCTGATGAAGGCCTATTGGTCGTAACGTAGGTTTTGTTTGTGTTCTCGTCTCGGTGCGGTATCTGACCATACCCATTTTTTAAATTTTGATTAAGCTCAACCTTAATCAACTTTTACTAGTTTTTGTTCATGTTTTTTTCCCACTAGATTGGTTCAGACATACTGACAAATCTTTCTACGCTGAATCTTTCAAAGCGGTACTTAAACTCTGGGATAAGTACATAAACGTTGCAGGAGATTATGTCGAAAAATAAATTGCATTTTGACTACCTGAAAAAAAAATCTCTTACAAAAAAGTCCTGGTTTGACTTGAACACCTCTCGTATATCTAGTCTTCCTTCTGAGCCAGCTTATTTGTTGTCGTGAATACCGATATGAACATTGTAATATATCTACATATGTCTCAGACGGGTCGATACCTCTAAATGCGCTAATTAGATGCATATGATATTCCTAATGATACCAATGCGAGTGAACTACATTTATACCTGGATCTTAATTAAGCCCGCTTTATGTAAACTATTCAGCCTCATGTGGCATAACACATCTCGATGAGTTAATTTACATGAACTTGGTTTAATAGCTATAAAATCTATTTTTCAATTATAAATATTTATTCTTTAAATTATATAAATATAATTAAACTATATACCTTTTATAGCTTTTATGACAAGGAGATGTAAATGAAACTGGTTGTATACAGACTCTGCGTTCTAACCAGTATAAAAACGTTAAATTAAGTTAAGTATTTAAATATATTTAAAAATAACTATTTTTACGGTGTTTATTTCTATTACTTGGAAACGCTAAATGTTATAAAGTTGGGGATAAATGCTGCCTAACGCGCAGTCGTCGAGGAGTGTAAACAATCTAGGTTGTTGTTTTACTTACTTTATAAGAAAAATGCTTTGCCTGGCAGAGATTTCAAAGCAGTGTCGCTTTGGTAAAGAAAACGTGATTCAAACTGCTCTTCGCTCGAGAAACAATTCGTAAAATATTGAGAAATTTAAAACTAAGAAAGTGAATAACTTGCATTCCAGGTGTCTCAGAAGAATAGCAAAAGGGATTTTTATCAAGGGCGTCACTAAACAGACGATGATAAACACGCTGGCCATTTATACGTTAAGTTATCGGTGTCCAACTTGGGTCATATTAGATACGCCAAAACGTAAGATTGAGATCTGTGAGACGCGCTGTGCACGAAGTACAGCAGGAAAGACAATTCATGACAAAATTCGCAACGTTGAGGTAAATGGTGTGGTAGATGGCGTTGTAAATGGTGTGGTAAATGGTGAGGTAAATGGTGTGGTAAATGGTGTAGTAAATAGCGTGGTAAATTGTGTTGTAAAGTGTGTGGTAAATGATGAGGTAAATGGTGTGGTAAATGGTGAGGTAAATGGTGTGGTAAATGGTATGGTAAATGGTGTGGTAAATGGTGGGGTAAGTTGTGTGGTAAATGGTGAGGTAAATGGTGTAGTAAATGGAGAGGTAAATGGTGTGGTAAATGGTGTGCTAAATGGTGTGCTAAATGGTGGGGTAAATGGTGTGGTAAATGGTGAGGTAAATGCTGAGGTAAATGGTGTGCTAAATGGTGTGCTAAATGGTGTGCTAAATGGTGTGCTAAATGGTGTGCTAAATAGTGTGGTAAATGGTGAGCTAAATGGTGTGGACAACATCCGATTAATTACTGAATTGAAGCGCAGAAAATAAAGTGGTATGGGAATTTGAATGAGAATGCAGAAAGATCAACCTGCAGCACTTCCATACAACATGGAGGTTTCAGAGCCACAAGCAAGAGGTCGACACCCCCCCCCCCCCACCCCCCTTCCATCCCAGGCGACGATGGATAGAGGGGATCAAAGAAACACTCCAAATGTTCAATATGTCAGGAGTACAATCTTCCTACCTAACACAATCCCAGAAGTCTACTCCTCTCTCCGTTTCCGCAAAGCAAGTGCAGTAGGTAAAAAAAAAAGAAGAAAGAACTGAGACCACGACTTATGAAAGCACTCGTCTGTATTTACCTGTCCCTCAAGATGGCGGAGAATTTGTCTAACACTGCTGCTTCTAGTTTGCACTAACCGGTAGAGAATTAATTAGTCTGGAGCCGGAGTGCTGTTTCAGAAATACCCTTAAGTAAAAATATGTAGATACGTAGTGTCCTAGTACAAATAGGTGGTATTTATTTATGTCAATACTTTTGTCACAGTTCTATAATAGTAATAAATAATAACTGTTATTGTTGTTATTGAATGCCAACAATGAGTTAGATTTATTGTTTTACGCGCCCTCAAACTGGCAGTTTGTTGTAGCTTTCTTCACATGCTGAGCGTGGGGATGACGGTGGACTGACGTCCTCCAGGCAATTGTGCTATGCTTGGCTTTATCTGCGTGTCGTTCACTACTACGGGGATCCCTCACCTTGTTAGCCAATCTACCACGAGAACAGCTCGTTTCCTGAGGTAAATGAGGACTATGGGTTAGCCGAGATGAGGGACTTGACCAGTGCATTTTACCTGACCCTGACTGACATGTCTCATCAGCATGTTTTGCTGATCCTGACTGACATGTCTGATCCTGACTGACATGACTGATCCTGACTGACATGTTTGATCAGTATGTTTTGCTGATCCTGACTGACATGTCTGATCCCGACTGACATGTCTGATCCTGACTGACATGTTTGATCAGTATGTTTTGCTGATCCTGACTGACATGTCTGATCCTGACTGACATGTTTGATCAGTATGTTTTGCCTGACCCTGACTGAGATGTCTGATCAGTGTGTTTTGCCTGACTCTGACTGACTTATCTGATCAGTATTTTTACCTGACTCTGACTGACATGTCTGATCAGTATGTTTTTCCTGACCCTGACTGACTTGTCTGATCAGTATGTTTGTCTGACCATGACTGACACGTCTGATCAGTATGTTTGCCTGACCCTGACATGTCTGACCAGTATGTTTACCTAACCCTGACTGACATGTCTGATCAGTATGTTGTGCCTGACCCTGACTGACATGTTTGATTAGTATGTTTTGTCTGACCCTGACTAACATGTCTGATCAGTATGTTTTATCTGACCATGACTGACATGTCTGATCAGTATGTTTTGCCTGACCCTGACTGACATGTCTGATCAGTAAGTTTTGCCTGACCCTGACTAACATGTCTATCAGTATGTTTTCCCTGACCGTGACTGACTTGTCTGATCAGTATCTTTTGCCTGACCAGAGATTAGTTTTCTTCCCCAATAATAATAATAATAGTTGCCTATCGCAAGCGAAGATGGCTACAGTATTAACCTTATGCTGCATGATGGGATCGCATTTGACTGTTAAGTTCGATTTGGCACAGCAGACCTTGCTACACTTGAGACTCAGATATGAGAAGTCGACTGTAGGGAGGCCGTCTTTTCTGTTCTTTCGGGCAGCTCGCTTTCTCAGATCCTCGGCGATAATGTTTCGCGATTTCACTCGGCGATCTGAGCACCTTGAGTGATGCTAGTACGACAGGTAGAACGGTTATGTGCTGGCATCTCCCAGGAGGTGACGTCAATGTTGAAGCTTTTCATTGATTTTTTTATGGAGTTTCTGTAGCGTTTCTGTTGTCACCCTGACGAATGTCTGTCCATGTTGAACTCGATGCATAGCAGATGCTTAGCTAGACGCTCACCTGGCAAACAAACAAACAACATCTCGGGCCCATTCATTCTGGACTTGTAGAAGTGTATGGATGCTCAACATACTGGATCTGTTGAGTGTATGAATGCTCAACATACTGGATCTGTTAAGTGTATGAATGATCAACATGCTGGATCTGTTAAGTGTATGGATGCTCAACATGCTGGATCTGTTAAGTGCATGGATGCTCAACATGCTGAATCTGTTAAGTGTATGGATGCTCATCATGCTGGATCTGTTAAGTATATGGATGCTGAACATGCTGGATCTTTTAAGTGTATGGACGCTCAATATGCTGGATCTGCTAAGTGTATGGATGCTCATCATGCTGGATCTGCTAAGTGTTTGGATGCTCAATATGCTGGATCTGCTAAGAGTTTCTGAGTTAGGTACTTTGTCCTGCCATCTAATCCTGAACAGCCCCGTGGAAACGTTGATTTCTGGCCAGTTTGGTTTACACTATCCATGTTTCGCAGACATGCGTAGGAGTGGTTAACATTGCAATACGATACGCTTTTACCGTTGTGTTGACACTAACTCCATTTCGGCTGCAGACATTCGCTTGTAGATTCCCAAAAGCAGGGAGAATCTTTGCAATTCCTTTGTTGACCTTAGAATCGATTAAATTCTCTGGTGAGGGTACTGTCCATGTAATTGAAGCTATTGACTACCCGGAGACGTTTGTTTTGTAAAGTGATACTTCGGTCATTGTACGACTTCTTCGGAGCAGGATGGAAGAGTACCTCGGTTTGCCTGGTGTGGATTGTATTCCTATATAGAACATCTGAGTAGCAGAGTTGTAGAGCCAAGGTACAGCAAAGATACAGAGTTCGGTCCGCGTTGTTGGCACGCTTAAACTAAATCAAAGGTAAATGCTTTCTGGTTCCCTATTAGATAATGGAATGGAAGGAACAAGGGAACTGCTTACCACAGATCATAAAAATAGGAGGCCCAGTACAAAGAATTAACTTAAACGGTCTTGCTAAAAGATCACAAGAGTCTTGAAGCCGTTCATGTGCGCAGTCAGAGGCACATCCTGTGAATTCACTGATATGACATAGCTACCATCACTGATTTCGACCGACTACATATCTCGAGAGTATTGTTTTCATGATGAATCGACGCCGCTTCCCAACCTACGGTTATGTAGTCCGCCATCCACAGAATGTCCCCGCTCGCCAGAACCTGGACATGACTATCGAAATCAAGGGTGGAAAAATATCATGTCCTGTATTGAAGTGAGTCCAGGGTTGCCAGGGCAACATCTGGCTGCGAAAAATCACCCGCATTTCATCAAAACTATGCACCTCATAGACTTAAGCCTCCAATAATGGACACAGACTATCGACGCAACAGAACTTAGTCGCGCAAGTTGACTAATACTATTATTATTATTATTATTATTATTATTATTACTATTATTATTATTATTTTTGCCATTGGATCTCGGATCCAATGACAGCGTCCTCACTGAGGTAGGCGCACAAAGACATATTTTTGAAAACGATACAGAAACGAAGATTTTGTTGGCTTTGACACAATATACGACACGAAAACCTACAGAAAGATACTAGAGACGCCCGATCCGGGGGGAAAAGGGAATGGGGCGACCAAGACTCGCCTTTACATCTCAGTCATGCAGAGCCAGTAAAGTATGAGCCTATGATGAAATAAAGAGAGCTTTAGGTGGATAGAATTCAATGGAGAGACATACTCAGACAACCTTACAATCAATCTCAGAAATGATCAACCAGAGAAAAGGATCAAATGGAAAGACACGCTCAGACAGACTTACAACCAGTCTCAGGACTGATCAACCAGATGGTGATGATTATTATTAGTGGAAATAAGTCTCTAACACTTCATCTTAAACTACTTGGAATTATCTTATGGGAGACTTGATTGAATCAAGCAATGCCCCTCTATTAGATGACGCTGCTTAAATCGGTGAACCTGCAATCCACAAATTGCATCACTTAAGAATCAAACCTAAAAATAACAGGGCAGACAACCAGTATGTACAACTTGCAATCTAAATAAACCTTTGTTTACATGCACTTGGTGAAAGAGACTGACACTTATAAGTCTACCTGGATTGCTTTTTTCTTTATCGTGTCTCCTGTTGCTTCTTCTTACCAAGAGGGTAGGGGAGTCTCTGTGGCGAAGTGGTCAAACCGTTTGCCTCGTGTTCAGGCGATTGGGATTCGAATTCGAGATGCGATGGTCGGTCCATGATGTCAATTTTTTCAGGAGATCCCTGGGTTCATCGCTGGAGCTACGGAGTTCATGCTCTGTGCGATGCTCTCGGCAGGTGGGGTACCTTTCTGCCGAGAGAGACTGAGCTAAATGGGGAAACCCGAGGCGATGAATTTGAGCCCTTACCATAACGTAACTTACCAAGCATGGAGTCCATTGATAGAAAGCTTTCGTGAACGAGTTGATGTGCTCTTTCAGTGGTTTTGTCTAAATGATGACGATTTTAGTCGTCTTTTGCGCCTTGCTTGTCGGGTTACAGTGACCACATTCTAAACTCCTTTAGATCGATACAGGATAAATATTGATGTCGTCTGATTGAATAGAAACAGAGCTTTTGCAATCACCAATGATACCTGAATTGTTCTTTAAACATAACTTCCCCTTGTTGGTTGGCAATATTGTTGCATAACTAGAAATAAATGACCTTTCAGTGCTGATGGAAGTAAATCAATACCTTTCATACATTTGATATGATATGATATGATATGATATGATATGATATGATATGATATTATAGGATAAGATATGGTGTTTGTTTGTTTATTTGTTTGCGAATGTCCGCAATGAGTAGGTTTACTTTTTCGTGCGCCCTGAAAAGGACGTTAAGTGGCAGGTTGCAGTAGCTTTCCTCACATCCCGAGCGTGCTGATGAAGGTGGACCGGGGTTCACCAGGCTGTTGTGCTATACTTGGCTTCAGTTGCCACTACTACGGAGATCACGATGATCCCTCAACTTGTTAACCAGACTGTCACGAAAACAACCCGTTTCCATGGAGGGTTATTAGGAAGCCGAGGTGAGTGTCTTGACCAGTATATTTTGCTTGAACTGACTAACAGGTCTGATCAGTATATTTTGCCTGACCCTGACTAACATGTTTAATCAGTATATTTTGCTTGACCAGACGTTATTCTTCCTCTCCATGATATGATATGATGTGATGTGATGGGATATGATATGATGTGATGTGGTATGATGTGATGTGATGGGATATGAAATTTATTTGTATTCATGTATACATATCTGAGTGGTTCTGGGTTCATTCCCCAGTTAAGGCGGTAATGTTTTTTTTCAGACCGCAATGGCTCCCGGATCGACCCAGCCTTAAATGGATACTGTTTCAGTCCGGGAAGTAAAAGCGGCGAGGAAGAGGAGATCGCTACCGCCCTCATATAGCCGAGCCTTTAAAATGTAAGATCGCTAACACTTCACACCCCTACTGCAGTAATGCAATGGGTTACTTTACTTTACTTTACTTTGCATACATATGTATATATACTCTAGAACATTCCATTGAGGTGGGTTTGAGTCAGCAACTAAGACTGTCTATATTCTCAAATACTATCTTCCGCTCTACCAATTGAGCTATCTCTGGGAAAATAAACGTTTCTGAGTTTTTGTAATTATGTTTTGGGTTTAAAATGAGTACTGTGATAGTTTTTCATTCACAAGTGATGAAGATCACTGTCTTTGTTCAGCCGTGTGGACAGTCGTATCTATTGCTGTGTCCGCTGAAATGGGTGACTTGCGCGGTGATTTGGATTAAAGTGAGGAAGAAACTGCGCCTTTTGTCAACCTCACTCACAGAGCCCAAGCTACCTTTTGCCAGTGGCAAGACATTCATCGAGACGACTGGAGATAGCATAGGATGCAGATTTTGCCTCAGGGTTACCACCGAAGCCTTTCCGTAAACATGTAACCCGCAGGGTAGAAAGGTGGGAAGGCATCTAACGCAGTTTGTCGTGCCTTTTCGATAACCACAAGAGGTCGTATGGACAACACTCAGCGTGTGAGTGAGTCTGGCATCTCTCCCAGCTGTATTCAGTTCATCATAGTAGCATCTAAAATTCCCACACGCCAAATTCGTGAAGGTGAACCGGCAGAACTAACCCGTGAGATACGACACAGGTATAACTAGTTTAAGCGTAGCGCCATTCAGCCGGCGTCTAGACCAGGATAAACGGATGGAAGAAATCACAAAAAAAAGAACGAAATAACAAGTCCAGACGGAAAACAACTCCACGTATCCGTGAACACAAGTGTAAGTCGTTGACTAGTGTGAATTCCAGGCAAATCCGTGGTATGGCGGCATCCATAATGATCCAAAACAGTAGAGAAATGTAGACTCGCAGCCAGTTACAGCGCCATCTTTGCCAGACAGACGTACAAACGGCAACAATTATATTATTTCTGTTAGCAGTATTAATGTTGTTGTTAATGCTATCAGAATAGAAAATGTTCAAATCCAATGCTTCCAATGAGAAGGCCGTGAACTACACATACCTTATTATTATGCATTTGTAAGGAGAGATATTATAAACACTTGGCAGTGCATCCTATCTGGGAAGCAAAAAGACCCAAAACAGAGATACATCTAAGGAAATTCGCTTTTCTATAGCCGCAGGTGCATTTCCCCAACTAACGAACATCTGGAAATCAAAATCGCTGAGCGCGCACACCAAAGCTCAGGTTGTTCAACTTCAACGTATTGCCAATACTCACCTATGGATGTGAATGTTGGAAAATAATAAAAGCATTGTAAAATAAACGTAATACATTTGAGAATACGTGTCTTAGAAAATCGTGAACGTTAGCTGGAAGGAATCCATAACAAACAACAACACAATTAGAGAAGTCATCAATCAACAATATGATTGTTCAGTCAATAGAAAAAAAACAGTGGTCATACATCGGACATGTTCTTAGTAACGACAAACGACAAACTCCCTCTGCAAAAGGAAAGACGAAAAAACTTTGCAGAACAATCATCAGAGAGGGTTTCAATACGGGCTTGAACAACATACATGAACTGAAAAGAGTGGCGTCACACAGATCAAACTGGAAAGTACTGGTTTCTGGCTTATCCGGCGTGTTTGACACTTCAAGAACATCGAAAAAATGCTTTGAGAATATGTGTATGGGTTATTATTGTAAGTGTTGTGAGAAATCTGTCAAGTTGTGTGTATGGGTTATTATTGTAAGGGTTGTGAGAAATCTGTCAAGTTGTGTGTATGTGTTATTATTGTAAGGGTTGTGAGAAATCTGTCAAGTTGTGTGTATGTGTTATTATTGTAAGTGTTGTGAGAAATCTGTCAAGTTGTGTGTGTGAATTGTAAATATTCTCACGCTACTCTCTAGGAACGACGAGTAATCAATGCAGCTGAAAGATACTGACCCCGATCCCCACCTCACACTTTCCTTCGTGCTCAAAGAAACAGGGTGTGTCACGGCAGTCTAACCAACGAGGTGGGGATTGACTGTGTAATCCTTATAGCTTACTGCAGAACCTCACGTTGGTCCACAGCTAGGAGACCACCGGTCCAAATTCGCAATAACGACACCGATTGAAAGCAGAGCCACCAACTACGAAATAAAGGTAGTCAAAAGTTAACTTAACCCATCACGAGTAACTTTGTAACAATAACAACGACACAATTTGCTGTATTGCCAATCACAGACTGTAGTTCTAGTAGATAGAGGCAAAGAAGTGTGCACAACCATTGCGCTGCAGTAACAATACCCTTCACGATTTGCAGAGCTACAATGGAGACGTATAGGTCTCCCCGGAATTCAATTATATCGATTCTTGATACCTTAAAATACCATGAGTCCCTTTTCAAACCATAACTTCAATTTCTTCCCAGTCTTAACACTTTTGGTATTAATAATTGCGCATGCGCCGTCCAACTGAATTACCAGTAACCATGGAGACGGCTTAGCAGAAATTTTCTCGATTCTCTCCCTTTTCTTTCTTTCGTGTGCTCTCTCTCCCTTTCTCTCTCTCTCTCTCTCTCTCTCTCTCTCTCTCTCTCTGACATTTTTAAGTCAGAGCTGAAATGTGCCCACGTGTGTTCAGTTTCACCGTATCATGTATCTTATGTATACTCATGCATCTCTATTCTGCGTCTCATTAATAAGTTCCCATTAAATAAACCAGTTCGTATCAAACTTATTTCACTTAAATAATCCTTGAAATAATTATCAATTGTTTCTTTGTCTGTTTTCATTAAAACTTTATCTTTCTGTATGCTACTGACGAAGGAACTACGCTTTCAACCCCAGACTGCAGTTTTTAGGTTATATCAAGGAATAGAAGTGTGTCTGTGTGTATCTGAATGAACCTATTATAACTGTTTCTGTGGTGCACTGGTGTTGCTGTTGATTCAATGTCCTCTCTCGATGACCCTTCAACATCGTTCATCCAATATATTTTTTTTGCGTTCGCCCTATTTCTCTTTTTCTCAAGGCGTGCGCGTTGCACTGTGTTTTTATTTTGCGCCTATCGGCCCAGTGCATCCGACTTTGACATTCATTTAATGTAAGGTTCTGTTTCCTCGTGCATTTTCTAAAGGGTTGCTTCCCCGGGCAAACAGGACCTTTTTTTGGGGGGGGGGGGGAGGGGGGTGGGTGGTGGGTGGGGGGTGGATATATTTACTTTAAAGACACACTTTTCGTTTTTAATGTAAGGACTTTTAGGAGATTTTTCTTTGTTTTTCAAATCATCATATTCTTATGGGATCAAGATGCTGAGCAGATGATGCGCTGCAGCAGTTAGCGAACAAAACCTGACTGCTCGCGCCATGTCCAGCTACAGAGAGCTGCTAAGACCCTTCTACACCTCCACGTAGTGATCATGGATAGCAGGTTGTAACAGGACAGACTGGCTAAGGAGAGGGGATTGAAGAGGGAAGACTAACCCGGTACCCAAAAATGCCATAATGTGTACCGAGAGGTACAAATATCGCAGTCAGGCTGTTTATTACGACACACAGTATTCCGTTCTCCGGAATCCTGCTACTTACAATGCCCTTTTCAGAGCTGGATAGTGGGAGTTTGAAAACGAACGACAAAGAAGAAAAAGAATATGTACTTTAAAAAAAAAACATGTATCAGGTAGGAATCCCTTCACAAAATATTTTCTTTTTGTTTGGGTACCATTGGAAATTTTTGTAACTCCAACGCTCATCGCGTCCTTTTGTGGTATGTGACATCGACACCTGGGAATGTCTTGCGCAAAACAGATCTGACTGGAGAAGCGCAGTCAAATCGGGTGTAGCTGCCGGTGAAACGACCGTGTTGTGAAAGACCAGAGCAGACGCGAGACGCGAAAATCCCGAGCAGCGGGAACACCATCCCCTTCTACAAACCTCGTGTGCCCGATATGTAGCAGATGTTTTCGTGCTCGCATTGGCCTGTTCAGCCACATGCGCACCCACACCCAACAGGGAAATCTGTGACAAGGATGATGTCACCGGTCCTCATCGACAACGATGGACAGCTATTATTATTGTGTACATCGTTGTAACTGAACTTAACGTATTTATACTGGTCTATAAAACTCTGCAGAATCTGTACACAACCAGTTTCTTTTAAATTTTCTTTCACTAAAAAGCTATGTGTATCCAATCTATTCTTAAATGCATTAATTGTCCCTGCCTTTACTACTTCCTGAGGCAATGCATTCCAAGCATTCACCACTCTCTGGCTAAAAAAATACTTCTTAATATCTTATGTTGACCTTTCTTTAGTTAATTTGTAGCTATGCCCTCTTGCTCTTGTAGGTAGTTGTATTTTGAAAAACTTGTTATAGTCCATTGTATCTGTTCCTTTGATTATCTTATAAACCTGTATTAATTCACCTCAAATTATGTTCTTTTCTAGACACTAAGCCGGTTTTTCTGAGTCTTTCAACATAACTAATTCTGGAATTCCACTATCAGCTTTTCCGCTCTTTTTTTATCCTTTCCATCATGTTTATATACCCTCTACCATAAGGACTCCACACCTGTACACAGTACTCCAATCTAGGTCTAACTAATGCTTTATACAGTTTGACTATCACTTCCTTACTCCTATGTTTAATATTTCGTTTTATCATACCTAACATTGCATTTGCCCTTTTTCACTACTAACTGAACTAGCTCACTCACTTTACCTGTATGATCTATTAAAACACCTAGGTTTATTCATTCCTCCATTCATTCATAGGCGTCTCAGTCTTTGCAGACCATGCTCGTGGCACCCTGTGAGTGACCTCTCAGGACACAAGCCTGGGCGCTGAATATGGAGACCCTGGACTGCCCAAACTACAGGATACCCATCTCGTCCTGGCTGGTGTAATCCAAAGGAATGCAAAGCATGACATTTTAGCAGGAGCTGCCGGAATGAGTTCGCCATTTTGAAACCATCCGCCTTAGGTGCTACTACTCCGGATTTTCTGTCTGGGTTTACTCCGGTAGCCCTACCCTCTCCCGATGGTTTTCACAAGGCAGTGGAGTCGTTGTCCACCGATACTAGTTACTCGAGACATCCTATGATACTCTCATCGTACGAAGACTAACCAGTACTCCCTGGTACTTGTGGGATTAAAATAAGAGTTCCTCCTCTCCTTGGCTAACGAGCTTCGTTTACCCGAGTTTAGAGTCAGTGTTTACCTTCTCTTAGATTAGCTGCCAAGAAGTCTAATGAGCCAAATCTGCCCGCCCATTTATATCGCCAGGTACTCGGTCGCGCCCCACAGCAGGCTCTGTAAGAAACAGGGGGCCCCTCATGAAGGTGCTGCTGGAGACACAATAATATACAGAAGGCTAATGACATGGAAACTGCTGAACGACAAGCCGAACAGTGAATCCAGCGGCGATCTCTACATCTGGAACGGAAAGGCTATATTAGACGCTTCACTTTCCTTTAACGAGCGGAACGTCCAGTCCAGATCTCGCTACCCCACCAATTACCCCCCCCCCCCCCCCCATCTGTACATGTACATATTTCGAGGTGGCAAAACGCGAAGTGATACATTTTAAAATATCATTGACTGCTCTAGGCCGCTATGGTCTCGTCATCTATGCTTACCTTAACGTCAATTGGTACTGGAACTTGTCTACATACATCCCGTTACAATGGAAATATCATGCAGGGTACCATGTTCGGGATTACTCATCAGTGCACTTACCCATGGGGCAGTTAGTTTTTATGTACACGGTGGGTGGAGGTGGTAGAGGAAGTAGTGGTGCAGCTGGACAATGTACACGGGGGGTGGTAGAGGAAGTGGTGGTGCAGCTGGACAATGTACACGGTGGGTGGCGGTGGTAGAGGAAGTGGTGGTGCAGCTAGACAATGTACACGGTGGGTGGAGGTGGCAGAGGCAGTGTTGGTGCAGCAGCTGGACAAAAGTAGTGACTTGCTGATCAGGAAATATATGGCCTATGCCAACCCCAGAACCATCCGCCTACTTCGGGGGAGGGGGGGGGGAGGCTGGCATGTGCATTCCAATTCTGTGCTGGTCACTTTGTGAAGAAACTACGGGAACGAGAAACTGGTTGCCTACAAACTCTGCAGAGTCCTCTAAACCCTTATTTTATATTAAGCTGAAAACTAACTGGGTTTTACTTGGCAAGCCACCGGTGAATTTTCCCCTGTCAAAAATGAAACACTGGAGGACCCCCAATGGAAATGTGATTAGTAATGTTAAAAGAAACACAAACGACACCAACATTGGCGACACAGCTGGCACACGACAGAAAATTGCACCTCCTCACGTCGCCTAACGACATAAGTTGTTAGAAGAGGATGATGATACATTTCTGGTCAATATCTGGTCAAAACGAATTATCACCCACACGAGTGGTCTGCAGGGATATTTGTGTATGACAAGCACGCCTAGCACCACTGCTCTATACAGACCATGTCGTAACAGGCGACTATTTATGTGACATGGCATAACACCGGCCATAGTTGTGTGGTTTGGTGAGAGCAGCGTATAAGGCGTCTAACAGGCTGCAGGTCTACTTTTCTCTAGTGTTTGACTCTATTAAAATGGACTCACACGACAATTATCCGCCCTCCACGGCATTTGTCCCAACACAGTGATGAAATAAGCGCCCGAACCTAGCCCGCTATGCAGGAAATTCTCCTCCGGACTACATTCAACTCATACTAGAGCTTGGGTCTGCACAGGGGCATCAACTTCTCTAGAAGTACAGATCGACTAAGAACTAAGTACGAATTATCGCTTACTGAGCAGTAATATAGAATAGTATACGCGGACGCCTCGTTTTCAGACGGTCGAGGTTCGAATCGGAGCTGCGACGGTCGGTCATGATGGCAATTTTTACTGGAGATCCATGCATTCATCGCTGGACATCCCTAGGTTCATTGCTGGAAATCCCTTGGTTCATCGCTAGAGATCCCTGGGCTCATCGCTGGAGCTTTGTTTTCGTCAGGCGAGCTACCGTTCAGCGGAGAAAGATTGAGACATATGGGGCGACTCGAGGCTATGAAGTCTAGCCCTCGCCTCTAACCATTTTTTATAGAATAGTTCCACTGCATAATATAATAAAGTCTCAATAAAAACGCATCACAACAACGAATAGCATATTGATTAGCATCTGCAAAATGTTTCTTCAATGCAAAAACAAAATGAAGGATGGAACTTCTCTTGGCCTGGATTTGGCGTGGAAGTTGAGACTCGAGGAAGACACGGTGATGATCGTATTTTATTTAAAAATGGAATACGCGAAGAAAGAGAAAAAATATTCTGCGCAGTGGCTAAGCCTTATTTGAAAATGCTATTATCAATACCCGCATTTCATTAATTCGAATAAAGGTTATTTTCAATATAAGCCTTTTTCGTCAAAGTGGAATGGGAAGTTACATAGCAGCAGGAGAGAGAAAACTAACGTCCGGTAAGGAAAAACATACTGATCTGCCTATGCCAACCAGATCCAGGAAAATCATACTGATCTGCCTATGCCAGCCAGATCCAGGCAAAACATACTGATCTACCTATGACAGCCAGATCCAGGGAAAACATACTGATCTGGCTATGCCAGCCACTCTTAGCGACTTTCTTTGGTGACGGGTTACAATGGCTCTCACCATATCTGAGAAGGTGGACTGGGGTTCTCCTAGCTGTAGTGCAAAACACGGATCTTAAATAAACTCTCCGCTATAGGGATCACAGTGCAGATCACCATGCTCTTTTTGCTTAGTATTCTTCTTGTTCTTTGCTTTTTCTCAAACTCCCACTACCAAGCCCTGAAAAGGGCTTTGCAAGTAGCAAGATGTCCATGTAGTCCTGAGAACGGAATGCATTGTGTCGTAGTTTACAACTTGAATGCGATATGTGTACCTTTCGGTGCGACACTACCAATTTCAGCACGGCATATTTATTGTAACCTGGTTAGACTTCCCTCTTTGATCCCTTCTCCTTATCCAGGATCAACACGTGGAGTTGGAAAAGGGGCCTTGACAGTTCTGGGTCGCTGACCCTGACGCTAGGAGTCAGCTTTGGGTCGCTGACTCCTACAACCCATGCGTTGCTCAGCATGTTCATTCCTTGTTTAGAATAAGTACGGAAAGTTATGTTTGTTTACGGCTAGACTTTAACCTTTCGTTTTATGGGCTCTGGTTTTATTTTATTTTATTTCTGTCTTATGACTCAGCTGCACCTTGTACCGTCAGCGGAATATTGTTATCTACCTTTTCTAAATGATGTAATTCTTCCCAGACGTGAGAGTCGGAAACACCATGTAGCAAGACCTCCCACAATGGCAGTGTAAGGGTTACTGCACCGCCAGAGACAGATACCGAATGTTGTTCTTTAGCAGACTTAACCGCTGGTCGGAAATGAAGTATTAAAGATTTCAGAATACTAAGCGACTTGTTTAAGGCGGCGGCGGGGGTTGGATAACGGGGGGGGGGGGGGTGGGTGGGGTGTGGGAGAAACCACTCCTTACCTCGCTGCCTTTTCCTTCTCTAGTTGCAAGTCAGGTAACATTTACAGGTGCGTCGACTTGAACGTGATAGATGTGTGAGTTTAACGCCGTACCTTTGCCGTGAAAAATGAGTGCTATATCAGACTCAGATATACTGATGGGTCGGCTGAATGTCAACAAGGAAAGCTAGGACGTCAGATCTTTCGATGCTCTGAACCCCACGATGACCAGGACAGTCGATCCATGTATACCTCTGGAGGTTTGAGGTCTCAACTCGTACCCCAGCTATCGGGATCAAGATGCTGAGCAGCGCACGCATAAGCTGCAGTGGTCAGCGACCACAAGCGGTGATCCTGAATAACAGGCTGCAGTTGGGCAGACTGGCTAAGGAGAAGGGATCGAAGAGAGAATGCTAACCCGGTACTCAAAAAATGCTTGCTGAAGTCGGATGTGTTGGACCGAAAGGTGCAAATATAGCAGCCAAGCTGTAAACTACGACACAACGCATTCCGTTCTCTGGACTACATTCTGCTACTTAAGCCCTTTCAGGGTTTGGTAGTGGGAGATTGAGAACGAACGAAGAAGAAGAAGAAGAAGAAGTACCCCAGCTATCCCTTTTGAATCTTCTGAATTACGGCTTGCGCGTTAGTCACGATAATTGCCCTTGTGAAAGACGTATCAAACAGCCATGTCTACCGACAAAAGAAGTAGCATTTGGCAACAGCCAGTGTCCTTCCACGAGAAGCTGTACGGAAGCGTACAGAGCCTCGAGTCGACCGCTGCCTTCGTTAGAGTCATTAAAGTTGAGGTCTGAAGATGAACGAGGAAGAAGACGAAGAAAAAACAGTCATCTTAATGCCGAGGTCACTTCTTCCATCTCCATTCTCAAACTGGAGGTTTTGACACATATATATATATATATATACATATATATATATATATATATATGTATATATATATATAAATATATATATATCATAATGTAGCCTGTCCTTTGAAGAACGTCATATATATATATATACTGCAAAAGGACAACACTCATGCTTCAATTGTAATTATGGTTGATATATTTTGAACACACCTCGCATATATATATATGCGAGGTGTGTTCAAAATATATCAACCATAATTACAATTGAAGCATGAGTGTTGTCCTTTTGCAGTATAGAGCAGTATAGGTATAGGGGACTTTCATGCTCATTGGTGAATATTTTTCCGCCCGAAGATTACATCACCCTTTTGGCAGTCAGCCTTTCAGTGCTGAGTGTAGTTATTACCCGTCTGGTTTTTATTCAAAACGAAATGAAGGAAAGAACTGAGCAGCGGTGTTGCATCAAATTATGAACCCAAGTAGGAACCATTGAGAAGATTCAACAGGCTTCCGGTGACAATGCCATGAACATCAAACAAATTAAGGATTGGTACAATCAATTCAAAGATGGCCACACATCGATGGAATGCGGATCACGGTACAGTAAGCCTTCAACAATTCTCGTGAATGAAGTCATTGACCAAGTACCGACCCTTAGTCTTACAGGACCGACGAGTCACCATCCGAGAACTTGCAGGTGAGGTGGGGATAAGGATTGGTTTGGTGGGGATAAGGATTGGTTTGATGGGCATAAGGATTGATTTGGTGGGGATAAGGATTAGTTTGGTGGGGATAAGGATTGGTTTGGTGGGGATAAGGATTGGTTTGGTGGGGATAAGGATTGGTTTGGTGGAGATAAGCATTGGTTTGGTGGAGATAAGCATTGGTTTGGTGGGGATAAGGATTGGTTTGGTGGGGATAAGGATCGGTTTGGTGGGGATAAGGATCGGTTTGGTGGGGATAAGGATTGGTTTGGTGGGGATAAGGATTGGTTTGGTGGAGATAAGGATTGGTTTGGTTGGGATAAGGATCGGTTTGGTGGGGATAAGGATTGGTTTTGTGGGGATAAGGATTGGTTTGGTGGGGATAAGGATTGGTTTGGTGGAGATAAGCATTGGTTTGGTGGGGATAAGGATTGGTTTGGTGGGTATAAGGATCGGTTTGGTGGGGATAAGGATTGGTTTGGTGGAGATAAGCATTGGTTTGGTGGAGATAAGGATTGGTTTGGTACACTCCATTTTGAGCGAGGATTTGGCGTAGATAAGGATTGGTTTGGTGGAGATAAGGATTGGTTAGGTGGCGAAAAGGATTGGTTAGGTGAAGATACAGGCTCTCAAGACTTTTACTTGTATCGTGTTGTTGGTGCTCTGCCATCATTTCTTCAGTCTCTGCATTGCCCTAGCTAGTCTCTTTCTGATATTTTCCGAGCAGTCGCCATTTTTGTCAATTCTGGAGCCCAGATATTCAAAATGTGTGACCTGAACTATTTCCTCACCACCCAATGTAAATTTATGCTGACATTGTGTTTTGTTGGTTGTCATTATCTTTGTTCTATTTATGTTTATAAACAGGATTTGATCTTTCCTGTGTCCATTTACGGCTGAAATTGGCTTTAGCTGCTCTGGCCCTTCTGCACTTCTTGATAGTATCACTGTGTCGTCTGCGTATCGTAACTCTGGAATCTCGTACCCACCAATCGTAAATGGATTGCAACTTTTAATATTCTCGTCTTCTCGAACATTTCTCATTAAACATTCCGCATATGTGTTGTATAGATAAGGTGAGAGGATACATCCCTGTCTTACTCCCGTTTGTACTGCAAACCAATCTGGTATTTGCCCAGATACTCGGAGAGCGGCTTGTTGATCTTGATATATATATATATATATATATATATATATACCTTTGTGTCGTTCATTCTCAGTCCTAACAGAGAAGTAGGGAAAGTGAACTTCATGTTTATTATGTTTTTAATGATGCCTTTCGTTGTTTCTGTGTAAGGGTGAAGGTAAATCAGACAGCAGACGCTTCCGTTATGAAATAACTGTTTTATACTTCATCGTGCGAGCCTCATTATTAGTGAGGTGAGGGGGCAACTTCTTCTCTCGTCCTAACCTTCTAAACCTCCAAGCTGTGCTCTAAGACTGCAGATGCGAGTAGTATACATTCTTGTACGTTTTGCAGTCTTGTACTAATGTTCTGGCTTAGGTGCACTCAAACTACAGCCACCCGTCAAGATTATGTCCCTTCAAGGAGTGTACTTTCGCCTGTAGGCAAGATAATATTGCTCTGAATCGTCTTCTTCACCCTGCCAACCAATTACAATAAAAATTAAATAGTAATTGCAAAAATGCAAAAGGACGTCCGCCAAGTTTGTGTAAATATTGTTTTCCTAAACTGAGTGGAATAAACTAAATTCGTAAAGATCTCAGTTCATCAAGACAGACAAATATACATGCATGCATCATACTTATGTATGTATATATATATAGGGAGAGCAGACTAACGTCTGGGTGGGCAGAACATAACTTATTGATCGGACAATATTAACTAGGTTCAGGCGAAATTTACTGACCAGCTGACCAGACTCCAATCTCACTTCCACGCAGTTCTTCCCGGAAACAGGCTGTTTCATGGCAGTCTGGCTAACGAGGTAAGAAATTGACTTGATTCCCGTAGAAATGAGCGTCACGCTGAATATATCAAGAATAGCACAATAACCTGGAGGACCCCTGTCTAACCATCCATTAATCCAAAGACATATAAAAGAAAAACCGACAGATGAAATCTCCAACATACACATATAAGAATCCAAATACGCATTCAAAAAAATAAAGCCCCACATATGAGATCGCCCACATACGCATTCGATCTCTTTTAACACACGAGTATAAAAGAAACATTAACACATAACAAGTCACATACGTACACATGCATACGATCCCTCATAATACATGCAAGGAAATCAATAATCCACGCATGTTGGCATTAAATCTCAGAAATATAAACAAAAATCTCAACACTGATATACATACTCACACAAATAAGTACTCTCCTAACAAACCAATGTAAACACACACACATACGCCCACACATCTGCACACACATCAACCTGTGCATTGACCTTTCATAGCTGCATACAAACGTCTCTTTGTTGATGAAAGGCTTCCTGAACAGAGAGCCTAAAATCGCAAGCACATTTCCGCCAGCTGTTTGGATAACAAAAACGCTACAAGAGTGTTCGTAGCGCCACCTGCATATTGTTAGCACGTGTCAGTGTTCAACCCACAACCCAACTGTCATATGCTGAGTGCTAGCTTTTATTCTTGTTCTTCTCATTTCTGTCGTCCGACTTTTTCCCCATTGCTGGGGTAGTCGAGAGGTTTTCAAGGCTCAGGACTATAGGCCGCCTGGCCCCTATTGTCGTATTTAACTTGACATGACCGTTGTTCATTTGCGTGTACTTCTATTTCTCCTATTTTAACCAACTTCCCTATAACCTAGAGAAATTAAATTGTGTACACAACATCTACTAGTGTGACCTGTTAATCTATCAAATTGTGTCTGATTATTTCAGTGTAATAAAAGTGTAAAAAAGGCATCAACGTCAATTCACTAAAGTAACACGAACAAACTAAATGGTTCGGCCACTTGGCACGCCAGATAGTATCTCTCAGAAAGCAATGCTATACATATTCTTCTTCTTCTTCTTCTTCTTCTTCTTCGTTCTAAAACTCCCGTTAACAACCCTAACAATGGCTTTGCAAGTTGCAGGATGTTGTCCGGAAAACATAGTTTATGCGATGCAATATTTGCATCGTTCATTCCGACACATACGACTTCAGCAGGCCTATTTGGGTACCAGGTTAGCCTTCCCTCTTCGGTCCTGTCTACTTTGAGAAGCGTATATCTTGGTTATGTGCGTTCAACAATAGAATATAATAGTGCGCTATTTACAACTTGTTCAAAATATAACTTGGGATCCCTAGACAAAGTGCAAAATATAACTTGGGATCCCTAGACAAAGTGCAAAATATAACTCTACGCTTAATTAGTGGAGCAATGAGGACAACTGCAGCTTGCAAAATCCACACACAGGTGGAACCTCTTGAGATGCTGAAGGATAAAGCAGTTATGGAAGTTTATGAGCGAGGTAGCAGAATGAAACGGGTTCATAACAACAGACTCCTTATCGAAAACTGGCAACCAAGACGCATAATTAAACTATAGTCTGTACTTCACCATGTTAATTTAATCAAAGACATATATCATATCACAGAAAGAAGACAAGAGTTACATTTAGTATTAAAAGATATACCACCACAAAACAATTGGTCAACGCCAGAAATACTGACAAAATTAATAGATGATACAACCAAAAGTTCAGATCCAAGTACTCTCATTCGAGCAGCCCAAAGAACTATTGATGCATATCCCAATGAACGGATACATGTATATACTGATGGATCTGCATTTAAAGCCACCATCAAAGCAGGATATGACGTTCATATACCCAGACCAATCCTCTGATGAGCTGTCTGATGTTTGCGGGGAGGTTTGTTCCAACTATGAAACTGAAATCACTGCATTTGAAGCCGCTTTGTACCATCTGAGGAAAATTTTTTATGCCTTTCCTTCAAATGCCCAAAACATTGTTATTTTCACAGATTCAATGTCAAGCATTAGAAGTTTCTCGTCAATGTAGACCTGACATTACTGAAGTATATCTAGACATGGACAATATTATCAATTCCCATGTTCTCAAAATAGTTATGCAGTGAATCCCTGGACACTCAATCACATCTGGAAATGACAAGGCAGACAGACTAGTAAAGAAAGAACAGCTACACACAGGAACACCTTTACAAACAGCCAAACAGCTAAAAAAAATAACAAAGAAACTTCACTGAACATATGGTTCATGGGAAACAGGGGATGGAGGTTAAAGAAATATGGCAAGCCCCAGTCCAAATGACAGTATAAATCAAATCACAATGAAGGTCAAGATCACACTTTTCCAACTGAGAACCCAAAATATCCCGCTTGACCAGCATCTGAACAGAATCCAACCACAACATACTCCTGAGTGCCAGCTGTGTACACACTCATGTGAAACCGTTGATCATCATCTCATTGAGTGCTCTGCGCTCAACAATTTTAAAAAAATGCTTGTTCTTCCGAGACCAGTTAAATGGAACTCTTTGTGTGGTACTAGACAACAGATGATAAACAAGTGCAGATACCATTACATGGCATTAGGCCAAAGAGCTAGAGCCCGGATGCAACAACAACAACAGCCAGTCTGCTATGTTGCAGACTGTTACTCAGGAAAACAGCATGGAGGTGTAAAAGGGTATTGGCAGTTCTGGTTCTTTGGCCCTGAGGCTAGAATTCATATTTGGGTCGCTGACCTCTGCGGCTCATGCATTGCTCAGCATCTATATATATACAATGGATACAAAGCAAACGTCGTCCAAGCAAAAGGTAGATAGCAGAAATTACAGATGCAGTATAGCTCCCCTTGTACGAAGCACACATTAGGGCTCTAACAAGAAACCTCTTCGTAACGCTAAAAGGCACAAGCACAACAAAACGAAAAGAAAAATAACACCAAAGTAAAAAAAAAGTACACTTCTGTAGTCCCAATATCAGCATTAGAATAGGTATTGCCAAGATCGTATTTCACATACTGACACACAAACAAATAAAACTTAATTTGGAAATGAGGATTGTCAGGTGTTATGTATACTCGTCACTACTTTATGGCTCAGAAACATGGACACTGAATAACATGTTGGAAAATAGTATTGAAGCCTTCGAAATGTGGGTATTTAGAAGATTGAGTCGCATTTCTTGGAGAGAGAAGAAAATAAATTTGGAGGTATTAAAAAAGTTAGGGGTGAAAAGAAAATGAATGACCAAAATCAAGGTTATACAGTTACGTTAATTTGGTCATATAACAAGACATACCTCCTTTCATGAGACAGACAACGTTATAAGTGGGGGATAACATCAGAAAATGGAATGGGAAACTCTTGTTAGTTTACACCATTACGGCAAGAGGATAGAGTACACTGGAGTTCCATTGCAGCCGACCTTCGATGCGGAGATGGCACTTGAACTGAACTGAACTGAGTTACAAAAACAAACAAAAAATATGTCTTAGTACATTTATAAAAGCGTGGCCCGAAAAACGTAGTTCTCTATTTTTGTGTGTGTTTTTTTTTTGTTGGTGACAATAAGATTGTACTGCCTCGTAGTACTTACATACTTACTTTCCGTGTCCTACGTCACACATCATTCTTCCAGTATTCAGCCATGTCAATTGTCTTGTCACTGACACTCAGAAGGTCATCCATGTTACAAGTCTCCGGGAAGTTTGGGCAGATCATCAGATGGTCCTAGTCTTGTGTTACTCCACGTCATTCATGTATCCCCATCTTTTCCGGGTTTTCCTGCATCGTGATACACCAGTTCGAAGTCTATTTCGTGACTTCCATGTTGCGTTAGGCAGGAGATGTCCGGGTCCAGGTTCCTCCCGTAACTCGATCAAGGGGACCTGTGTCAGCTTTTTCCATAGTAGATATTGCCTTAAAGGATGGCGTGTTAAATAGGCTCACTTATCATAATCATCATAATCTTCATCACTATTAGCCTGTCATTACAGATGATGGAGTAAATGTGTAACATTGCATTTGGTTTGCACTAGCTAGACTTTACTAGTTTATGTAGACACATAGCAGACACTACAGTCAGGGACGAAATGTAAGTGACTTCATTGTGAGTTAGTTAATCAGTCGGTTGGTCGGTCAGTTAGTTAGTCGTCAGATCATCTGCATTGCATGCGGACAAGTCCATAAACAGTTAGATCTCCTCCTTATATCCGCCAGTACGTGATGATTGACAGCTCCTGTTCGGTGTTGATTAACAAAACGTCCCTGAATCCCACCCAGTATAGAGTTCATACCTTGCCGACCTTGGTTTCACAGCGCAATTCGACCAGTCGAACGAAGGACGTACAGCCAGGATCGACTTCGGCATCTTCTTTTTGATCGATTTCCCTAATTGTGTTTAGGATGTCGGCTTGGTCCAGTGATCCGCCACATGCCTCCCCTTTACAGCTGATGGAACTTAGAGAAGAATGAGGAAACCCACTACGCGTCCGGTCTGTCAAACTGACCACGACTTCCAACCTGATACGTTGGGATTGTTGTTGTTGTTGTTGTTGTTGAATGACTACAATGAGTAGGATTACTCTTTTGTGCGCCCTGAAAAGGACAATACGTGGCGGATTGTCGTAGCTTTCATCACATCCCGAGCTAGCTGATGAAATTCAACCGGGATCCTTCAGGCGTTTGTGCTATGCTCGGCCCCATCTGTGTGTCGCTCACTACTAGGGAGATCACGTCGATCTCTCACCTTGTTAGCCAGGCTGTCATGAAAACAGCCGGTTTCCAGAGAGGACTACGGGAAAGTCGGTGTGAGGGTCTTCGCCAGTATATTTTGCCTGACCCTCAACAACATTGTACGATCAGTATATTTTTCCTGACCCTGATCAACAAAGTCTGATCAGTATATTTTGCCTGACCCTGACTAACATGCCTGATCAGTATATTTTGCCTGACCCTGACTAACATGCCTGAACAGTATATTTTGCCTGACCCTGACTAACATGCCTGATCAGTATATTTTGCCAGACCCTGACTAACATGCCTAATCAGTATATTTTGCCTGACCCTGACTAATATGTGTGATCAGTATATTGTGTCTGACCCTTACTAACATGTCTGATCAGTATATTGTGTCTGACCCTGACTAACATGTCTGATCAGTATATTGTGTCTGATCCTGACTTACATGCCTGATCAGTATATTTTGCCTGACCCTGACTAACATGTGTGATCTGTATATTGTGTCTGACCCTGACTAACATGTCTGATCAGTATATTTTGCCTGACTCTGACTAACATGTATGATCAGTATATTTTGCCTGATCCTGATTAACATATCTGATCAGTATATTTTGCTAGATCAGAAGTTAGTCTTCCTCCCCACGCTAGGATTGTAAACCAAGTTATCAACGCCCAGGACACAGTCTCCAGCGACAACTAATATTGAAGCCTAACCCTTCTATTGTAGAAGACTCTATCATTTACGACATTACACAGCCTGTCATTCACCAAGACAGCTTAGTGGGGGGCGGGGGTGGGGGAGAGGTTATCTTATAGAACATAAAGAGTGCTGTAGATCAAATCAATTAACTTCATGTGGCGCATAGGTCTGCAACAAATATTCGACACGTCTTTCTGTCTGGTGTGCCATCATTTTCAACTCCATTCACTTCTTTCTTGTCGTTGTTAAGTTTGTCTCGACGTCTCTTCTCCATTAGTGTTCAGGTCTACCCCTACATCTGTTTTACCTGAGGATTCCAGATCAGTGACTGTCTTGTAGTGCGCTCAACTGTTTTCAGTAATGTGTGTCCTATCCATTGCCAACTCCTTCTCTTCGCGTCTAGCCCCACTGGTTTCTGTCCGGTTCTTTTCCACAGTTCTATTATTAGGGACTTTTTGATACCATTTCATTTCCTCTATTCAGCGCAATCATCCACTGATGAAATCTTTGACCTTTTTGTTTCCTTTTCTTTGTTCCCCGCGACACAAAGCCACACAAGAGGAAGGACTTGACATTGAAGTTGAAAATCTTAATTTTTGTGGTCGAAGTAATTTCTTTCGATTTCCACAAATTCTCTAAATCAATAAAAGTTCACTGCGGCTTTTGTTTCCTAAATTTGATCTCTCTATCAGTACCTCAGACCTGGTTGTTATTACTAGCAAGATATGTGAATTAATCTAGCTCTTGTAGTAATATGTTGTTACTGTGGTTGTGGTTGTGATTCTGGTTGTAGCTGTGTTTGTGGTTGTGACTGGGGTAGTGGTTGTGATTCTGGTTGTGGATGTGGTTGTGACTGTGGTTGTGGTTGTTATTATGGTTGTGGCTGTGGTTGTGGTTGCTATTCTGATTGGGGTTGGGATTGTGGTTGTGGTTGTGTTTCTGGTTGGCTGTGGTTGTGATTCTGATTGTGGCTGTGATTGTGATTCTGGTTGTGGCTGTGATTGTGGTTGTATCTATAGTTGTGGTTGTGATTTTTGTTGTGGTTGTGTTGTGATTCTGGTTTTGGTTGTGATTCTGGTTGTGATTCTGGTTGTGTTTCTGGTTGTGATTCTGGTTGTGTTGTGGCTGTGATTCTGGCTGTGGCTGTAATTGTGGTTGTGGTTGTGGATGTGGTTGTGATTCTGGTTGTGGTTGTGATTCTGGTTGTGGCTGTGGTTGTGACTGTGGTTGTGGCTGTGGTTGCGATTCTGGTTGTGGTTGTGACTGGGGTTGTGGCTGGGGTTGCGATTCTGGTTGTGGTTGTGACTGTGGTTGGCGCTGTGGTTGCGATTCTGGTTGTAGCTGTGACTGTGGTTGTGGTTGTAATTGTGATTCTGGTTGTGGATGTGGTTGTGACTGTGATTGTGGTTGTGGTTGTGATTCTGGTTGTAGCTGTGGTTGTGACTGTGGTTGTGGCTGTGGTTGCGATTCTGGTTGTGGTTGTGACTGTGGATGTGGTTGTGACTGTGATTGTGGCTGTGGTTGTGATTCTGGTTGTAGCTGTGGTTGTGACTGTGGTTGTGGCTGTGGTTGCGATTCTGGTTGTGGTTGTGACTGTGGTTGTGGCTGTGGTTGCGATTCTGGTTGTGGTTGTGACTGTGGTTGTGGCTGTGGTTGTGGCTGTGATTGTGGTTTTATCTATAGTTGTGGTTGTGATTTTTGTTGTGGTTGTGTTGTGATTCTGGTTTTGGTTGTGATTCTGGTTGTGATTCTGGTTGTGATTCTGGTTGTGTTGTGATTGTGATTCTGGCTGTGGCTATAATCGTGGTTGTGGTTGTGGATGTGGTTGTGATTCTGGTTGTGGTTGTGATTCTGGTTGTGGCTGTGGTTGTGACTCTGGTTGTAGCTGTGGTTGCGATTCTGGTTGTGGTTGTGACTGTGGTTGTGGCTGTGGTTGCGATTCTGGTTGTAGCTGTGGTTGTGACTGTGGTTGTGGTTGTGATTGTGATTCTGGTTGTAGATGTGGTTGTGACTGTGGTTGTGGTTGTGATTCTGGTTGTGGTTGTGATTCTGGTTGTAGCTGTGGTTGGGACTGTGGTTGTGGTTGCGGCTGTGGTTGTAAGACAAAATATTCAAGCCATCAGCATTGTGCTATGAACAAAATACTCAATTCATAATGCAGGAACGTGGCAATGCATCATATGCTCGCTCACGGACGAGATGAAGTAGGACA
This sequence comes from Ariolimax columbianus, assembly GCA_036924085.1. Classification (NCBI taxonomy): domain Eukaryota; kingdom Metazoa; phylum Mollusca; class Gastropoda; order Stylommatophora; family Arionidae; genus Ariolimax; species Ariolimax columbianus. The sequence continues at coordinate 24,079,618 of JAVGWX010000016.1, read as the reverse complement.
GTGAAGAGAAAATATAAACAGCGATCTGCCAACATTCCTCATAAGAATGTTCCAAAATCAACAACAAATGTGTGTCAGTAATGAGAATAATTCCCGGATTTTGCGACCAAATCACCGTCATTAATTTCAGAAATGCGAATCCAAAATGCAATAAAGAAAGAGACAAACAAGAAAATAAACAAACAAGATTAAAAGACCGCCTATTTATTACGCTAGTTTCCAACGATATCTGCTCATCAACAGAGCGCAATACAAAAGAGCGTGGTACGAAAGAGCGTATGTCAAAAGAACACATGTTTAGTATGATTAATGACTTAAGAGCAGCACTCTGCAAACTGTGCCAGCAGTCCGCACCAAAAAGGGTAGTGGTACAGTGGGTCCCATCACACTGCAACATCCAAGGCAACGAGGAGGCAGACAGACTGGCAAAAGAAGGTGCAAGACTACCACAAACAGATACTAGTATGACGTACGAAGAGCCAAAACGGCTTATCAAAGCCAGATACATGACCAAATGGGAAACGAACATACTGGTTACACCAAAAACGATGCCTATTACCAGTTGAACCGAAGAGAGCAGGTCGTTGTCTTCAGACTTCGCACTGGCCACAATAGACTGAGGTACCACCTATTCAACAAACTGAAGATAGGGTGTAACGACGAATGCCCGTGCGGTACTGGTAAAATGACCGCTGAACATCTGCTGCAGAACTGCCCGACATACGAGGATCAGAGAGAGCAGATGTGGCCATCACCAGTGGAACTGCAAGACAAGAACTATGGCAGCGGCGACAGCCTCAGGATGACCGCCGCTTTTTTCGAAAAAATAATGGCTACTGTCTGACTGCGTACGAAGAAGAAGAAGAAGAAGAACCATCTGTCTTAGGTGCTACCACTCCGGATTTTCTGTCTCGGTTTACTCCCGTAGCCCTACATTCTTCTGAGGTTTCCACAAGGCAGTGGAGTCGTTGCCCACAGATGCTAGTTACTTGAGACATCCAATGATACTTTCATCGTCTCAAGACTAGCCAGCACTCTCTTGGACTTGTTGGTTTAAAATCAGAGTTCCTCCTCTCCTAGGCGAACTGCCTGAACAGGCTAACGAGTTTCGTCTACCCGAGTTTAGAGTCAGAGTTTAACTTCTCTTCGATTGGCTGCCAACGAAGGCTAATGAGTCTAATCTGCCGGCCCAGTTATACAGCCGGGTACTCGGACGCGCCCCACAGCAGGCTCTGTAAGAAACAGTGGGCCCCTCATGAAGGCGTTGCTGGGGACACAATAATATAGGAAAGGCCATTGACATTGAAACTCCTGAACGGCAAACCGAACAGTGAATCCAGCGGCGATCTCTACATCTGCAAAGGAAAAGCTATATTAGACGCTTCACTTTCCTTTAACGAGCGGGACGTCCAGCTCAGACCTCGTTACCCCCCCTCCCCCTCCCAATAAGTTCAAATAAGTACAACTTAAACAACTGAGAAAGTAAAGTGTTAAGAACCGATTGAATTCTATGCCCGTTTGAGTATAAGTAAATATTCTCTACTGTGTACACTGGTCCTGTCAATATTCCTCTATGCTTGTAAGACATTGACAGTAACAGCTGACCTTCAGCGAAGGATACAGGCCCTGGAAATGAGATATTTCCGAAGAATTTTAAACGTCACGTACAAAGATCGAGTTACAAATGAGGTAATACGAGATATAATTACAACAGCAATAGGGCCTTTTGAAGACCTCTTGGCAACTGTCAAAAGAAAGAAACTTGCTTGGAACGGTCACATATCGAGATCAAATGTTCTTGCAAATACGATCATCCACGGAAAGAAGCAAGGCAAACGACGAAGAGGCGTCCCAAAAAGAAGTTGGAGGACAACATCAAAAGAATGGACCAATCTCCGACCAGAAGAGGCAGAGGCAGGGGGCGCTAACAGAGAAGGGTGGCGTGGTGTTGTGAGGATGTCTTCATGTGTGCCCCACCGACCTCACCGGTTATGGGATGACCTGACCTGAAGTGTCCTGTCTTTTACAGAACGTTGCTTCTGACAACCACTAATCTATTTGGCTGTTATAACTTTCTTTGCAAGTGTGTAGTACGGTAGGTTGCCATTACGTTCCATACATGGAGGAGCGAAAAAAAAACGTCTGCCAAATGGGACACGAGCGTGATTCGAACCGGATGCGTTGAGATTATGAAATGGACGCTTCATGCCATATTCTCACCCATCATTTGTTTGCCTCAATAATGTGCAATCGAATAATCATTTGGGTACGCCATGGGACGAAGAACTATTTATAATGAAATAATTTAATTGAACAAATTATGAACAACTTGGAAATTCTTGTTATTGCAAGTAGTTTTCACATTGCTTCTTTGAACTCTCGCTCTATTTAATACATGTTCAATTTGCTATTTCCTTCAGTCCGTGGTTGTTCTTATGGCTGCCGATCTTTCTACATGCCATTTCAATGCAAAGGTGTGCTGATCTCCGTTGTAGTAAGTGAGTGACACGCTGATAAAGCCAAGACTCTGGTCCACCTTGATCAAACACGTTCTGGGTGTGAGGAACGTTATTGCTACTCGTCATCTAACGTCCTTTTCAAGGCGCACAAAAGAATAAACATATTCATCATGAACATTCAGCATCAACAACAACTCTCTTTTGAATGAGAACGTTTCCCTGAACCCTAAACCGAATCCAAGCAAATAATAAAGAATCGAATTGTTCGTCGCAATAAAAAAAAATAAGAAAGAAAGAAATAAAGCGTATTGTTTAATGGCTAACTAAATACCATATTACTCTAGGTTTGCCTGAATTGGGGGGGGGGGGGGGGGGTAAACTTATGCGTCGGTCAACAGAACGACAAGTACTATATATGTTATCAACTATTGTTGATTACTTTCGCTACTAACTTTCGGGAATGTCAACACTGCAAAGTACTGACGTCATTTAGTAATGTGTAATCTCCACGCGACATTTGTCACGTCACTTGCAGTCAGCTGCTTCTTTGGACTTTTAATAATTAGCGAACACAAATTTATTAAAGCCTCGAAATTTAAACAGAATTTCTTTATTTGGACCGTTATCCGGGGAAAAACAACAGTAAACTGTTTATTTTTTATTGCATATTTAACATAAGTGTTTCAATGCATCTTGAAGACATAATTATACTTTTATTATGCAGCATGAATTGAAGGGGGGTAGACAAATGGGGGGTAGACAAATATGCGAGACAGGCGAAAGGTGCTGGAATAATAATAATGTTCGAGTAGGCGTTAAAGACCCGTTGCGTCGATCGACCACTACCATTTCCAACTGCTGAGGCTGTGTTCATGAGTAGCGTGTCGATCGAAATCCCTACAGACGCCCCAGGTGGAGCCGTATACTCTGCAACCTTGGGATAAGGGCCACGAAGAGTGTATTAAACCAATGTTTGAGTCAGGCTTTCCGTGTCAGAAAGGTTCTTGAGTTGCGGTAACCTTAGCTGAATTATGGTGTGCAGTTAAGCGGAACGGTGAACTCTGTCATAGACTGGTCTCCCACGGCTTAAGCCAGGCATGAAATGCAACATAACAAACACGATAACTGATCGAAAGTACATCAATTCCACAGAATAAAGTCCTTGATACCACCTGGTAAAGGAGTTGTCAAATATAATTCGAACAGGAACCATCGACCATCGGAAGACGACACAAACACCGCAGCGAGTCGAGAGCGCAGCGGTTAAGGCGCGGCCATCTTACTTTTGTCTAGTGCTGGAAGGGGGAGAAAATGTATTAATTAAACTGCTATTGTGTTTTTTTTCATATTTTACAGTTAGATTGATTTTTTACGTAGATGACAAAGTCCTGCTCAGCTCAGACAGTTTAGTACTACAGCCGTCCCTTGAGAACCTGGACAGCATTACGCGAAATATGGGCCTGTCAATATCATGGGCAAAGACCAAAATCCAGAATCTTGGCTCTGACAAACGGCCTCAGGTCATAATAGTAAATGGTCACACTGCGGAGGGTGCCAACAATTTCTCCTACCTCGGCAGCATGATTGCACCCCACTGCCGCAGTAACTCCGGCATTCACAAGCGGATTGGTCTAGCGGCTTCGGCAATGAACGACCGCCGCCGTGTGTGGAAGAAAAGTAGGCTCTCCATGGGCACAAAACTGCGCATCTACCAGTCGTGCGTGATCCCGGTCCTCGTGTATGGCTCCGAGACCTGGACCCTGCAAAAAAAGCGACACCTTGAGACTTGAGACCTTCCATTTGCGAAATCAGCGACACATCCTCGGCGTTTGTTGGTACGATTTTGTCCGGAATGTAGTCGTTTCTGCAAACACACATCTTCCCCCTGTCTCGGTTATTCTGGAACGTCGCCGCATTTCCCTGTTCGGTCATGTTGTCTGACTGGACAGGGAGATTCTTCAAAAGACAGTCAACAGTGTAAACGGCCTCCACCCTGCTTGCTGGAGAGGTCGTCGCCGAAACACGTGGCTTCAACAGGTAGCGGCTTCCCCATATGCCTTTGAGGAGGCATGGCAGCACACAATTACAACTGGACATGGTGGTGTTTATCCGACGCAACGGGCCCCAGACGCCTAAACAAACATTGTTGATTGTTGTTGTTGATTGATGGGCAGATCTTCTGCACGGGAAAATGCAAGTAATTAATTATTAAGGAAAAATCTTTCAACAAAAGTAAATTAACACAATCACCTAGAAAAATGGGGTATGGTTGGATTCATTACATGTTCATGTGTAACAATTTTTTCCTGGATAAACAGAATAAGTCCACTGTTTCCTTCCTTGCATGTCGTAAGAGATTTCTGAAGAGGGTTGTACATGGGATGGCAACCTCTTCATGTAAAAACCATTGCTATGATACGGTACTGCAAATTATTTGAATCAAGTTTACCTAAACGCTGTTTAATGTCAACCAAGTTCAGTGTTGGACGAAGAAGAAGAAGAGGACGATGAAAAGGAAAAATTTACCGGGACTAATCTGTACAGCAGAGGTTCTCAACCTGGTGCTCGCGAGCACCACATATTCTGTTAATGACATTTGGTGCTCGTGTCATGCAAGTAAAAAAGTGCTCTCGAGCACCAACGCTCATGAGACCCGTTTTTCAACTCAAACTTCGTTTTGCAAATCCAAACAAATAATATTGCTGTCCATTCCTTATATTTTAGGTGACCTGAAATTTGCGCGTTTGCTACTAGAAAATGTATTTCCGCTCTATGTTCTGAAATATTTCGCACTGCTAACTTGATTCAGAGGTTTTGCCCGATGCTGATCAGGTTCATCGTTATGTTGCATCATGGGTACTTGAATGTATAGATCTCCAGTCCTCCTTAGAGCTGAAATATTTGTTTGAAAATGAGAGATTCATAAGCTTTTGGAAAGCAGAATATACAAAAGATTCCAAAAATGCGGAGTGTTTCTCTCAAATGTCTGGCTATGTTCGGGATGACCTTAACTTAACGTCTTTATACTGGTTTAGAAGACTCTGCAGAGTCTGTATACAACCAGTTTCATTTAAATTATCTTGCTCTAAAAGCTATGCGCATCCAATTTATTCTTAAATGCATTAACTGTCCCTGCCCCCACTACCTCCCGTGGCAATGCATTCCAAGTATTCACCACTCTCTGACTAAAAAAAGTATTTCCTAATATCTAATCTGGACCTTTCTTTAGTCAACCTGTAGCTATGCCCTCGTGTTATTGCAGGTGGCTGTATTTTTAAAAACGTGTTAAAGTCTAATTTATCCATTCCTCTGATCATCTTATAAACCTGAATTTAGTCACCTCAAATTCTTCTCTCTTCTAGACACTGTAGGCCGGTTTTTCTGAGTCTTTCCTCATAACTGTAATTCTGGAATTCCACTATCAGCTTTGTCGCTATTTTTTGTATCTTTTCCAGCATGTTATATCCCCTCTATGATAAGGACTCCACACCTGTACACAGTACTCCAATCTAGGTCTAACTAAAGCTTTATACAGTTTGATTATCACTTCCTTGCTCTTATGTTTAATATTTCTTTTTATCATACCTACCTTTTTCACTGCTTCCTGAACTTGCTCACTCACCTTACCTGTATGATCTATTATAACCCCGAGGTCCCTTTCGTTATCTATCTTTCTAATATTGTACCTACCTATGTGAAAAGGCTTTCTCTAATAAAATACCTCAAAAATAACGTTCATGATTAACTGATTCATATCTCCAGGACTATTTACGTGCTGCTACAAGCGACTTCTTATTGGACAACCGGGAACTTTTTTTATTTTCAAAATGTAAACCTATTCGATTGCATGGGGCTAGCCCACTTAATATTACACGTGAACGGTGCTCGCAATCTGAATAGGTTGAGAACCCCTGCTGTTTAGGCTGTGCTGGCTGTAAGAAACTTAGTATATATAGAATTCAGTTTTTTCAGTTTTATACACTTCACCTGGTGACCAAACATAGAATTCCTTAGATCGTATGCCTATTTCTCTCTTTCAATTTCTGATGCGATATTTCTTTGTACACCAAGTGGCGTTACTCCGTATTTGGAGCTTTTTTTTTTCAACTGCAGCAGGCATTAGGCACCCTATAACTATCCGTCCAGTCTCATTGGAAGTGCAGACCAATTGAAGTGAAGGAAGTTTGTTCATGTCATTAAAGATACACCAGGCGTGATGATCACGGAACGCTAGACAAGTCATTGATCAAGGATCTAAAAAAAAAGAAGATATTCTAAAGAGCGAGTGTTCGCAACAAGGTGTTGTTTTTGTTAGTGTAGTTTAGTTTAGTTAAAAAATCAACGGTATTGCACACGGTTCAAGTGGGTTTTTTTTCGCGAATTGCGTAATAGATTGGGTAGATGTCTAATATAATTTTGAATTTTGCTCGTGCATTGGCCGTTTTAAGCCTACTCTTTTCGATTTCCAACTGCCGTGATATTTTTAACGTCCGATCTCTACTACCCAGAGATATTGGGAAAATACCAGAAAGTCCACGTTAAAAAATCCCGGTCTGAACGGTGATTTGAATCCGCAACCTCCAGCACCGAGGCCGACGTCTTACCTCGAGACCACCCAGTCAAGACATTCTCTGTCGCGTTCATCCTTAACATAAACCATCCAGTCTCTTTATCTAAGTCAAACCAACCGCTTTCGTCTAACGATTGTCTCAAGCCAACTCTGCCTAATCGTCTAAGCCAATGAGTATAGTATGTTTATCGCTTTCCTAGTCGCTTATACAGTATGCCACATTCCATTAACGAATTGTCTCTGTAAATGCCCATTGTTTCTTATCTTTCGCTACAAATAATTATTGTCGCTGCTTTGAGCAAGCTACATGAAATTTATAGTATTCCCAAAATATTTTTTTAGAAATAGAGAAAGAAACTAAAGCAGGAGTTAGCTGGAAACCTAATGAGATCGCATTTCACCAATGTCACTTATATGCACTTCAATTACTACAGTATTGTGTAATAATCTAATTTGTGTGGTAATGGCGCAAGTCAGTCTAGAATTACATTGTAACTAAATCCTGAGCATCGCCGGTGTCAAAATATCCCTTACAACGTATTAATGTTTTATTTGTCCCCCACAGTCGGGGAGGATTATTTGGTTGAATCTTCTTTTACCTTTTGATGTTTTAAATGTACTCATTTTAATATTGAAATAAAAAACAATAAAACATCAACAAAAACATATTCATAAAAATAAAAATAAATTTTCTGAAAAATTTTATCAATTACAAAGGCCTACAAGAGCCACACTTCTCCCCCCCACTCTTTCATCCCCTCCCATGCTATCCCCCACCCCGCCCCCAATCTATTCTTGAATGCATTAATTGACCATGCCTCCATTTTTTCTTATGACAATACATTCTAAGCATTCACCACTTTCTGACTAAAAAAATAATTCCTGGAATCAAATCTGGACCTTTCTTTAATTAATTTATTATTGGGCCCTCTTGTTATGTGTTGAATTTTGAACAACTTGTTACAGTCTTGTTTATCCTTTCCTTTTTTACTCTTATCTTCTTTTTTATATTCTTCTATTTACTTTTCCTTTTTCCATCTTCCCTATTTCTCCTTTCCTCATTTATGTATATTCTACTCCAGTTTTCGGAGCCCAGAAGGACTTTGGTAGCAGAGAATTTGTTTAAATAACCGCTTTAGATGTCCCCTTTACGACGTCTTAAATCCTAGACATATGGACTTCTGTGTTGTCCGCAATCTTGTTTCTCCAACGCTTATACCATCAATGTGTACACTTTGTAATGAGCACACACTCGTGTGGTACCAGACGAGAAATGAATAGTGTTGTTATTTGTTTGGTAAAAACATTTGTTGTACGTAATATCGATATGATATTGGTGAATCGTTTTTTTATAAAACATAAACTGTTAGAATTTCTTTAAACTGACACAAGAAGCAAAAACAAAGTTGGAAAATCTTTTCCTGATATTTAACAAAAAGATACAATACACATGAAGTAATAATGAGAATCAAAAACAGAAAGAGACCAAAAAATTAGAATCAAAAACAGAAAGAGACCAAAAAATGAGAATCAAAAACAGAAAGAGACCAAAAAATGAGAATCAAAAACAGAAAGAGACCAAAAAATGAGAATCAAAAACAGAAAGAGACCAAAAAATGAGAATCAAAAACAGAAAGAAACCAAAAAATGAGAATCAAAAACAGAAAGAGACAAAAAATGAGAATCAAAAACAGAAAGAGACCAAAAAATGAGAAATAGGTTGAGAGAAAAAACAATAAGGAGATAAGATCATAAATAAGAAGCAGCAATAATGGCGATGGAAGATTAAATGATAAAAATAGAAGACAAAGAAGAATGAGAAAAAGAAGATAAAGAAGAAGAAGAAAAAGAAGACGAAGAAGAAGAAGAAAGTCGAAGAAGAAGAAGGAGGAGAAATAAATAATAATAATAAGAAGAAGAAAAACAACAACAAAAGCAACAGAAGGGAGGACGAGATGAACAAAATAAGAAAAAGAAAAAAGATCCACAAACACAGTATAATGCAGGCTTATTACAGAAGAAACAGAACGAATGAGGAAGAGGTATAAGCTAGCAGAAGAGAACGTCCGTCCTTTTTTTTTTTTTTTTTAATCTTCAACTAACCAACTCGAACAAACATTTAATTTAAAGATTTTGACATTGTGCAGAGAACAAAGAAGAGAAGGAGGACAGAAGAAGTAGATGAAAATAACAACATAAACAACTAAATGAAGAAGAAAGAAATATGAAGCGGTCAGAAGGAAATACGAGATGAACAAAAAAAGAAAAAGAAAAAAGATTCACAAATACAATACAATGCAGGCAGATTACAGAAAAAGCAGAACGAATGGTGAAAAAGAGATAAGATAGCAGAATAAGACACCAATGTTTATTTTTAAATGTACCTCTAACTAACTCGAACAAATACTTAATGGAAATATATCTACTTTGTGCTGAGAACGAAGTAATAGTAGTAGAAGAAGAAGAAGAAGAAGAAGAAGATGAAGAAGAAGAAGAAGAGGAAGAGAAAAATACAATTATTTTAAAAATAACGACGAAAAACGAAATAAGAAGTAAGAACGAATAAGAAGGATCCGGGCTGACGATTAAAAGAAGAGATAGAAGGAAGGAATGAGAAAAAAGAATGAAGCAGAAAGAGAGGCTGCCTGTCTGTGTGTTAATCTACCTGCAAACAACGTGAACTAACATTTGAAGAAAAAGCTAACATCTGCAGAGATTTGGGAAACAGCTCATCCATTCATTCTTTCTTCATCCCCAGTAACATGGCCTTCACAAAAATTATCTGTGCAGCATCTCCCCCTTCGGAGTTAGTACACCGCCAGGCTGCGTTCATTAACCACAACGCGTCTGTGTTCAGTTGTGCTGAGCTGCGCTTGTGTTTCCAGCAGGCGATATTAAATCAATTGAGTACGTTATGCTGTGCTGAGTTCGCACTTAACGGAAAGTCGAGGTATCTGTGCTGAACGCGTGGATAACATCTTCTCGCTCGTATTACTCATCCTTGGTTCTCTTTGTATCGCTTAATAAGTTAGATAACACAGACAGCTGTCTAACTAGGAAAGAAAGTTGGATGGTGGGGAGAAGGCTGCTCATTTGCTGTTCGGTTAAATTTGAATCTTCTCTTTCTAAACCTTCAGGAAAAGCTAGCGATTGACTCTTGCACTCCTAGCATCGGCAACATTTGTATTAACAACACACACAGAACACGCACACACATGCACACACAGGCACACACGAACACACACACACACACAAGCGCACACATACATTTACACACATAATTATTTCTCACTGAATCATAATGAAAAGGAATATATTGCCTACTCAGACAAAACATACTGAGCGGGTAATGTTAGCCAGTGTCAGACAAAACATAACGAGCGGGCAATGTTAGCCAGGGTCAGACAAAATATACTGAGCGGGCAATGTTAGCCCGTGTCAGACAAAATATACTGAGTGGGCAATGTTAGCCAGGGTCAGACAAAATATACTGAGTGGGCAATGTTAGCCAGTGTCAGACAAAACATACTGAGCGGGCAATGTTAGCCAGGGTCAGACAAAACATACTGAGCGGGCAATGTTGGTCAGGGTCAGACAAAACATACTGAGCGGGCAATGTTAGCCAGGGTCAGACAAAACATACTGATCAGGCAATGAACATACTGATCGGACAATGTTAGTCAGGGTCAGGCAAAATATACTTACTGGACAGTGTTAGTCAGGGTGTGGGAACATATATATAATATATATATATATATATATATATATATATACATATATATATATATATATATATATATATATATATATATATTTATATATATATATATATATAAATATATATATATATATATATATATATATATATATATATATATATATATATATATATATATATATATATATATTTATATCGGACAATGTTAATGTCAGGCAAAATATACTGATCGGACAATGTTAGTCAGGGTCAGGGAAAATATACTGATCTCGACTTCCTTGCGGTTCTCCCTTGAAATCGGCTGTTTTCGTTGCAGTCTGGCTAACGAGGTGTGGGATCGATGTGATCTTTGTAGTGATAAGCGATACGCAGATGAAGCCAAGTGTAGCACAAAAGCCTGGAGGACCCTGGTCCACCTTCTTCAGCATGCTCAGGTTGTGAGAAACGCTACTGCAACCCGCCTGTTAACGTTCAGGGCGCACAAAAAAGTACTGTTACTCATTGTGATTATTCAGCAACTTTACTCTATTATACTGGTTTAGAATGATGTACAGAGTTTGTATACACCCAGGTTATTTTCCACTCTCCATCGAAACTAAAAATAACTATGAGCATCCAATTTATTTTTAAATGCATTAACTGACCCTGTCTCCGCCACATCCTGTGGCAATGTGTTCCAAGCATTTACCTTATTGAGGACAATGACGTACTGGCACGATCGATAGAGTTCCGAGTTATGCAACTGAGGGATGGAACGAACATAGGAAAACAATCCCTCCAACACCAACAATTACAGAGGATAACCAACTGATAACGAAGGAAGAGGTAACTGCAGCGGTAAAGACATTGAGAAGAGGGAAGGCGGCCGGCGTGGACAATATTCCAGCAGAGCTCTTACATGAAGGTGGGGAGGTAGTGGTGGAAGGCCTGACTCCACATCTGCAACAAAATATAGGCGACAGGAAACTGGCGGACTTATGGACAAAATCAATGGTTATACCCTTACATAAGTCTGGAAATCTAAAGTTGTGACAAATTTACAGAATAATAAGCCTCATCAGCCACCCTAGCAAGGTCATGCTTAAATTAATCCTCGACCGATTGAAACCCCAAGCAGAGAACATCATGGATGAGGAACAAGTAGAGTTCAGACAGGGAAGAAGCACTACAGAACAGATATTTAATGTAAGGCTGCTAAGCAAGAAATATCTAGAACAGCAGCAAGAACTGTATCATGTGTTTGTTGATTTCTATAAGGCGTTGATAGGGTATGGCATAATGCGCTATAGGCAACCATGAGGATTTTAAAATCAATGGAAATATTATAACGGTCCTTAAACACCTTTATGACAAGGCGTCCAGCGCAGTTCTTGTGAATGGGAGGCGTGTGGCCTGGTTTCGCGAATCAGTTGGTGTGAGACAGGGTGTACACTCTCTCCATCTCTTTTCAATATATTCTTTGAGGGAATTATGAGTGAGGGACTTGTAGGTCACGTCTGTCCTGTCAAGATAGGGGACCGAACGATTACCAACCTTTGTTTTGCAGATGACATCGAAGAGTTGGTGGGTTCAGAAGCAGAACTCCAGGAACGGGTCAGAAGGCTCGATGAAACAGTTTTTGACTATGGTACGGAGATAAACGCTGGAAAGACAAAATTAATGACAAACAAGGTCGATGGCTTCAACAGCAAGATAAAAGCTACCCGCCAGAAACTCGAAGCGGTTGACCGTTTTAAATATATGGGTTCAGTAATGAAGGATCAACATATGAGGTGTTGGCCAGAATAGTACAGACAATAGCGGCGCTTGCATAGCTTAACAAAATCTGGCAAGATAAACGGTTAGCACTATGCACGAAAATCAGGTTAGGCGTACAATGGCCATGTCAATATTCTTTTATGCGTGTGAAACAAGGACAATTACAGCTGACTTTCAGCGAAGGATACAGGTCTTGGAGATGAGATGTTTCCGAAGGCATCTTAACGTCACGTACAAAGATCGAGTTTCAAATGAGGAAATATGAGAAAAAATTACAACAGCAAAAGGGCCTTTTAAAGACCTCTTGACAACTGTCAAAAGAAGGAAACTCGCTTGGTACGGTCACATATCGAGATCAAATGGTCTTGCAAATACGAGTCTGCGCGGAAAGGTGCAAGGCCGTCCCAAAAAGGTGGGAGGACAACGTAAAAGAATGTACCAATCTCCGACCAGAAGAGGCACATGCAGCGGCCGCAGACAGAGAAGGATGGGGTGGAGTTGTGAGGATGTCTTCATGTGTGCCCCAACGTCCTCACCGGTTACGAGATAACCTGACCTGACCTGACCATACATACCTACATGTGTATGAGATATTTACATACTTGTTTGAATGTATGGTACATACAGAAATGTATATTCACAAAAACAGTCATATTTACACTCGTGCATACACATGTTATGTTATGTTTTGTTATGTATTGCTGAATCATAGACTTATCAAGACCCCCACCTTACGTCCACTTGGAATTTCTTGGAAACTGGCTGCGTAACATCAGTCCGATCGACGAGGTGGAGGATGGACACTGTAATCCCCATTGTGATAAACTTGTAATAAAGTTCCCTATTACACTATAGTCAAGAGGACCGCTTTGCGAAAACTAAATTAGGTATTTAGGATGTAAGAAGAGCCACTGCAAACCGCCTCGAAAGAAACGTCGTCAAGAGTTGAATATTAAATGCAATTGGGAATTAAAGAGCCTCTTCTTTCGAGGCCATAAAAACGGATCACTCTGTACGGAGCTAAACAACAGCTCACAAATACTTGCAAATACCAATGTATGGCATTGGGTCAAAGGGCATGAACGAAAAGTCTGCTGTATGAATAAATAACCACAACACCAACCAGGGGAAATAAAGCAACAAAAGTACTAATACAAAATTCACAGAAAGAACGCTAGATTCTGTGCTGCCTCTGCGCTCCTATTGGATTTATTTATAGGTAAGTATATAGTTTCTCTGGGTTATGAATAAAGCGATATAAATGATCCATCTTAGATTCCGTGCGGAAAAACTTTTATAGTAAAACAGTAACTTTCTTCATTGTTATAAATGTACACTTCAAACTCATTTTGAAGTTGATATCAATGTAACTTTTGAAAAAGCAACTATACGTCACAATAACAACAACCCCTTCCCCCACTATAATATTGGGATACACTTATAACTGAACGACAGTTTCGCATGAATGACTTTGGTTGTTTTTTCGCATTCGACAAAATGTCTAATTCGGGCACGGGATAATCAGGAATTTGTTTTTACTCAATGTATTTGAATGTCAAAACATTTATTTTTAAATCAACACGACTGAGTACCGTATACATGTTAAAATTATGTCGAATTCAGTGAGGTTGTTTTTAATTTAGCCTAATGAATACATTTGTCAAAATACATGAAATTTCTCAGAGAACAAATATTTACGTAAGGTCATGAAATATTCTAAGGCTGCATGCAAAAAAATTATTTGGATCTGACATGCAGTTTTGTAGAAAATTTCTTTGGACCTTGTTTGTGAATTAAAAGACGGACCGACAATAATAAGAACTTCATTATACCAAACCTCAGCTGGTGGGCCAACTTCCTCTTACGCTGTCTTACCTTCCATAGCAGTATGTCATGTACCAACTCAGCTATCGACACAATTAAATCCATTCATGAAGCCCATGGTGGAAAGCCTAAGCAAGGCAATAATGCAAGCCGCCACTGAAACCATCCCAAGAGGAGCTAGGAAAAACTATAAGCCCTACTGGAATGATGAGTTGCAGAAAGCGGTAGATGCAGTAACAAATGCTAGGAACATGGCAGAGCGAGAACAATCTATGGAGGCAAACATCGCCCTCAAAGCCGCCACGGCGAAATACAAATACGCTCTCAAGCAAACAGCAAGAGAAAGCTGGAAAAACAAAACGGAAAGCCTAAACCTGGACAAAGAAGGAAACAAGCTATGGAAGCTAGTCAGAGCCATGAACGACGAAACCCCGTCAAACAAACAAATTACCATCAAGCAGGGCGAAAACTTGCTCACCGGTAAGAAAGCCGCAAAAGCTTTTGTCGATCACTATGCCAGAGCAAACCACATCGAGGTCCCTGCAGATAAGCATACAGACATTAGTGAAGAGCTAAAGGGGCACGACAACATCAATACGGCACCTGAAGACCACATGATGGCCAAATTAACAATGAGCGAAATGTAAGAGGCTATGAGAACATTAAAGAAAAGGAAATCTCCCGGAAAAGACGGGGTAACAAACGAAATGCTGATGGGGCTGGGCCAAACAGCGAAGAGGAAACTGCTATTGGTCCTGAACCAAAGCTGGAAAAGGGAAATTGTACCCCAGGCATGGAAAGACGCAGTACTGGTACCAGTACCAAAAACAGGAAAGGACAAAACAGATCCGAATGGATACAGGCCCATCAGCCTACTGAGCTGTGTCGGCAAGCTGATGGAACGTATGATAAACACCAGACTGATGTGGCATCTGGAAGAAAAACGAATACTAATTCCACAGCAAGCCGGCTTTAGACAGCACAGATCCACTGAGGACCAGGTCATCCTCATAGCCCAAGAAATAGAAGATGCCTACCAGGCACAGAAACACACAGTAGCTGTTTGGGTGGATCTGGAAAAGGCATTTGACAAAGTCTGGAAAGACGGACTTAGAGTCAAGCTAAGAAGAAGTGATGTTTGTGGGAAAATGTACAAGTGGATCAACCACTACCTCAAACAAAGAACGGCCAGAGTCCAAGTACAAGGGCAGATGAGCAAAAAGGTGACACTCGAGCAGGGAGTACCCCAAGGGGGAGTACTGTCACCCACACTCTTCCTGGTATATATAAACGACATTACAGAGAATATATAAAGGAGAGTCCATAGCTCAATGTTTGCAGACGATCTGGCTATGTGGACCTCTGAAAAGAATCTCACCATAGCAAGAAATCGGATGCAGCAGGCCCTAACATCGCTGGAAGAGTGGGCGACCTCATGGCTGGTCAAAATAAACTAGGAGAAAACCACATGCACAATATTCTCGCTTTCAATAAAACCCAAAAATACCAAATTAAGTTTAAATGGCAAATTCCTGCAGCCAAACGACAACCCAACCTATCTGGGAGTCACATTTGATCGGCGCATGACATGGAAAAGTCAGATCGAGAGAAACCGAATGAGAGCCAGACAAAGAATGGCAATCATGAGGAAACTTGCTGGCACAAGCTGGGGAGCAGACGAAGGCATACTAAAGAAACTGTACACTGGAAGAGTGAGACCAGTTATCGAGTATGGCATTGCGGCATGGACAACAGCAGCAAAGGCGAACTTCGATAAAGTTAGCAAACTTCAAAACCAAGCCATGAGAGTTATAACAGGAGGCATGAAGTCAACGCCAATTGTAGAACTTGAAAAGATTACAAAACTGCAATCCATGACCGATAGAAGAGACTGCAGAGCCCAGCTGCAGTCAGAGAAACTCCGAAGACTGACTGACCATCCAATGCACCAGAGACTAAACAATTTGGGAAATGGGAAACTAAAGCGGAGAAACTTTGCAGAAATAGCCAAAGCAAAGATGCACGAAGATCCCATAAACGCACTAACAACACCAAAACCCATCACTACTGTACGAAAACCTACCTGGAGGCAGGATATATTTCCAGAGGTGGTAGAAAATATACAAGGTATTGGAAACAAAAACTGCCAGACTGAAAAAGAAAGGAGAGATACTACCCTAAGCTTTATATCGAAAAGCTACCCAAGCATGGACTGGACCCATGCATACACCGACGGTTCTGTAACAAACACTACACAGAACGGAGGGGCAGGAGCATTCCTGAACCTACCACTGTCATTCGCTACTGGTAAGTACACAAGCAATTTCAGAGCGGAGGTAGAGGCACTGAGGGTGGCAGTGGAAGAAATGGTGACACACAAAGAAAATGAAAGCCATATAGTCCTGCTTTCAGATGCTCTCGCCGTAGTCACAGCGCTAAAAAGCCAGAAAAACACTGAGCTTAATGACTTAAGAGCAGCACTCTGCAAACTGTGCCAGCAGTCCGCACCAAAAAGGGTAGTGGTACAGTGGGTCCCATCACACTGCAACAACCAAGGCAACGAGGAGGCAGACAGACTGGCAACAGAAGGTGCAAGACTACCACAAACAGATACTAGTATGACGTACGAAGAGTCAAAACGGCTTATCAAAGCCAGATACATGACCAAATGGGAAACGAACATACTGGTTACACCAAAAAACGATGCCTATTACCAGTTGAACAGAAGAGAGCAGGTCGTGGTCTTCAGACTTCGCACTGGCCACAATAGACTGAGGTACCACCTATTCAACAAATTGAAGATAGGTGGTACCGACGAATGCCCGTGCGGTACCGGTAAAATGACCGTTGAACATCTGCTGCAGAACTGCCCGACATACGAGGATCAGAGAGAGCAGATGTGGCCATCACCAGTGGAACTGCAAGACAAGCTCTATGGCAGCGGCGACAGCCTCAGGATGACCGCCGCTTTTTTCGAAAAAATAATGGTTACTGTCTGACTGCGTACGAAGAAGAAGAAGAAGAAGAAGAAGAAGAAGAAATTTATTCATCTGTAAGTTAGTCTCTAGTTTATTTGTAGGGCAGAAAATGTAGCTATGAAAGTAACTGGTCACTCCATCTAATAATAAAGCTGAGGTCAAGTAAAATGTAGAAATAAATAGATCGAAACTGCTGCGGAACGGAAAGTTAAAATTTTATAAAAACGTAAATAGATACGTACTCTATGACTGCATCAGGTAAAAAAAAAAAACCATACTAGCGTTGCGGTCACAGGCCTTCGACGTGGGAAAAGAGCGACAGAAAAACTACGAACAAAGCAAGACATTATTTTAAAAGATGGGTTTAAGTAATCTACCATTCCTGGATGATCCCGGAAATTGTGAAACACAATGTGCTAGTTATGAATTACAGAGGATCAAACCAGAATTGGTCAATATGGTTGCAAACAGACGGAAACATGAACATATCACCACCAAAAAAAACTACCAAAGTCAAACAAATATTATGGAAACAAAAAACTGCCAGTCTGAAAAAGAAAGAAGAGACACTACCCTGAGTTACATAACGGAAAACTACCCAAGCATGGACTGGACCCATGCATACACCGACGGTTCCGTAACAAATACAACACAGTACGGAGGGGCAGGAGCATTCCTGAGCCTACTAAATGGCAGAAAAATAACACTTCCATTCGCTACTGGAAAATACACAAGTAATTTCAGAGCGGAGGCAGAGGCACTGAGGGCGGCAGTGGAAGAAATGGTGACAGGTAAAAGGAATGAAAGCCACATAGTCATGCTTACAGATGCTCTGGACGTAGTCGCAGCACTAAAAAGCCAGAAAAATACTGAACTTAATGATTTAAGAGCAGTACTCTGCCAACTATGCCAGCAGGCCGCACCAAAAAGGATAGTGGTGCAGTGGGTTCCATCTCACTGCAACATCCAAGGCAACGAGGAGGCGGACAGACTGGCAAAAGAAGGTGCAAAACTACCACAATCAGATACTAGTATGACATACGAAGAGTCAAAACGGCTTATTAGAGCTAGATACATGACCAAATGGGAAACCGAACATACTGGCTACACCAAAAACGATGCCTATTACCAGTTGAACAGAAGAGAGCAGGTCGTGGTCTTCAGACTGCGCACAGGCCACAATAGACTGAGGTACCACCAATTCAACAAATTGAAGATAGGTGGCACCGACGAATGCCCGTGTGGTACCGGGAAAATGACCGCTGATCATTTGCTGCAAAACTGCTCGACATACGAGGACCAGAGAGAGCAGATGTGGCCATCACCAGTGGCAACACTAGACAAGCTCTATGGCAGTGTCGACAGCCTCAGGATGACAGCTGCTTTTTTCAAAAAAATAAATGTTACTGTCTGACTGCGTACGATGAAGAAGAAGAAGAAGAAGAAGAAACAAATATTAAGTGACACATATTCAAAGATATGGAGAAATAGCACAATGAAGTGTCTTAATATTTCATCCCTGACATCAATGTCTGCTAAGAGACTAATTTTACCTGATGGGGAGCCATCTTGCTGTGCTTGGTAGAGAATAGAAATGGACAAGCGGAGTATAAAGTGCAGGATGTTTCTGTTGCTAATTACACTTGTTCTTGAGTTGGGCAGTCTTAACCACTTTCTTTAGTGCCCGGTTACAGTGGTTCTCGTCACATCCCAAGACACACATGAGAAGGTGGAGCAGATCATCCTTGCTGAATGCAATGTGAGGCTACTAAGTAAGCTCACCAGTATGAGGATCGCAGTGCTAATTCCCACCTCGTTGTTCCGGCTGCCGTGAAACAGTCTGCGTCCAGGGAGACGTGATTAGAAGTGGAGTGGAGGTCTTGGTCAATATGTTTCATTTGACCATAACTAACATAGACTGATCAGTATGTTTTGCCTGACCCTAACTAACATAGTCTGATCAGTATGTTTTACCGGACTCTAATTAACATGTCTGATCAGTATGTTTAACCTGACCCTAACTAACAAAGCCTGATCAGTATGTTTTACCTGACCCTAACTAACATATCCTGATCAGTATGTTTTGCCTGACCTAACTAACATAGCCTGATCAGTATGTTTTGCCTGACCCTAACTAACATGTCTGATCAGTATGTTTTACCTGACCCTAACTAACATGTCTGATCAGTATGTTTTGCCTGACCCTAACTAACATGTCTGATCAGTATGTTTTGTCAGACCCTAAATAACATGTCTGATCAGTATAGTTTTGCCTGACCGTAACTAACATAGCATGATCAGCATGCTTCACCTGACCCTAACTAACAGCCTAATCAGTTTATTTCATCTGACCGTAACTAATATAGCCTGATCAGTTTGTTTTGGATAGCCGGACGTTTGTCTCCTCTCACCAAAGTACATGATAGGAAAGACCTCTGAGATACTCTCACATTCCCAGCATGCTCTGGTTCTCATCACAACGATACAATGAATGACCTTCTGACCTCTCGATTGAAGATTGGTGATGCCACACAAGCAGGACCAGACGCCGGGATGAATATTTTACGTCCTGTTTGATTGTAGCAACTTTATGTGAAGCTTTCAGAACAAGGAATTACTTTAAGATGGTAGTTAGAATGAATGAGAGAATATGATAAACTGAGAACTTGGCATTGAGAGAGAGAAAGAGAGTGCGTGTGATACAGAGAATGAAACAGTTTGTGGGAGAATGAAAGCGACATGGCGAGAAAGAAAGAATTAGAGAGAAAGAGATAGTTTGTAAGATAGAGACCGCAGTCTTCTCCTTCTTCGTCTACTAGATTCGTTCTGACAAGGCGTTTGTAACGTTCTGTAGTAGTTTACAGCCAGGCAGCGATATCTGCGCCTTTTGGATCGACACATTTGTTTACATCACGGCTTTTTTTTTTTTGATCGGGTTTTAGCTGGCTGTTTTGGAGTACCAGGTTTGCCTTCATACTGTGATTCTTATTCTCTTAGCCAGACTGCACTACTGCAGTCTGTTTCCAGGGCTTCCCTTGGAGGCAGAATAAGGTCCAAGCCATATATGCATCTATGGCTGCTATCAGCTCATTCGTTATGTCGGCCCCAGACAGCGAATTACCTTGCGAGAGAAAAAGATAGAGAGAAAGAGAGTAAGAGTGAGAGAGAGAGAGAGAGAGAGAGAGAGAGAGAGATTAACTGAAAGAGCGTGAGGGAAAGCTTAGAAGGAGAGAAAGATTAATAAGGATGTGCTTAGATTTATAAGATTTAGTGGCTGTATTGGACAAGAATGTGGTCCAACAGCAAGTAGGGAAGGAATACTAACGTCTGGTCAGGCAAAACAGACTGATCAGACATGTTAGTCAGGTTCAGGCAAAATATACTGATCAGACATGTTAGTCAGGTTCAGGCAAAATATACTGATCAGACATGTTAGTCAGGTTCAGGCAAAATATACTGATCAGACATGTTAGTCAGGTTCAGGCAAAATATACTGATCAGACATGTTAGTCAGGTTCAGGCAAAATATACTGATCAGACATGCTAGTCAGGTTCAGGCAAAATATACTGATCAGACATGTTAGTCAGGTTCAGGCAAAATATACTGATCAGACATGTTAGTCAGGTTCAGGCAAAATATACTGATCAGACATGTTAGTCAGGTTCAGGCAAAATATACTGATCAGACATGTTAGTCAGGTTCAGGCAAAATATACTGATCAGACATGTTCGTCAGGTTCAGGCACAATATACTGGACAAGACCCTCACATCGGCTTCTTCGTTGCCCTTCCTAGAAACGGACTGTTTTCATGGCAGCCTAGCTAATGGGGGTGAGGGATCAACGTGATCCCCGTAGTAGTGAGCGACACACAGATGAGGCCACGCATAGCACAATCGCCTGGGGGTTCCCGTTTCATCTTCAACAGTACGCTCGAGATGTGAGGAAAGCTACAACAACCCGCCACAACGTCCTTCTCATGGCTCACAAAATATATATCATACATCTATCTATCTTTCCAACCTCATATCCATCTACCCATACATTATTCATTCAATCATATTTATATCATCCAGACATTCGTGTATCCTTCTTTCCATTCATTAATGCATCCATTGAACATTCAATCCTCCCATCAAATTAATCTTTCATTCCTTTGACATCTCATCCATTCAATCCATCTTTCCTCCCGATTCTTCCCTTTATCCATTCAGTCACCAATGCATTCGTCCGTCATCTATCTGTCAGTATTTATTTTTTTTGCGTTTTTTTTTTTTTGCGTTCGCCTTATTTCTCTAATCCCAAAGGCGGTGTGCGTTGCACTGCGTTTTTATTTTGCGCCGGTCGGCCCAGTGCATCCGACTTCAGCATGCATTTTATGTAAGGGTCTGCTTCCTCCTGCATTTTCTAAGGGTTTGCTTCCCCGGGGTAACGGCCGGTGCTGTGGTGGGGATCGAGCCCAGCACCTTCTGGTTGTGAGCCGTGTCACTTAACCACTAGGTCACGCCGTCCCCTATCTGTCAGTATGACTGTTTACCCTTTTACGATGCTAATTGATTGATGATGAATGCCTACAATGGGAACGTCTACTCTTTTGTGTGTCCTGAAAAGGGAGTTAAACGTGGCATTCCTCACATCCCGGGCGTGCTGATGTAGGTGGACCTGGGTCATCCTAGCTGCTGTGCTATGCTTGACTTTATCTGTGTGCCGCTCACTACTGTGTGGGAATCAAGTCACCCCTCCACCTCACTAGAAAGGCTGGCACGAAAACAACCCGTTTCCAGGGAGAACTGCGAGGAAGTCCAGGTGGGGATCTGGCCAATATATATTGCTTGACACTGACTAACATACCTGATCAGTATGATTCACCTGACCCTGACTAACATGTCTGATGAGCGTGTTTTGCCAGTCCCTGACTAACATGTCTGATCAGTATGACTCACCTGACCCTGACTAACATACCTGATTAGTATGATTCACCTGACCCTGACTAACATACCTGATCAGTATGACTCACCTGACCCTGACTAACATACCTGATCAGTATGATTCCCCTGACCCTGACTAACATGTCTGATGAGCGTGTTTTGCCTGACCCTGACTAACATGTTTGATCAGTATGACATACTTGGCCCTGACTAACATACCTGATCAGTATGATTCACCTGACCCTGACTAACATGTCTGATCAGTATGACTCATCTGACCCTGACTAACATACCTGATTAGTATGATTCCACTGACCCTGACTAACATATCTGAGCATGTTCTGCCTGACCCTGACTAACATACCTGATCAGTATGATTCACCTGACCCTGACTAAAATATCTGAGCCTGTTCTGCCTGACCCTGACTAACAGATCTGATCAGTATGTTTCATCTGACCCTGACTAACATGCCCAATCAGTACGTTTCACCTGACCCGAACTAACATGTCTGATCAGCATGTTTCACCTGACCCGAACTAACATAGACTGATCAGTGTTTCCTCTGACTTTAACATAGTCTGATCATTATGTTTCACCTGACCCAAACCAGCATATTACCGTCTAATCAGTATGTTTAATCTGACCCTAACTAACATGTCCGATCAGTATGTTTAATCTGAACCTAACTAACATGTCCGATCAGTATGTTTCATCTGACCCTAACTAACATTTCTGATCAGCATGTTACACCTGACGCTAACTAACGTAGCGTGATCAGCATGTTTCATCTGACGCTAACTAACATGTCTGATCAGCATGTTTCACCTGACGCTAACTAACATGTCTGATCAGCATGTTTCACCTGACGCTAACTAACGTAGCGTGATCAGTATGTGTAGCCTAACCAGACGTTAGTCTCCTCTCCTCCTACGACGCTAATAAACGAGCACGTTGTTCTAGATAAATCAATTACCACAATCCCATAGCTCATTCTAATGATTTCCACTATGTCTATTTGCCCAAGCAGACACAGTTCTGAACAGTTTTTCATTTTAAGTATTGACCTGACAACGCAGATAAAGCCTTATTAATTTTGCCCTCAACATTGTTTAGGCTGCTCCCAGCTGATAACAAACAGAATTAAAATGCCTAATAGACACATTCTCCAGCACGAATCTTCGAGCCATTTCTGGGGATAAGGTTAGTGGGGCGCTGGTAGAGGAAAGGGAGGGGGGCGCACAGTTTTATATTATACTTGACGTTGTTGTTGCTGATATGGAAGAGAGTAGTACTGAGTAAATTGTAAATTTGGATATGTTTCTTTGACGGTAGATTACAGGGGTTCGTCTTACATCCCGACTCGTACTTGACAAGATAGATCAGGGTCCTCCTGGCTGTAGTGCAATGTGAGGTCCCACGGTAAGCTCAATAACGTGAGGATCACAGTGCCCACCCCCACCTCGTTGACCACGCTGCCGTGACACACAGCCTGATTCGAGAGTCTGACGCAGGCGTCAGGTAGGGTTCTTGGTCATTATTTGTCATTTGGCTCAGTTTCTTTTTTGATCCACCTCTATGCACGTCATAAAAATCGAATAAGGGTAACTGTATGTATGCGTGTATGCGTGTATGTGGGTAAGTGTGAACATACAAATGTGTGTATGCGTGTGTGTATGTGTATATATGTGAGCATGAGTTTTATGTTTACATGTATGAATATATGAAGGTATGTGTGTATATATGTATGTATGTGTGAATATGTATACGTATGTATGTGTGTATATTCGTGTGTATGTGTGTTTATATATATGATTGTATGTATGTATGTATGTGTGTATGTATGTGTGTATATGTGTAGGTATGTATGTTTTTCGTGTATATATGTATTTAAGGAAGTATGTATGTGTGTATGCATTTATGGAAGTATGTATGTGTGCATATGTATGCGTATGTATGTGTGTGAATTTATGTGTATGTGTGTGTGTATATATATATATATATATATATATATATATGTATATGTGTGTATGTATGTATATGTGTGTATGTGTGTTTTTGTGTTTGTATATATGTATATATGCATGTATGTATGTATGTATGTGTGTATACATGTGTTTATGTGTATGCGTGTATTGTATGTGTATGTGTGTGTATGCGTGCCTTTTGTGTATATGCATGTATTGTGTGCGCATGTGTATATGTGTATATGTGTGTATGTTTGTGTATATGTGTGTATGTTTGTGTGTATGTGAATGTATATATATATATATATATATATATGTAATGTGTGTCTATTTGTGTGCGTGTGTATGTGTACATGTGAGTATGGGTGTATGCGTATGTGTGTATGTGTTTGTTAGTATGTGTATTTGTGTATGTGTTTGTTAGTATGTGTATTGGTGTATGTGTGAGTGTACGTTCGTGTGGCTGTTAGTATGTGCATGGGTGTATGTGTGTATGTGTGTTTGTTAGTGTGTGTTTTGTTGTATGTATACGTGTTGATGTTAGTGTATGTATGGGTGTATGTGTATGTGTGTGTGCGTTTTTTAGTATGGGTATGAGTGTATGTATGTGTTTGTTTGTTAGTGTGAGTATGAGTGCATATGTGTGTGTTAATGTGTGTATGGGTGTATGTTGGTGTGTGTTTGTTAGTGTGTGTATGGGTGTGTGTGTGTGTATGTCTGTGTTTGTTAGTCTGTGTTAATAAGGTTAGCAACGTTTCTGTTGTTATAGACAGAGCTGTACAAATAAGTGGTCGCTATATCTGAAAGCGAAGGCGTTCTCCTCTTACGAAACGAACAAACGAAATCACGAAATGGTGGAGTTTCAAATCCATCAAATTCGAAGCGTCTCAAGGGAGGTGTAACACGCGTCTAGTCTTATTGGAAATGACAATAAAACTTGGGAGTTCCCTCTAGACGATGTACACGTAAAATGACTCATGACAGTGTTAATCAATAATACAAGACTCTTGTAATGCTCAATTCGAAAAAGAAATGAAATTCCAATTTTATGCACAACCTACCTTTTCCTTGGCTTAGTGTGTCACGGGATTTAATCATTTTAAGAAGAAGATACAGTGGATAGCCTCCAACCACCTGTCCATTTGACCATTAGGATTCAATGTAATCAAAGTATGATCAGAAAGAGTAATAGCATCTCTCATCTCATCTTACCTTTTATCTCATCCCTCGTCTCATCTTTTGTCTCCGGTCAACTGGTGTTGAAGTCGTCTTACCATGTCACGCCACTGTTCTCTGTAACTCAGTCTGAAGTCTGATGTTGAAGTCTTCTGATCATGTCACGACACTGTCTATGTTAGTTAGTCCGGAGACTAGTGTTGAAGTCTTTTGATCATTTCACGCCACTGTCCTCTGTTAGTCAGTCCAGAGACTAGTGTTGAAGTCTTCTGATCATGTCACACCACTGTCTATGTTAGTTAGTCCAGAGACTACTGTTGAGATCTTCTGATGATATCACGCCACTGTCCTCTGTTAGTCAGTCCAGAGACTAGTGTTGAAGTCTTCTGATCATGTCACACCACTGTCTATGTTAGTTAGTCCAGAGACTACTGTTGAGATCTTCTGATGATATCACGCCACTGTCCTCTGTTAGTCAGTCCAGAGACTAGTGTTGAAGTCTTCTGATCATGTCACACCACTGTCTATGTTAGTTAGTCCAGAGACTACTGTTGAGATCTTCTGATGGTATCACGCCACTGTCCTCTGTTAGTCAGTCCAGAGACTAGTGTTGAAGTCTTCTGATCATGTCACACCACTGTCTATGTTAGTTAGTCCAGAGACTACTGTTGAGATCTTCTGATGATATCACGCCACTGTCCTCTGTTAGTCAGTCCAGAGACTAGTGTTGAAGTCTTCTGATCATGTCACACCACTGTCTATGTTAGTTAGTCCAGAGACTACTGTTGAGATCTTCTGATGATATCACGCCACTGTCCTCTGTTAGTTAGTCCAGAGACTACTGTTGAGATCTTCTGATGATATCACGCCACTGTCCTCTGTTAGTCAGTCCAGAGACTAGTGTTGAAGTCTTCTGATCATGTCACACCACTGTCTATGTTAGTTAGTCCAGAGACTACTGTTGAGATCTTCTGATGATATCACGCCACTGTCCTCTGTTAGTTAGTCCAGAGACTACTGTTGAGATCTTCTGATGATATCACGCCACTGTCCTCTGTTAGTCAGTCCAGAGACTAGTGTTGAAGTCTTCTGATCATGTCACACCACTGTCTATGTTAGTTAGTCCAGAGACTACTGTTGAGATCTTCTGATGATATCACGCCACTGTCCTCTGTTAGTCAGTCCAGAGACTAGTGTTGAAGTCTTCTGATCATGTCACACCACTGTCTATGTTAGTTAGTCCAGAGACTACTGTTGAGATCTTCTGATGATATCACGCCACTGTCCTCTGTTAGTTAGTCCAGAGACTACTGTTGAGATCTTCTGATGATATCACGCCACTGTCCTCTGTTAGTTAGTCCAGAGACTACTGTTGAGATCTTCTGATGATATCACGCCACTGTCCTCTGTTAGTTAGTCCAGAGACTACTGTTGAGATCTTCTGATGATATCACGCCACTGTCCTCTGTTAGTCAGTCCAGAGACTAGTGTTGAAGTCTTCTGATCATGTCACACCACTGTCTATGTTAGTTAGTCCAGAGACTACTGTTGAGATCTTCTGATGATATCACGCCACTGTCCTCTGTTAGTTAGTCCAGAGACTACTGTTGAGATCTTCTGATGATATCACGCCACTGTCCTCTGTTAGTTAGTCCGGAGACTACTGTTGAGATCTTCTGATGATATCACGCCACTGTCCTCTGTTAGTCAGTCCAGAGACTACTGTTGAGATCTTCTGATGATATCACGCCACTGTCCTCTGTTAGTTAGTCCGGAGACTACTGTTGAGATCTTCTGATGATATCACGCCACTGTCCTCTGTTAGTCAGTCCAGAGACTACTGTTGAGATCTTCTGATGATATCACGCCACTGTCCTCTGTTAGTCAGTCCAGAGACTACTGTTGAGATCTTCTGATGATATCACGCCACTGTCCTCTGTTCCCAGCAGATCTTTTCAGATCAGTATAAGTCTACATTCCAATGTTCTTGCAAGCCTGTGTGATTAATTGTTTCTTGGATATCCTCCTCCTTTTTCCCCGCTGAATTTTGCCTTCCAGTATTTTCAATATGAGGCCCTTCCATGTATCATGTTATGACCAAGCTATTACAATCTACTATTCTGTTTGCTCCTCATTAGTTGTAAATGTGACTCTATATCTTTAAGCTCTTGTCCATTTGACCATTTTCTGTCCAGTCCACTTTTCGCATCCTGCGATAGCACTACGTCTCAATATTTTCTAATGTTTGTTTATCTTTTTTGTTTAGAGTCCATGTTTCAGATCCAGATCCATACAATGCGACGGGCCAGATGTGTAGTGATTATATTTTTCTGAAGCTCAATATTGATGCTATTTGTAATTAGAAGTTTTTGTTTTTCACGAAATGACTTTTTTCCTACTGTGATCCTAGTTCTTATTTCAACCTAACAGCGGACATCGTCTGTAATAACTGAACCCAAATATGAAAACCTCTCCACTTCTTCGATAATATGTCCCTCGATGTTGAAATTCAATCTGTAAGTTTGTTTGACTATTACCATCGGATTTGTTTTACTTGCATTTATCCTCATACCAAATGTCTTGACTGCAGCGTTCATCCAGGTGAGTAGATTTTGTAAGGATTTCTCTGTTCCTCAAATTATGCCTTCATCATCAGCAAATTTGATGGCACTTATTCGTTCACCATTTATCTTGACTCCCCCGCCCACCCTTCTTCCTCTCCCCCACTCCCCCTTTGTTGCAATTTCTGATGACTTTCGCCATCCTCATCTCCGAATACAGATTAGATAGGCTTGGAGGTATTAGAAATCTGTCTCTTCTCTTTCTTGATTTCGTCTGGATTTGTTATTCCCTCCCTGAGTACTATATTCGCTGTTTGGTTTTCATTCAAGTCCAGTATTCGTTTAATAACATTCCTATCCACACTAAGCTGTTCTGACAGAGGAACCTGTTTGTTCCACTGCGCCATGTCAAAGGCATTTTTAAAGTCAATAAATCAGATAAAGAGAGCTCTACCCTGTTCCACCATTCACTCTGTAAGAAACCTCAGTATTTCCACTGCATTTCTAGTGCCTCTGTCATTGCGGAACTCAAACTCGTTTTCCTTTTGCCCATATTTTTTCTTCGTATCTATTCTTATCTTAATTATCTTCAAAAGAATTTTGAAGCCTTGGAAATTAGGCTGATCGAACGAAGTTTGCTGCAATCTATTGGATTCGATTTGTTGGGTATTGGGATGATTGCTGATGTTCTGTGATCTGTTAGTCATATTTCTTCTTTGTAAATAGTGTATGGGAGAGCAGAAACTGTGAATAACGATATGTTTCTCACGCAGCTTTAGGCTCTATCCCGCATAGAAAAACACCAGGGACAGAGTTGAATCAAATCAGCCACCTTGAAAATGTTATCAACTTATGTGGTGTAGTTTTCATTGTTATACAAGTCTGTTATGTATTGTCTTCACCTCTCCGTTATCTTTGTCAGAAAGTCCCTATTTGTGTCCAGAATTGTTCTTAGTTGAATCCCTCTACTCGTTCCTCTTGTCTTTTTGATATTCTTATGTATCAGATCTGGCCTTCCTCTTCCATTTGCATCTTCAATTTCATCGCAGCTCCACAAGCTCTCTCGTACTATTTTATATTTCCTATTTATTTCATTCTTCATTTTGCTATACCTGGTCCTTCCTTGCACATTATTTATATTCTTCCACCGACATCCTTCGTCCATCATACTTAGTTTTTCTGTTGTCACTCAATGCTTTATATGTTCTACGTATCTTCTTGCTATCGTTTCTTCTACTGCAGCCTTTAGTGACATTTATATACATTTCTATCACTTTAGTCACGTAGCTCCTGAAGATTATCCACGTTAAAGGTTAATTATCACTTTAGTCACGTAGCTCCTGAAGATTATCCACGTTAAAGGTTAATTATCACTTTAGTCACGTAGCTCCTGAAGATTATCCACGTTAAAGGTTAATTATCACTTTAGTCACGTAGCTCCTGAAGATTATCCACGTTAAAGGTTGATTATCACTTTAGTCACGTAGCTCCTGAAGATTATCCACGTTAAAGGTTGATTATCACTTTAGTCACGTAGCTCCTGAAGATTATCCACGTTAAAGGTTGATTATCACTTTAGTCACGTAGCTCCTGAAGATTATCCACGTTAAAGGTTGATTATCACTTTAGTCACGTAGCTCCTGAAGATTATCCACGTTAAAGGTTGATTATCACTTTAGTCACGTAGCTCCTGAAGATTATCCACGTTAAAGGTTGATTATCACTTTAGTCACGTAGCTCCTGAAGATTATCCACGTTAAAGGTTAATTATCACTTTAGTCACGTAGCTCCTGAAGATTATCCACGTTAAAGGTTAATTATCACTTTAGTCACGTAGCTCCTGAAGATTATCCACGTTAAAGGTTGATTATCACTTTAGTCACGTAGCTCCTGAAGATTATCCACGTTAAAGGTTGATTATCACTTTAGTCACGTAGCTCCTGAAGATTATCCACGTTAAAGGTTGATTATCACTTTAGTCACGTAGCTCCTGAAGATTATCCACGTTAAAGGTTGATTATCACTTTAGTCACGTAGCTCCTGAAGATTATCCACGTTAAAGGTTGATTATCACTTTAGTCACGTAGCTCCTGAAGATTATCCACGTTAAAGGTTAATTATCACTTTAGTCACGTAGCTCCTGAAGATTATCCACGTTAAAGGTTGATTATCACTTTAGTCACGTAGCTCCTGAAGATTATCCACGTTAAAGGTTGATTATCACTTTAGTCACGTAGCTCCTGAAGATTATCCACGTTAAAGGTTAATTATCACTTTAGTCACGTAGCTCCTCAGGATTATCAACGTAAAAGGTTGACTATCACTTCAGTCACGTAGCTCCGCAGGATTATCCACAAAGGCTCGTTCACTTCAGTAACGTAACTACTCAGGATTATCCACAAAGGCTCTTTCACTTCAGTCACGCAGCTCCTCAGGAGTATCCACATTAAAGATTGACTATCACTTCAGTTACGCAGCTCCTAATGATTATCCACAAAGGCTGATTATCACTTCAGTCACCTAGCTACTCAGGATTATCCACAAAGGCTGACTATCACTTCAGGCACGTAGCTCCTCAGGATTTTCCACGTTAAAGGCTGACTATCACTATTTTAAGTCACGCTCTCCTAATGATTATCCACGTTAATGAATTAACACCATTAATCCATACTATTTCTAGTCACAATCTTGCTTTATAGTCCTTGTGTCTGCTGTGAAAAGCTCGAGCAGCTGTAACGTTTGAAGATATTATTGTCTTATGATCAAGCCATTCACTTTTCTGTCTGTCTGCCTTTCTGTCTGTTTGTCTATCTGTCTGTCTGTCTGTCTATATATGTCATTGTTCGAAAGTTCTGTCGAATGTCTCAATTTCTTACTGTGTCTCTTCAGACAGTCTGATTAGTGCGGTGATGTAGCACTCGTTTTCCACGGTAAGGGTTTTGGCTCAACTCCCGTTACGGGAAAGCTATAGTCAACCAGATGTAAATGGGTACATGGCTTCATAGTATGGAAGCTGTTGTTGTTGTGTAATGCCCATATTGAGTAACTTAAGCCCAATTGTACGCCATTAAAAGGACATTATATGACGGTTTGAAGTAGCTTTCTTCACATCCCGAGCATGCTGATAAAAGTGGTCCAGATCATCCAGGTAGTTGTGCTATGCTTAGCTTCATCTGCGTGTCGCTCACTACTACAATGATCACGTCGATCCATCACCGTGTTAGCCAGGCTGCCATGAAAACAGCCCGTATCCAGGGAGGACTACAGTGAAGTCGAGGTGAGGGTCTAGGCCAGTATATTTTGCCTGCCCCTGACTAACATGTCTGATCAGTATATTTTGCCTGCCCCTGACTAACATGTCTGATCAGTATATTTTGCCTGCCCCTGACTAACATGTCTGATCAGTATATTTTGCCTGCCCCTGACTAACATGTCTGATCAGTATATTTTGCCTGCCCCTGACTAACATGTCTGATCAGTATATTTTGCCTGCCCCTGACTAACATGTCTGATCAGTATATTTTGCCTGCCCCTGACTAACATGTCTGATCAGTATATTTTGCCTGCCCCTGACTAACATGTCTGATCAGTATATTTTGCCTGCCCCTGACTAACATGTCTGATCAGTATATTTTGCCTGCCCCTGACTAACATGCCTGATCAGTATATTTTGCCTGCCCCTGACTAACATGTCTGATCAGTATATTTTGCCTGCCCCTGACTAACATGCCTTATCAGTATATTTTGCCTGCCCCTGACTAACATGTCTGATCAGTATATTTTGCCTGCCCCTGACTAACATGTCTGATCAGTATATTTTGCCTGCCCCTGACGAACATGTCTGATCAGTGTATTTTGCCTGCCCCTGACTAACATGTCTGATCAGTATATTTTGCCTGCCCCTGACTAACATGTCTGATCAGTATATTTTGCCTGCCATTGACTAACTTGTCTGATCAGTATATTTTGCCTGCCCCTGACTAACATGTCTGATCAGTATATTTTGCCTGACCAGACGTTAGTCTTCCTATCCTATTTTCATATAAAACCATTACAAAGAATCGTTACTTACTTGAATGCAGGCTTCCTGTAAACATATCAGCTGCGGTGGTAGCGGCATACTTCACCTGGATCATAAAATGGGAACATTACCACAGGGGCATTTTCTCTGCTACTTTGTTTTGGTGAATGAAGTTGCCTAAACACCGGACCAGGTGACCCACATGTGAAGGACTACAAATCTATAAGGATTCAAATCTGTAGAAGTTTTCCAGGAACTGACAGATTTCTGTTTATCCCGATGTTTGAGTGAGAGTGTACTTGAAGGATTCGCAAACACGCATTGCATTAACTCTGCTGGTTTCTCAATTTGAGAAAACAAAAGCTATATGTAAAGACGTTAAAGCAAACAAAATAATTGTTGTACATAGATATTCATGATTCGCATTTGCGCTGCAGGCGAAACAAAGGACCGCCACTGCAGTTGGCTCTTTTACATGAAGCAAAGTCGGGCATTTGCAATGGCAGTGTCAACAGCAATGCCTTTTGCTTGATGATTTTGCTAGTCTAATTCGTATCCCCTATAATTACATAACCTGTGTTGTCCCCATCCTGCTGTTTGGTTCTATTAACCTGAACTTTTCTGCAGAAAATATAAGCGCATTTAAGCCTTTTTTGTGTGTTATTTGGTTTTTAATTGATAAGGACCGCGTGACCGAATGGTTTTAAGGCCTGCTTGCCGACAAGGAGGGAAGCGGTTTGAATCCCCGGTATGGCATATGTTGTTTTTCTGTTGGGGGTGAAATAAACAAACATAGCCAGCACACGACGTGGCGACAGCAGTGGCGAAGCGGTCTGTAGTACTAAGCCTTCAAAACCCCTCGACTACCCCAGCAATGTGAAAAATATCGTATGACAGTTTTTGTTTTTTAAATTGGTGGCAGATTTTCTTGTTTGTTTCTTCATCTTCTTCCTCTTTTCTCTTTAGTCCCCTCTTACGACATGCTCTGTGTGAGGCAGTGTTGCTATTCTTGTCATAGACAAAGACCCCGGTGGAACATTCGGGCATCGTTCTTCATAAACTTGTGAAATCGTTCACCTTTTTGATTTGCTACTTTTCAAAAAACATGAAAGAATAAATATAGAAATCGAAAGAAGAAGAAGAAATTAACTCCAGAGTAGGAAAAGGAAAAATACAAGAATATAGCAAGAAGATTTTACTGTGAGCAAGAAACGACAGAGGAGATATACTTATACACTTTTATGAAGAAAACCAAATAGTTACATATAACACATTCTTTCAGCAGC
Organism: Ariolimax columbianus; assembly: GCA_036924085.1. Lineage (NCBI taxonomy): Eukaryota > Metazoa > Mollusca > Gastropoda > Stylommatophora > Arionidae > Ariolimax > Ariolimax columbianus. The sequence goes on along the minus strand of JAVGWX010000016.1, from coordinate 24,046,375 downwards.
TCCAAAAGGATAGCGAAGGTGAAAAAACACAGGAGACACAGCACGAAATATGACTGAATTTTTTATGATAGTATATTATATTAGGTAGCCGTGTAGAGCAGTGGTTAGCGTGCTGGCTTGGCATCTGAGTGGTCCTGTGTTCATTTACCAGATGAAGTGGAAATGTTTTTTAAGACCGCAACAGCCCCCGGGTCGACCCAACCTTAAGTGGATACCGGTTCAGTCCGGGAAGTAAAAACGGCCAGGGAGAGGAGATGGATACGGCCCTCATATAACCGAGCTTTTGAAATATGAGATCGCTAACATCTCACACCCCTTACGGCAAGGGTTAATTTACTTTTTTATTATGATAATACAGATTCAAAAGTTCCCATCACATTATCGGATTATCCTCGGTCTCAGTAGGGAAGATATGCCGTATACCAGAAACCCAACAATATTATGTATGAGTCCCGATCTTGTGCAGTGTTTTATTAATGGGGGCCTAGGTGTTTGGTCAGTCCATCTCGCCATGGCATAGGTGGGCGGCCCCGTAAACGTGTTCCTGCATTGGGACACCAAAAAGTTCTTTTACGTGTTCATCTGTTGCCAGTCACACGTACTTTATATCCAGTCCAGCGATGTTTCGTGATATACTTGGCTTGGCTTGGCTTCGTTGGTTCTCAACCTGCCCCTACCAAACCCTGAAAGGCTTTAGTAGCAGAATCTAGTACAGAGAACGGAATGCGTTGTGTCGCAGTTTACAGATTGACTGCGATATGTATACCTTTCGGTCCAACACATCCGACATCAGCAAGCATTTTTTTAGAACCGGGTTAGCATTCCCTCTTCGATCCCTTCTCCTTAGCCAGTCTGCGCTGCTGAGGCATGTTATCCAGGATCATCGCGTGGAAGTGTAGAAGGGTCTTGACAGCTCTGGTTTGGTGGCCCTGACGCTAGCAGTCAGCTATGGGTCGCTGACCACTGCAGCTCATGCGCTGTTCGGCATCTTGATCCCCGTGATATACTTGATTCCATAACGTCGCGAAACAAAGTTTGATGTCGAGTTTCTTCATTTATGATCGTATCGCTTACCGACATCTTTATCACACTTCGTTTCTGATCGTATGGCTTACCGATATCTTTATCACACTTCGTTTTTGATCATATCGCTTACCAACATCTTTATCACACTTCGTTTTTGATCAAATCGCTTACCGACATCTTTATCACACTTCGCTTCACTGCTCTCTGAGTGATTCTGAGCTTCTTAGTGTCTGTTTTGGACATGTTCCACACTTCGCATCCGTAAATCATTGCTGGAATGATCATGTTAATTACAAGTGTGTGCTTTTGCCGTGTTGTGTTTCATCTCTTGGGCTATTGGCTTGGAGTTGAATGAGCATCTCTTGGGCTATTGGCTTGGAGTTGAAGGAACATCTCTTGGGCTATTGGCTTGGAGTTGAAGGAACACCTCTTGGGCTATGGTTTGGAGTTGAAGGAACACCTAGAGATTTCGTGTTCAGTTTTGTGGGTGGCATTTATCTCTTGGCTTAGGTAAATTTGAGGGACACGTTAACTCAGTTCATCCAGCAATTGGCTATATTATGTGGTAACAACGTGGGGTGCCTCGGTTCGAATCGCGCTCGGAGACCTAAACAATCCGGGTAGAGTTTTTAATCGGGGACCGCTTCTCGAGTCAATCCAACTGTAAAAAGGTACCTGACCCATGCGTTAGGCAAAGTAAAAACAACAAGGACGGGCACTAGCCACCCCACCTCACAAAGGATACGAATTGGTGCAATGGAGTCTTCAAAAACTCAATTTCCAACCAGCGGTTAATTTTGCTGAATTTCCACTTTACTTTTTACTTTAGGTAGATTTATAATTGTACAACCTTGATGTCTTCGTCTTGCAGCTTAATTTCTTGCATTGGGCAGTAGGTGTTTTTGTGGCATTCTGTTCAACTTTTATTTATCTTCAGACCAACCGCTGTGTTGATCCCATTCGTGTCGTTTAATGAAGCCGGCCTTCATCAGCGGAAGGACGGATCAACACGAGGTCATCGGCAAATCGAACCAATTTAATTGTTGGAAAATCTCTTTGAGACTGCTGTAAAAAGCTTGGGTGAGATTATGGCGCTCTGTCGGACTCCTTTTGCTATCGGAACATATACTGGACGGTGGTACTATGTGATGTCTGTATAGCAGTCTTTGTTGCTTTCTCCGTCAGTTTAGTATAGGTCTCAGAGATGCCCTGGTTTCTGAGAGCATTTACCATAGTCTTGGCCTCGATACTTTCAAAGACTTTTTAGTAATCGATAAATACAAGACGTAAGGGTAAGCGCAGTTTGCGTGTTTTCTCCATCAGTTTATTCCGATAAATAATCATGTAGTGATTAAAGATAGACATCTGACTGAAAAAAAATAGAAAGAAGATATACACAAGATCCCATATAGATATCTGCATTAAAGCATCAAGACATTAAACTTGAATATGTTGTGGAGGTAAAAAATATATGCAATAGCTTGCTATCTGAAAACAAGGCACAATACAAAAGAGAAAGCCGAGAAGATAATGTAGCCCTTAGTGAACTGCATAAAAACAAGAATACAAGCAGTAAAATGAAAGTCTAATAAGAACAACGTATGGATAACAGGCTACAGGCTATAAACAAAATTAAAGAAATCAACAGACCAAAAATACACTCTAGAATATAGGGTACTAGACAATGCAATGCGCACTATGTACTGTCACGCACAAGATGCAAAATACAAGTAAATAGAAGACATGATAAAGAAGCACGGCAGGAGTGCTATTTTTTTTTTAACAATAATCTGTCAAACGCGGAAAGACTTGCTCAAAGGGAAGGTTATTATTAAAAACAAGAATGGATACATCGTGCTTGATGAAAAATATATATCAAACATATTAGCGGAATTAATAATTCAACTGTTCGACGACAACAAAGAATTAACAAACCATCAACATTTTATAACAACGGCCAAGGCATTCTCGGATCAGAAGTTGAGAAAGCATCAAAAATATGAGCAAGGAGGGAAATCTGAGATAGGGACTCAATAAATATAGGAAAGGAAAGAAGAAGGAAATAAGAAGTGTCTGATTGAATCTATGCCCGTGGAGCTTTACGTCATGCTTGCACCACTAGTTGTGTGTGGACGATTGGGCCAGCTGAAAATGGCAACAGAGGTCAATTGTGGAGCAATTTTGGGTACAGGTAATCGTATTTTGTTTCGAGAAATACACAAGCTTCTATATTTTTTTAAAGCTTGAACTGAGTGCTGTTATGGATCCACAAACACTATTTGCCGTAATTGAGAAGTTTCCTGTTTTCTTTTTTGTTATTATTATGTTTAAATCTAGTTTGATGTAGGCATGATGTTGCTTTTATTACAAGGGACATAGCTAGGAGGCTTAGAGTAAGTGGTACATGGTTCACATCTTATTGAAGGCACATATATGGACAGTTTTGCACCGAAACATAATACGGATGTGCTCCAGATTTGCCAGATGAAAAGTTGCCGAACAAAACAAAAATGCTGTCAGAAAGATGCCAAGTCTGTTAATATATTTGTTTATTTGCACAACCGCCGGGAGGCTTTACAACAGGTGAAGGATGTCAAGCAAATGACATTCATCGCAGAATATGGTGATAAAAGTGTATCTAGAATAACAGTGACGAACTGGACACCGATGTTTAAAGAAGGACGTGAGTTAACGAAAGATCTTCCGAGATCAGGTCAGCCGCATATTGTTGTGTTAACTCACGTATTTTTTCTAAACATCGTTGTCCAGTTCTTCACTGTTGTCTTTGACACACTTTTGTCACCATACACTGCCTGCATTCTGCGATGACTGTCAACTGGTCGACATCCTTCAGCTGCTAGAAACCGAATCACCGCTAACTGATCAACTCTGGACAGATTCCGTATCTCACGCGCCATGTTTTTAAAGGTCTTCTGAGGAAACTATGAGTCGCAGGCAAAATGAAATTTCGCAAACTTGACGGTTGGTATGTGCTGTTTACATCAGAAGTGACGTCATCATGTGCATCGTTAGTATGTTCACTAATTGCCTTTTGGTCCGGTTTCATTTGAACACGCCTCGTACATACACACCGAATTGGTACCCAGGATGAAAAATTGAAGCCATTGTCCCCTTCTAAGTATTTCGTAAAATGGGACTAAAGTGGGGAGTGTTTGGGGCTGGCAACCTCATTATGTAAATAAAAACATTGGCACTATAGTAGGCCATATATTTCCTACACGAAGAAACCATCACAGGCATCTGTCTATATAAATCATGCGCGTGGCGCCCTGTAAGTTTTGTCCAGCTCTGTGTTATGTATTCCGGCACTGTCTGCTATGCCTGTAAAGGCCGATCCACGAGTGACAGACCCTGCTACAGATCGTACAACCAGACTGAGGAGGCTGACTTTCCTGGCTGTTCCCTGATCTGTTCAGACTTTCTATTTTCTCTGCAGCCAGAAGATCCCTACGTGCGTCAGCAGCCACTATGCTCCCTCCAACTGACTGTCTCCTTATAGCTCGATTCTTAGCAATTTCTTCCCAGCCTTCGGATGGGATGTCGCGTGATTTCATGTCCCTCTTGTATACAAGAAGGACATGACATGAAGAATCCAGCTATGGTTAAAAATATATGCTGCACGTTGGAGCAATTATATTCCGATGCAAGGATGAAGTGTTTATCTAAACATAAAAATACGAAACTACCCATTGCATTTTTTACGAGTTTTATATGTGTATAATAAAAAATATGCCCCTAAAAAGTCAGTATTGCCTTTCTCTGAGGTCTGCAGCAAAGGCGCCTGTCTGATTAGTCGAATCATAGTATCTGCACTGTTTTCACCCCTTTCATTTTACCAGATTAATAGAATCTAGCGAGGAGAACTGTGCCAGGTGACTCTTGATTAGATTAGCAGCCTACTTTCAAAATGGTGGAATACCGTGACCAGGTCATTAATTGGATTGCGCTGCAAGGAGATGAAAGCCAGAGTAATGCATGTATGAATAGATGCACGACGTTTTTGTTAAGGTTTTTCCTTTTTTTTCAAAGTTACGGCCCTTTCAATCACATACAGAGTGTTTTTAATTATATCAGAGCACGTCAACCGTCAAACATTGTCGGCTATAATGCCTAAACTCTTACACACCGCTACAAAGTACTTTTCCCTAAAAACGGCTACAGTCCATGCGAACCACCGAATCGATTTGATAAACAGAATGACCTAACAAAAAGCATGCTTAAAGAAAAACAGATATAACTTTATAAGTTTGTGTTAAAACACTGTGAAACTTTGGTAAAATGTTGATCAAACATAGAAATAAATGTGAACTAGTTATTTGTTGCTTCAAAGTTGCATCATATAGTCCAAATGGCTTCCTATAAATTATATCCATTTCCCCAGAGGCTGTTTGATATCTTGATCTTGATGACCCATTCCTCGGCGTAGCTGGGGACTCAGCTTCGTCTCGATTTAACCCTGTCTTGGACCATGGAAGTCCAGTGGGTGGTAAGCACTTCTCCAGAGGCGTCTCGGGTCTTGTTGTGAACAACAAGGGAGTTTGACCAACGCATTGGAAGTCTTCCCCAAGGTCTCTTTTTACCTTGGGGGAGGGGGGGGGAGGTACAAGATTGCTGTCGCCGTGCTCCATCGACCATCGTTTCTTCGCAAAATGTGACCTGCCCATCTATGTTTTGTCTTGCATGCATAAATTCCCACCAAGGACTATCGTCGTATGTCAGAACTGTTGAGATTTGGAATTCGTTGGTTGCGGAGAGTGATTCCGACCAAGCCTCTCTCGACAAAAACTTGGATCACTCTCAAATTGTCCTCCTGGGATTTTGTGAGTGTCCGTGCCTCAGCGCCGTGGCACATCGCAGGGAGCAGAGTGGAGTTAAAGAGACAGGCGCGTTGGTGTACGTTACTGTTCATCATATTGACAGACAACTCTTGGAATTTATCTGATGTACGGTTATCTTATTTTGCATTGATGTTAGCAGCTGTTCTATAAGAACCTGAACCTTCTCGTCAAACTCAGAGGATCTGACACCGAATGCCTTAGCTCTGTCCCCAAAGCAAGGTCTATAAAATAGTTAGCCTTACCCCCCCCCCCCTCAATTCCTTCCACCCCCATTCCTGCTGCGCACGCATACTTCCAGGATATAATTTTTTTTTAAATAGCGGTTAAAGATAAAAGGGTACAGACAGACCTGGGAAGAAGACGCATTACAGAAGAGTACATAGACGCTAATTATCCAGCAGAAAAAGGGGGGGGGGGGGAAGCCGTGCTTCTATACAGATGGATCAGCTACAAATGCCACCGGGAACAGAGGAGAAGAACCACTAGTGATCAGATAAAACGTGGAGAACAGGTCAACTGGTCCATCGTCACGTGCAAAAATTGTTTGGTAGAGAACAAGATAGAGACAGATGGAACAGGACATCATAGGAAGGTGAAGCTTGATCTGCCGAACACTGAGGAAAGCCTGAATCCAGTGTCACCAAACAATCTGTTTTAGAAACCTGAAGGTCAACTAGAAGAACGTGGCTGGAACTAGAAAGACTGGGGGAAATAGCTGTGAACAGGTCTGCTTGGAGAGGTTTAGTTGGCATATGCGCGCATGAGTTATAAGAAGAAGAAGAAGAACAACAACAACAACAAAAAGAGGAAGAAGAAGAAGAAGTAGTAGTCTGGCGGGGACAAAGACAAGAATAGTACCACTGTCCTACATAGAGCACTTCGTAAGAGGCGATTAATTGTATGACATGACAAAAAAACTCGGTCATGGTTAGGTGGTTTGTTAAGAGCAGCATAGATGATGCCTAACAAGCTGCGAGTCTACTTTGCTCTAGTTTTTTAGTCTATTAAGATGGACTCGCATATCTGTTAACCACCCTCTAAAAAAACCGGTTGTATACAGACTCTGCAGAGGCTTCTAAACCATTATAAAGACGTTAAGTAAGTCTCAAGACAAGAAGAAGAAGAAGAAGAAGAAGAAGAAGAAGAAGAAGAAGCAAATAAGAAGAAGAAGAAGTTAACAGAATTCGAACATCGAAAGTCCAGGTTACGGATGCGCTTCTCTGCGCGAAAAACATGAGGTAGTGCATTAGGCCATAAAGTCACACCACAGTGAATGTAGAGCAACTATGTCGAATATAAATACAAATGCAGGTATTGTTGTGAGCGGCTCTTGGTAAACAATAAGCTAGACGAAGTATACTGGCTGGTTAAAGCGTGTGGCTCATGGTTTATGTGTTTCCTATTGTTATTAATAGATTTTTGCGGCCTAAGGCTGACAGCATTGATAAGAAGCTCTGGTAACCAAAGTGAGGGAGCCTGCAATTTTAATTCCGGAGTCGAAAGAAAGAAAGGTAACATGAGTCATGACCAAAAGTGCATAATCTCCCCTCACTAAAGCAGGGGTCTTCGACTTTTATTTAACTTAGAGGACATTCATGACTACCCGTAGCTCAGCATGCACCATTTTACGTCATTTGTTATGTCAACTTGTGGTGAGACTGCTCCGTTTTTAAGAACAGACGTCATTGCACTCCGGGCAGACTCATAAGTGCTCAGTACATCTCAGGAAAAGGGGAAGAATTTAGATATTTTGTTGTTCCTGTAGTTTGTTGACGGTACACACTCCTGTTCCGTCCTTTCCTGTGCTCCTCTCTGCTGGACCAATGTATGATTTCAAAACTGTGCAATCTGGGCGTTGTCAATTCATCAAATAAGAGGTCTTTATAGATTCATAGTGGAGTTTTTATTCATTGTCAATGTTCTCACTACATGTGCACGTAAGGTATATAGTGTGACAGCCCAGATAAGTTCATGTGAGGCATATAGCGAGACAGCCCAGACAGGTGCACGAGAGGCATATAGCGAGACATCTCAGTCAGGTGCACGAAAGGCATATAGCGAGACATCCCAGACAGGTGCACGTGAGGCATATAGCGAGACAGCCCAGACAGGTGCACTTGAGGCATATAGCGAGACAGCCCAGACAGGTGCACGTGAGGCATATAGCGAGACATTCCAGACAGGTGCACCTGAGGCATATAGTAACACAGCCCAGACAGTTGCACGTGAGGCACATAGCGAGACAGCCCAGGCAGGTGCACGAGAGGCATATAGCGAGACAGCCCAGACAGGTACGTGAGGCATATAGCGAGACATCCCAGGTTTGCCGGCGTCAAGCACGCATTACAGGTGCGCGTGAGGCATATGACGATACATCCAAGATTTGCCGGCATAAAGCACGCTATTTATTTTACTGAAGTCTCGAAATTTAGCCTGCGTCCTGGAGACTGAAGGTTACATTTTGTGTAGGCCGATCCTAGCCCCAGAGGAAGGTTATCCATGCTAGATAGTAAACTGAACTCTTACAGATTTCCTCTGAATGAAATGTAAATGGGATCAAGATGCTGAGCAGTGCATGAGCTGCAGTAGTCAGCGACCCATAGCTGACTGCTAGCGTCAGGGCCAGCGAACCAGAGCTGCCAATACCCTTCTACACCTCCACGCCGTCATCCTGGATAACAGCCTGCTGCAATGCAGACTGACTAAGGAGAAGGGATCGAAGAGAGAATGCTAACCCGGTACTAAAAAATGCTTGCTGAATTCGGTTGTGTTGGACCGAAAGGTGCAAATATCGCAGTCAAGCTGTATACGACACAGTGCATTCCGTTCCTTGGACTACATTCTACTACTTAAGCCCTTTTAGGGTTAGGTAGCGGGAGATTGAAAACGAATGAATCCAAGCCAAGCCAAATGTATAAATTATACTAAGTTAAAATAGTCAATAAACAAAGTATCATACAAAATATAAAAATATATTTACGTAACACAAAATTAATTTCCATATCGGCAGAGTAGGATAGAAATGGCAACGTATTACGTGCTTTGGCTTGGCTTCGTTCGTTCTCAATCTCCCGCTACCAAACCCTGACATGGGCCTAAGTAGCAGAATGTAGTTCAGAGAACGGAATGATTTGTGTCATAGTTTACAGCTTGACTACGATATTTGCACCTTTCGGTCCAACACATCCGACTTCAGCAAGCATTTTTTGAGTACCTGGTTAGCATTCTCTATTCGATCCCTTCTCCTTAGCCAGTCTGCTCTGTTGCAGCCTGTTATCCACGATCACCGCTAGGAGGTGTAGAAGGGTCTTGGCAGCTCTGGTTCGCTGGCCCTGACGCTAGCAGTCAGCTATGGGTCGTTGACCGCTGCAGCTCAGCGTCTTGATCCCATTACGTGCTTTATAGCAGTGTACTTTAACCTTGGTGCTGGCACCCACTAGTGGCCGATTTTAGCTTTCTTGTGGGCAGTAGCAGAATAATTACATTGTTGTATTAAAAACATCAAAAATACACAGGTTCAGTGGACGATCGCATAACTTTCTTCAATTTAGATTTAGTGGGCGGTAAGGACAATTTACTCTAATTTATCCTTTCCATTTATCAATTTATAAACTTGTATTAAGGCACCATAAGGCACCACAAATTCTTATCTTTTCTAGACACTGCAGACCCGTTTTTCTAAGCCTCTGCTTATAACTTTAATTCTGAAATCCCACGATAATTTTTGTAGCTCTTCTGTGTATCCTTTCTATCATGTCTATATCCACTCTGTGATAAGGACTCCACGCCTGAATACAGTACTTCAATTTAGGTCTCATCAATGATTTATATAGTTTGACTATCACTTCCTTGCTTCGATGTGTAATGTTTCTTTTAATCATACCCAGCATTACATTAGCCTTTTTCACAGCCTTTTCTATCTTGCAAATATTGTTTACTCCCATCATGTAATTATGTTTCATATTTGATCGTACCATGTGAATGACTGTACATTTATCTACATTAAACTCCATCTGCCAGCTCACAGACCATTAATGAATTAAGATATACGGTTGTGGACCAGTGCCTTATAGAATCGAGAAGCTAAAGGGCCGAAAACTTGTTTGATGGGGAGAGGTGGAAATTTATTCTTATAAGATTATCTTCTTTTACAACAGTATGTATAGTTTTGTATCATCGTTATACAAAATATGCTGACAGTAATAAATGCAGACATGAACTCCAAAATAGGAAAAGAAGAATACAAGAACATGGTAGTGAAAGTGAGAAAGGGAACAAGAAACGAAAGAAGGAATAGGCTGAGATTTTTTATTTTTTTTACAAGAAAACCAATTAATTATATGTAACATTCGCCAACAAGCTATAAGACGGTTATATATGTGGGGAAAGCCCAAGAGATGTAGCAATAAATCAGATAGACTTTATTTTGATAAGGGACATTATTTATTGTTGAATGATGTCGAAATGGCAACGACTTATCTAATTGCAAACGTAAATTCCGATCACAATTCTGCAGGGAATGAAAAAGACTGGAAACTAGAAAAAAGATATCAAAAGGATTCCATACACATTTATCAGCATTAAAGCGGCCAGGCATTAACCCTTTACAGTCCAACCTAATTTACAAGATGTTGGTCTTAACGTCCAATACAACAACAGTAATGTTGGAACTTGTATTTGCTGACGACTGCACTCTAATGATCAACTCAGAACTGAACATGCAGGTTGGAATGGACCAGTTCTCTGTCGCATGCGAAAATTTTGGCCTGACCATAAATGCCAAAAAAACAGAGGTCATGTACCAACCAGCACCAGGCATGCCGTACACAAGACCAGAGACTACAGTCAGCGGGCAGACGTTGAATGCCGTAGACAAATTCACATATCTGGGCAGCACGCTGTCGAGATCTGTCAGCCTAGATGATGAGGTGGCAAGCAGAATAGCAAAGGCCAGCACAGCCTTTGGTAGAATGCGCTCGATGGTCTGGGCACGTCGTGGCATCAGCGTCAAGACCAAACTCAAAGTCTACCGTGCAACCATCATTCCAACCCTACTATACGCTTGCGAAAGCTGTACTGTATACTCTGGACATGCAAGGAGGTTAAACCACTTCCACAAAGGTTGCCTGAGGCGAATATTCCACATCCGATGGCAAGATCGTGTCACTGACATCGAGGTTCTCTCGAGGGCTAACATGCCCAGCATCCATGCACTGCTATAAAAAGCACGACTAGGATGGGCCGGACACCTCGTCCGTATGTCAGACGAGCGGCTCCCAAAGAAGCTTCTCTACGGCGAGCTGAGAGAGGGATGGCGCGAGAGAGGGCGCCCAAAGAAACGTTTTAAAGACGGTCTGAAGGACTCACTAAAAAGTTGCCAGATAGACATCGACACCTGGGAATCTCTTGCGCAAAACATATCTGACTGGAGAAGCGCAGTCAAATCGGGTGTAGCTGCCGGTGAAGACGACTGTGTTTTGAAAGCCCAGAGCAGACGCGAGAACCGGAAATCCCGAACAGCGGGAACACAAGCCCCTTCTACAAACCTCGTGTGCCCGATATGTAGCAGAAGTTTTCGTGCCCGCATTGGCCTGTTCAGCCACATGCGCACATACACCCAACAGGGAAATCTGTGACAAGGATGATGTCGGCGGTCCTCATCGACAACGATGGACAGCTATTATTATTATTAATGTTGTATATATTGAATGGTTAACACACAAAAAGACATTAAAACTAAAATGACTATATTTAAATTTAAGAAACAGAATTGAATTATCTATCACACAAAGTGTATTTTTCAAATCAAGTTTTGTTAAATAACAGGATATGGTTTATATGCGACATGTGACTTCAGATAAATAGTGCTGTAAGTAGTGCTACTCTAGTTGGCTGCAATGGAGAATTTGGATTGTAAAGAAATACAGTACATTTAAATAGAGTAGTCTATAGCCATTGGGGATTAAGTGCAAGTCTTAATTGTATGAAATCTCAGGTTTTTTTAGGTAGGAGTACCTGTTCCCCTCCATCTTTAGCTTTCCCTCTCTAACTCGAGCAGACAGACACCCATTTATAGTTGATTAGACTAGACCATATCATTACTGAGGAATGTACACTAGCAGTTTTAAGGCAACTGTTATAGGTTTCCCGAATAGATGTAACAGAATTGAAACAATCAGACACGTGAGACATATATCGAGACATCCCAGATTTGCCGGCGTCAAGCACGCACTACAGGTGTGAGTAGAAATATCTTGAAGAAGTCAACAATAAATATGTTAGCCTAAAATCAGAAGACACGGAACAATACAACAGAGATGGCACAGAAAAAAATTTAAATAGTAAGTGAGACTGTCGCAAACAAGCATATAAGCAGCAAAAAAAACTCTACCAATAAAGAGTTAAATGAAAATGATTAATTATGGATGACAGTATAATTGAAAAAAGACAAAAGACAAACAACAGTATAGAAATAGGTCGTCAACCTTTGTATACTTGACGCCCACTTTTATCCCTTTCGTGAGGGCAAATTTTCCCAACCGCCCACTGAAATCTAAATTGAAGAAGATTTCGGGATCGCCGACTGAGTATGTTTCATTTTGATGTTGTTAATACATCATTATTATCATTATGTAGCATGCCCTTTGCGGAACGTCGCTCTCATCACTGCCCGTCTGAAAAACACTGGATCTCTTGCCAAACTCCAGCCTGCTCCAGAATCATGCTTAAGCATTCATTGACCTCTTGGTGTCATCGTCTTCTTGGTCTGTCTCTGCCTCTCATGCCCGGCACCATATCTTTCATTACAGTTTTCTTAAGACCTGATTTGTCTTTTTATGTGGCCATAGTACAAGTATTTCCATTTTTTTGTTCATGATGGATTTTATGAACCAGTTCTCCTTTTGAATGTCTGCATTATTCGTTCTCCTGGTCATTGGTATTCTGAGAACCTTTCTATTACATTTCAACTCGAAGGATTCAATACTCATCTTTGAGGATTGGGTAACTGTCCATGTTTCACAGCCGTACAATGTCACGGAAAAAAACACAGGTTCTCAAAGTTAGCACTTTTGTTGGTTTGCTGAAATTCTGCCGTAGTTTTCTTAGGTTGTGTAGCCTGTGCATTGCCATAATGAAAATATATGTTTAATACAGTATGTCGTCCCGACACTATGCTATCAATTTCAAAACTGTACGCTAACATTAAATGGAAAACTCTACATCGTAACAGCAGAAATTAAATGCGTGCGAAAAATATTGGGCGTAACAATGAGATACATGATCAGAAGCGATGACATCATGAGACTAGTGGGAACAACACCAGTATAAGCCTACATTAAGAGATAACAATTAAAATGGTTTCGTCACGTGACAAGACAGCCACAACATTGCAGCCCCCAACATGAAATACTATTTAGCTACAACGAAATTTAAAGGTAGACCACGAAAAAGTGACTTGCAGAAGTATCTAAGGCAGTAAATGCTACTGAGCACGAAGCACACAGACCGGCTCGTTCTAGAGATGTCTTCATAACCTGACACTCAAAGGCATAACAGGAAAAGCGAAAAGAAGAATAAAGACATCATCATCATGTAGCATGTCCTTTGTAGAACGTCGCTCTCATCACAGTCTGTCTGAAAGAAACTCGTTCTCTTGCCAAAACTCCAACCTCCGCCACAGTCATACCCGGGTATTCCTGGATATCTTGGTGCCATTATATTCTTGGTCTACCCCTTCCTCTTTTGCCTGGCACCATACCTTCCATCACCGTTCTCTCAAGACCGTTGTGTCTCTTGATATAACCAAATTATTTGCATGTTCTAGCCAAAATGGAATTGATTAAACCAGTTCTCCTCTATGCTCAACTCTTGCAGAATGTCTACTTTTGTTTTTTTTCTCTGTCCAGGGTATTTTGAGGATCTTTCTGTAACATAAAGACAGTAAGTCATTATTCTGTTACAGCCCACCTGAAAGCTAAAATGGCTTACTAATGGGCGCTAGCACCCAGGTTGAAAAGCACTGCTCTAGAACATGAATTAGATAACAACATGCAAAAGAACAGTGGATAGAATACAAATGCAAGATAAAACAAATAAAGGGAGATAAGCAGAACACTAGCCTTTTGCGTGCAGAAGTGAAGCAATTTTCAAGCACAGCAAACAATACTAGCTCTTCTTTCTTCTTCTCCCACGTTCGTCCTGAAAAGGACGTTGTGACGACTGGTAATTTACAGCGAGGCTGCGATATCTGCGCCTTTATGCCGATATCGGATGTCAGCTAGCTTTTGTGTGTACCGAGTTTGCCTTCCCATTAATTCTTTGAAAGACTAATGCCGCCAGTTTGCAGGGCCGCCAATTGGAGAAGGAATATGAAACAATAGCAGGAAAAGAGATACCGGAAATACAATTTGCCGACGACACATTTTTCTCTCGAACAGCGCCAAGGGCTAGAACAAATAATTACATTAGTCCAGAAACATAGTGAAGCCCAGAATCTCTGCCTGAATACAAAGAAAACGAAGATCAAGACAACTGATACGACAAAACTTCAACCTAAAATCGAGATAGCTGGCGAAGCGATTGAAAATGTTGCACATTTTGAATTTCTGTGATCAATACTGAACAACAATAGAGACTGTACAAAAGAAGTAAGAAGACGACTGTCTATGGCAATGCAGAAGATAAGGACTATGCAGAACATATGACATAATACAAGCAAAAAACTAAAACTAAAGATCCTTAAAACATGCATTTTTCCTGTGGCAACATATGGATATGAAACATGGACGATTGCAAAAGCAATAAGAGCGAAGATCAGTGCTTTTGAAACACAATGGTATAGAAGAGTACTGGAAATCCCGTGGGCAAAAAAAGAAACAAACAAATCCATCTAGCAAGACCTGAATGTACAGGAGCACTGGCTCATAAATGGCGTAATGATCCGAAAACATGGTCACTGGGAAGAGAAGCAGAGGGCGACCGAGAAGACGATGGATCCAGGACATCAAGGAGACTCTGGATTTGACCTTGGAGCAGGCCGGAAGACTGGCGAAAGATAGAGTTTCCTACAGACAGGCTGTCATAAGAGAGATGTTCTGCAAAGAACGTGTTTCGAGGATGATGATGATGATGATAATGATGATGATGAGGATTGCCCTAATGTGAAGGATGTATTAAGAATAAGAATGGGGTCACCTAGTTTGATGACCAAGACAAATCAAACAGATAATCGGAATATATAAGTGAATGTTCGACAATAACAGAGGGAATAAGCCATTAACATGGCGTGAGTATTCTCAGAACACAAGCAGAGAAATTAATACAAGACATAAGCAAAGGTAAGGCGATATTCATGGGTACAATAAATAGAACAATGAAATGGGTTCTTAAGGATTCCGTGTCTAAAATAACCGATCTCTCTAATGACACCTACATTACATTAGGGAGACTCAGTGGTCTAAAGGTAAGGTGCCCGTCTCGGATGCCGGAGGTTGCGGGCTTGAATCACGGTGAAGATCTGGATTTGTTTCATGTGGATCTTTTGGTTAAAATGCCTTTGATCTCTGAGTAGTGAGATCGGACTCCCGTGTCCAGTGATGGCAACGCTAAAAATTCCTTGGCAGTTGGAAATAGAAAAGAGTTGGCTTAACGGCCGCTGTCCGGGCAATATTCCAGTTAAAAATCTATCCAAGTTAATTGTACTTTTCCTCATGTGCTTTGTTAAGAGCAGCTATAGGTAGTGCTGAACTGGCTGCGAGTTTACTCACCCTCGTGTTTGAATCTATTAAGATGGACTCGCACATCGGTTAAACCACCCTCCAAGAAACTGGTTGTATACAGACTCTGTAGAGTCTTCTAAATCAGTATAAAGACGTTAAATTAAGTTACAGCACACTATACCGCGCAACCTGATTGCACCAATTTTTATAACATTACACAAGATTCATCGTGCAACCGAATGTTTAGATTTGAGAGCATTCAGTCTGATAAGCCACACAGTCAAGATACTATTTCAAAATTATACAGCAGAACATTAGGTGTACAGTAAAACAACGAAGCTCGGTTGAAACATTTGGACTACTGCAGAACAGCCGAGCAAGAGGGTTATGTGTGCGTGCGTGTGTGTCTGTTACGTGTGTGTGTGTATTTATATATATATATATATGTGTGTATATATATATATATATATATATATATATATATATTTATATATATTTATATATATATATATATATATATATATATATATATATATATATATATATATATAAATACACACACACAGGGCTTGACAAAAGCGCTCGTCTGCTAGATTGTGGCGAGTAAAGATGTTTCCTTGACGAGTAAACAAAATCCGTTTTAAATCGTTAATTACGTTTTTAATCGGTACAACACAAAGACTCTTGCACAATTATAAATGATATTACGTTTCGAATAGATGGAACATAAGCTACTTTATAATGGTGAATCTAAATGGGCCTCCACTGCCACAATTTAAACTTACTAAAGCCATCGATAAATGTGCTAAAACTACGAATAATGATCAGGGATACACACGCCATGCCTCTTACAATACTGCATTTTTTCTTAAGAAGAAATCGGCTAATCATCATCATTATCATAGGCGTCTCAGTCTATTGACCATGCGCGTGGCGCCCTGTAAGTTTTGTCCAGCTCTGTCTCCTGTATGGCTATAAAGGCCGATCCGCGAGTGACAGTCCCTGTCACATATCGTACAACCATCCTTTTTTTTTTTTTCGGGTTCAGCCGATCTTCTCGAGGAGTTCGAATAGACCCTTTCTACTAACCAAGTCGAAGGCCTTAGTGAGGTCTAGAAACATCATAAAGAGCGGCTGGTCTTGTTCCCTGCACTTTTCCTTGTATTTGACGAAGCGAAAAAATCATATCCGTTGTTGATCTATCTACTCTAAACCTCAATGGGATTCTGGGTACACCCTGAACGCAAGCAGTCTCAACCTGTTTAGTAGCATGCGGGCATAAACTTTGACTACAACGCTCAGGAGCGAGATCCCTCTATAATTATCGCGGTCACCTTTGGGTTTTTTTAATAGTCACAATGGTGGCGTCACGCAAATCTTGGGGGACTGCGCCTTCCTCCCAGTAGAGGCACAGAAATCAAACATCGGCTGAACTAGTGCTCATTTCGCGCATTTGATGGCTTCGGGTGGGATACCGTCTTCCCCTGGTGCTTTGCTATTTGAGAGATAGTTGATAGCCTTATCAAGCTCATCCATAGTAGGTGGTCTCTCAAGCTCCTTCATATTGGGCAAGGCCTGTAGCCTGGACAAGGCCTAATCAGTGACCACCTTTTCCCGAGAGTAGAACTCAGAGAAGGGCTCCACCCGTCAGGCCATCTGCTGGGTCTCGGATCCATGATTCTCGCACTTGTCAGAGATTTCATTTAAATAGGCTAATACTGTGCAGTTAATACAATATATTTTGATGGAGTATGCATTGTTATGTAGAAATAAAGATGAATTAGTGTCTAGTTTAAATTTTTTAACATAAATTGCATGACTGTAGTCTGATCATGCTGACTGGTGAAATGTTTGACTGACTGGTAATCCACCTTAAAATGTGGCAACCCCTGTGTATATACATACATAATTGACACCTTTAAAAACATTGAAGAAGTACAACAACAAGGCGGTTGGGGGGGGGGGGCAGTTGTCTTTAAGGACATAAGAAAAACTTACAAGAGAATTTCGGCCAATATCGTATGTCATCAATTAAATAGGGAACAACATAGAAACAGAAAAAAAAGATATTTTAAAAACATGGAGGAAGAACAACGGAACCATGTAAGACACCTCAAAGTACCCAGTGATAGCAATATCGAACGAAGAGAGCGAACCTCAACGCATTGTAAACGTAGTACTCTCGGCCTACAAAAGTATATATATATATATACATACTAACCTGAGTAAAACCTTAAAACTTGAGTAACTATGGCTGAGCATGGGACAGACAACTGTACCCAGGCAACTTGTTTCAGAAATTACAAGCTCTTCATCCTCTTGCATCTTCAGGCTACATGTGAAGCATGGAGCCGACACTACAGCTCGCCCCTTTACATGAAGTCTGTGTTCGGAAACTTACAGTTGCAGTTTAAACAGCTATAATTTGCATTATGAGGTTGCTACTCTATGAAGAATCATCTGAATTCTCCATATACAATATGCTTAGAACGATACGGTGGTGTTGTTCTTTCATCAGTGTTTTCCACTCGGGAGATCTAACACTTCAACAAAGCAATATAACGTTGTCATATTCTTTCTACGTGGAGATCAGCTGTAATGATACCATATTACTTCTACTGGATCGAAAGATAATAAAGTTCATCCTCTGTTTGGTTAGTCCTATTCTCCTTCTGCTTTCAGCTTTTTCTGGTCATGCTAGATCTGTAACCCGTCATTGAAGTCCACAGCTCTGTCCGTTTTTCTGGTCATGCTAGAGCTGTAGCCCGTCATTGAAGTCCACAGCTCTGTCCGTTTTTCTGGTCATGCTAGATCTATAGCCCGTCATTGAAGTCCACAGCTCTGTCCGTTTTTCTGGTCATGCTAGATCTGTAGACCGTCATTGAAGTCCACAGCTCTGTCCGTTTTTCTGGTCATGCTAGATCTGTAGCCCGTCATTGAAGTCCACAGCTCTGTCCGTTTTTCTGGTCATGCTAGATCTGTAGCCCGTCATTGAAGTCCACAGCTCTGTCCGTTTTTCTGGTCATGCTAGATCTGTAGACCGTCATTGAAGTCCACAGCTCTGTCCGTTTTTCTGGTCATGCTAGATCTGTAGCCCGTCATTGAAGTCCACAGCTCTGTCCGTTTTTCTGGTCATGCTAGATCTGTAGCCCGTTATTGAAGTCCACAGCTCTGTCCTTTTTCTGGTCATGCTAGATCTGTAGCCCGTCATTGAAGTCCACAGTTCTGTCCAGGTCCAGGTGGCAGTCAACATAGTTTTAGCGTCAGTTCCGCTCCCGGTGGTTTCTGTTTCTCTTTCTAAGAATCGACGTCACTGCACTCCGGGCATACCCATAGGTGCTCAGTCTCTCTCATCAAATGGCGTAAGGTATGGATGATCCATGTAGCTCGCTGGTTGTACACTCTCCTGCGCCGTCCTCTCATGCGCCCCACTCCACTCGACCCTCGTTTAATGTCGAAACGTTGCAGTCTGTGGATTGCTGCTTCATCTATTGCGGTGTCCTCATCCAGCAGGAAGTCATTGATTGATTTCTTCTTCTTCTTCTTCTTCTTCTTCTTCTTCTTCTTCGTACGCTGTCCAACGTCAACCTGTTTTTTTTCGAAAAATGCAGCGGTCATCCTGAGGCTGTCGACACTGCCATAGAGCTTGTCTAGTGTTGCCACTGGTGATGGCCACATGTGCTTTCTCTGATCTTCGTATGTCGGGCAGTTTTGCAGCAAATGTTCAACGGTCATTTTCACGGTGCCATACGTGCATTCCACCTATCTTCAATTTATTGAATAGGTGGTACATCAGTCTATTGTGGCCTGTGCGGAGTCTGAACACCACGACCTGCTCCCTTCTGTTCAACTGGGAATAGGCATCGTATTTTGTGTAGCCAGTATGTTCTGTTTCCCATTTGGTCATGTATCTAGCTCTAATAAGCCTTTTGGACTATTCATAGGTCACACTAGGGTCTGATTGTGGTAGTCTTGCACCTTCTTTTGCCAGTCTGTCTGCTTCCTCGTTGCCTTGAATGTTACAGTGGGATGGAACCCACTATACCACTATTCTTGTTGGTGCGGACTGCTGGCATGGTTGACAGAGTACTGCTCTTAAATCATTAAGTTCAGAATTTGTCTGGCTTTTTAGTGCTGTGACTACGGCACGGGCATCTGTAAACAGGACTATATGGCTTTCATTTCTTTTGCCTGTCACCATTTCTTCTACTGCAGCCCTCAGTGCCTCTGCCTCCGCTCTCAAATTGCTTGAGTATTTTCCAGTTGCCACTGACAGTGTTATTTTTCTACCATTTGAATTTCAAAATGTCACTTCTATCCATCACTAATGTGCCCATGATGGGAGCTTGTGAAGACCCGGTGGCCAGGTCTGTCGTCACAAGTATCTGTATGCCGGACAGTTTGCCAGTTTGAACTACTCTGCCATCCACCGACCTTTAGGTTGGCAAAGGCACCGTTTGCTTGGGTTGGTTCTTTCGGGGCAAGAGCCAGACTCTGTTCCTCCTCGGATGTAGTTGATATGGACGTTGCTACGTTAGTTTGGATTTCCACACGAAAAACTGGTTATAAGGTTATTTTGGCATGTCTCCAGTTGATCCTTTTCCCGCATCTCTCCTTATTCCAGCATAGGTTCGTATTTTCATTTCACTGCATGCATGAGATGTGCCTTGGTCGCCCCCTATCTCTTTTCCTCCAGGATCTTACCCTCTAGTATCATAAGTGTAAGACTGTCTTTTCGCCTATTGTGTCACAGCCAACTCAGTCTTGTTTGTTTTTCCCCTATTATTTTCAATATTTGTCTTTGTGAGCCTACCTCAGTATGTGCATTGTTATTTTATCTTCTGTTTGCCAAAATCACACTTCACGTTTTACGGTAGCTCCACATTTCCTACACTTCAAACTTGTTTCATTCTTCCATTTTTCAGTCCCTAAACAGTGCAATTGGCTATATTGAGTATTATTTTTCTCTGTTCTATATTGATATTCTTTGAGGTTAGCAATTTCTGTTTTTCTCTGAAGACCTTTTCTGCCAATATAATCCTTGTCTTAATTTACGTTTCTTTGCGGTCATTTTATGTTATGGTTTGCCCTAAATATGTAAACTTCTGTACTTGTTCAATTATTTCTCGATTATTATATTTATGTGTCTGATTGCATGTCAATTACCATAGTCTTTGTCTTCAATGATTTTAGTTGCACGCCAGACTCTTTGCTTGTGATGTTAATTTTTTTTCAAGCTGCCTTTGCAATACTGCTCTGATACCCCTATTACAACTCCGAACAACTTTTTCCATAATCATCTCAGAATATGCGTTAACGAGTCTCGGTGAAAGCACCCAACCTTGTCGTATCCCCTTTGCTATTGAAACTGGAACTGTTAGATAAAGATGAGAAAACTATTTTCTAATAATTGAATTATTAGTATGTTGAAACATATATTGATAACAACTCAGTGATCGCACCTGGACAAAAACTAAAACACCAACTTTACGGTCAGCGGGCCATCGTCGTGTACAAAGATCGATTGAAAACAGCTCACAAATCACAACAAAAATAAGATGAGATGTCACATGACGTTATGTGTGTTATTATGATTTGTTCGTTATTTTCGCTCTAACTGTGTCACTGACGACGGAATTAAAGTGAGTGTCGTGTTGTCTTTGTCATGTTGCGGCCACTAAACCTATATGTGCTTTTTATCGACGTTTGATCGCGGTAGCAATCCTAACTAAGCGATCAGAGTTGACTCCCCATTTGGAGTGGGACTTTTTTCGAATCGCAATCCAGGTCCTCAGGTCGAGCCAGAATAAAAAATTGGGTACCAGAGCAATCTGGGATTTAAGATGAGCGGCGTGAGACTGACCCTATTATTATTCGCCACAGGTCACCAAATAATATGGACCAAGTACGATATTTTCAATACGCTACGTGGCATGGAACGGGGCCTTTAGTTATAAGCAAATGGTGTGCATGAAGGCCAGAAGGAGGCAGTCTATCTATCGTGCAAGGACACAACGGGTCAATGACCTCACCTCTTTGTCTGCGAAATCGATTACAAATATATATATCGAGGAATGAGCTCCTCTCCCTACACTGCGGGGAACTAAGACGCTAGTTCTGTCAGGAACAACATACTGACCAGGATGTCGCGTCAGGGTCAGGTTAAAAATTATTAAAGTAGGTTATGGTCAGGCACAGTACACTGACCAAGCCCACTACCTCTCTTCCATGAAGCTTTCGCTGGAAACAGGTTGTTTTCAGGACAGTCTGACTGACGAGATGTGGATCGATGTGATCCCCGTAGTATTGAACGTCACGCAGATAACCTGCAGGACTGCGGTTCATCTTTATCAGCATGCTAGGGATGGGAGGAAAGCTACTACAACCTGCCACTTCACGTCCTTTTCAGGGTGCACAAAAGAGTAAGCAACAACTCTCTACACTGCAGAGTTGAAGCACAGCGACTAAAGAGAAACAGATATGTGTGGAGCCAGCTATTTGAAATAGTACACGAAACATTCCAAAGGACAAATGCAAACCTAGCATTAAAGATAAATGTCAACAGTAATAGCTTGTAGTGCTCACTTGCTGCCTCAATAAAACGGGACACATTAGTACACAAAACATAACTAAGAATTATGTATGATCTGAAACGATAGGTCAATGAGAGGTGACACCCTATGAAACCGCACAAGCGGACACCCACCTTAACGACGCCTCTGCCTAACAATTAGCCATGAACCCTTGTGCACCAGCGTCGATTGGAGCGGGTCGATAACGAAGATGGAACCCAGTATCTTTGTAGTTATAAGTGAAAGCTCTACCATTACTATTTAGACGTAACAACAACAAAAGACAACAAGAACCAGGCAGTTATACAATTCAATAGAAAAGGATGAGTCAACATAGTATCAATAAGCTACTACCACAAAGAAAGAAGTTAGCTATTAGTTTTCTATTTGTTAAAATTTACTTCCTACTCGTGGCTAGCTCGCCATTGTCAATCTTCTCATTGCATCAATGTATACGACAGTTTATATTATCAATCCATGCCTCTATAGTGTTCCTTTAACACCGTTGCTTTCGTTGACTTCCTTTCGCTGAAGAGGAAAGAAATACATTCCAAGTGTAAAAGATAGTCCCGCCGAGTTATTTCAATAGCGTGTAAGTGGATGGATATACGTTGATCCAGTTACAGCAGCGGCATAGTTTTAGTAGCTGATTTCGATCCCCATCAGAGCATTGTCAATGTCAATCTTCCTATTGCGTCATGTATGCGACAGTTTATATTATCAATGCACGCCTCTATAGTGTTTCTTTAACACCGTCGCTTTCGTTGACTTCCTTTCGCTGTAGAGGAAAGAAAAACATTCCTTGTCAAATGTATAAGATAGTCCCGCCGAGTTTTTTCAATAGCGTGTAAGTGGATATGTTGATCCAGCGACAGAAGCGGCATAGTTTTGGTAGCAGATATCGATCCCCATCAAAGCATGCAGCATGCAGACCTCGCTTGTGAGCTACGCGACGGCGACGACAACACGGCGGTCGGTGGATCGAAGAAATTCCTGCGGACTGGCAGTGTTAGTGTTAGGCTCGCCGAATTAAATCTCCTTAACTCAACAAAATGGTTGACAGCTTGCAATCATACTCCGGAAAATGAAAGTAGTTTTCTTTGTGGGAGATATGCAGTGATTAACAGTCAAAGATGCACGTCTAGCTACATAAATAGCTCCAGAAGTCTGCAGACTCCTGCCAGTTCCAGTCGTCGAGGAAGAATCAAAATGGCGTACAGCTGCCTGTGTTCGGTTATTTTCATTGTAATGTGCCAGTATTTTGCGGGATCGTCTGCGTCTTCATCTTTTAGGATTTACGAGACAGAGATAACAAAATATGAAGATGCACACACGCTACGTAGGGATCGCCGGCAAGTCGTTGTGATAAAATATGATGAAGTTTTAAAAAGTGAACCCGTTGCAGAAAACGCTAACGTTCATACTGTTCTGTATGATTTCAATTCTTTAAGCATGCAGAATGAAGCCGCATCGTCGTTCAAGTTTAAAGTCGTTGTAACAGCCGATAGTGTGCCACCCATAGATAACTTGTTTACGATTGATGAATACAGACAACTAAAGCTTGATTCTTCATTATCCAGCGCAGACAGGAAAAAACACTTCGATTTTGAGCAGTATCCAACCATTTCTGTGATTGTGGAAGCCACTCGGGATTCGGACCGAAAGGGTTTAAGTAATTATTACCTCTTTACATCACTTGAGAAGATTACCTTACCATATTGTCTTGTAACATTTATATTCCTTTACTGTCACTGTGTAATTGATAGTTTATATAACACAGTTAGCTCTGGGGCTATTTACTATACTATTAGTATTACTATTAGGTTGTTTTGAGTTATCAATGTTTACTGCCTGGAAGTTAATCCATGTAAAATATCTTGAACAAGTTCATTAAAGTTGAACTAATAGTGTGTAATACATTTTTCTTTTAGATATGAATATAAGTTGGGACATAAGTTTGCAGAGTTGTTAGAGTAAATGTAATATTTGTGCTTGAAATTAGCATGTTTATCCTATTGTTTAGACTCCACTAATTTATCAGATCATTACTTTCTTGAACTATCATCACCACACCTAATTGCTGGGGACGAACAGAGGATTTATTAATCATAATGGGGTATCTTGTATGTACCAAGACAGCTAAACTGAAAATACTTGGGTTGTTTATATTTTGTTGCTAAGGTATAAAGAGAAATGAATTTGATGCTCTAATGAGACAAGATTTTTTAAACATGTAGGGTCTAGATATATAATATATGGTTTAGGCTAACAAAACATTCGTCAATGCTTTTGTTGTGAAAAGTAACAGCTTGTCACAATGATTACAAGACAAATATTTACCTGCCCTCGGAATACCAATATAGTGAGCAACAGAAAAGAAAGTGAAGTAATAGTTACATATATGTTTTCCGAATGCAAATAAATACTTGTCTGGTGATCATTGTGACATATACACATTCTTTGCTTACAACTCGCTTACTCAAAGTTTCCACATATTCCCATCCGCTTTCTAAGTTGAAACAGATAATTTGTCGTTAGTGAAATAACATTTTAAAACTAGCATTAAGTAAATGACCATCTTGGAAAAGTTATGAGGTAGCAGTAAACTCCTGAATGTCAGATTGACTCCCAAACAACTGATAAACAGTCTATTTATATTAACTTTGTGTTACGAGTGTCAGACTTGGTACTTATCTCAATCCCAAGAGAGGAAAATGAGAATTTGTGAAATGAAAAGTCTTCTTTTTCTTCGCTCATTTTCAATCTCCAGCTACTAAGCCCTGAACATGGCTTTGCAAGTAACAAGATGTAGTCCTCAGAACATAATGCGTTATGCCACTAGTTTACAGATTGACTGTTATATTTTCACTTTTCGGTCCGACACTTCCTGATTCATCAGCAGGCATTTTTTTTAGTACAGCGTTAGTCTTCCTTCTTCGATCTATTCTACTTAGTCAGCCTGCTCTGTTGCAGCCTGTTATCCAGGATCACCGCATGGAGGTGTAGAAGGGTCTTGGCAGCTCTGGTTCGCTGGCCCTGGCACTAGCAGTCAGCTATGGGTCACTCACCACTGCACCTCATGCGCTGACAGAGACAGAAAAGGGTGGCGTATGGTTGTGATATCTTCATGTGTGCCCCAACGACCTCACCGGTTACGGGATGACCTGACCATACCATACCTGGCTCCAATATTTTTTACCTGCCTTCTAAATCCTGTACAAATTTGTCCCCCTGGAGAAAACAGCTGGTCAGCTCCCACTGCGAACTTATAATACAAGAGTCTCTATCTACAGCACAATTAGGAGACCTTATTGTAGATGGATAAATGACATAATACAAGTAATTCTTTAACAATATGGGCGCACAATGACAGATACAACATTTGACTCAAGATGAGTTTCTTAAGCTACAAACGACGCTGACCAGCACAAATGGACATACAACTGATCTGAACTTAATATACTTCTAAAAATATAAGAAGTTAATTAAACAAAATCCTTCAGTTACACCAATGGTTGTCTATGCCAGAATCTGTTATGCTATTCAGGGGTGCAAGAAGGAATAAAGTTATTATTTGTTGTTGTTTAATGCCCACAATGAGTACGTTTACTCTTTAGTGTGCCCTGAAAAGGACGTTAAGTGGCAGGTTGTAGTAGCTTTCCTCATACCCCGAGCATGCCAATGAAGATGGATCATGGTCGTCCAGGCGGTTGTGCTATGCTTGGCTTCATCGGCATGGCGCTCACTACTACAAGGATCACATTGCTCCACATCTCGTCAGCCTTGAAAACAGCCTGTTTTCAGGGAAGGCTACATGGAAGAGAGATTGTAGTCTTGGTCAGTGTATTGATCCTGACGTGACGCCTGGTCAGTATTTTTGGCCTGACTGGACTAGCGTCTCAGTTCCCCAGAATGAATAATAATAATAAAAATACTAGTTGATCACTGGAAGTGAAAATGGCGACAGCATCAGGCTTGTGCTATGGGATGTGTTCTTATTTGACTTTAAAGTTAAATCCTGGCAAGGCAGACTCTGCCGCATCTGAGTCGCCCATGTGAGGAGTCGGGATGTAAAGTCATCATATGTTCTGTTTTTTTTGAGACGGCTCACTTCTTTCTCTGAGCTTCGGTGAAGACGTTTCGTTCTGTGGTCTGAGCACCATGTGTGATGCTAGCTCGCCAGGTGGAACGGTTCTGTATAAGCATCTCACAGGAGGTGACATAAATGTTGAAGCATTTCTGAGGAATTTTTAAGGAGATTGTAGCGTTTCTTCTGTCCCCCGATGAGCGTCTGCCATCTGAGCTCATTAGGCATGCGAACAACATCCCATTTATCCTTTCTGGGTTTTTTGTAGAAGTGTATGGGTGCTCTACATTTTTTACTTGCTAAGAATCTCAGCGTTATGAACTTTGTCCTGCCAACTGATTCTGTGCAGCCTGCGCACATCGGCAAGAATAAATACATTGCTAATGTGTGGAGGTCCTCATGTTTCTAATTTTTAAGAACAACTGAGTTAGTTACCTTTCCACTTGTACCGTTAAGCATTGTGGGGAGGCTCAAGTCGTCTGTCCTGTCCTGTGCCAAATGCGTGTTGCGATGGTCAGTATGAGCCGTGTCGCTGCACCTAAACTCTAATGGTATCTGTCCACCTGCCTCGCAGCTGCCCCCTTGTCCAGTAGAAAGATCTACCACCATTGTGAGCCATCAGGGAAAGTTGATAAAAATGCATTCTCATGAGATGACCAAACCAACGTATTTTATGCATGGAAATATATTCTGCACAAGATGTAGTGCCGACCATACTGCGAATGCCGTCACTCGCATTCTGTCTTTCCTGGTAACACCTATGATCTTCCTCAAACACTTTATTTCACACATTGAAATTCTGCTCTCACGCTGGACAGAGGCCATGTTTGGCAGTGGTAGCACAGAGTCGACATAAATATATTGTTTTTCAGCTATTGCTTTGTTGTCAAACTAATGCTCGGGTGCCTAAGCAGTGGTGATAGCTGGTAAGTTACTGCAGATGCTTTCTGCCACTTAGTCTAAATTTCCTTGTCAATCCTGCCATCTCCTGAAAAAATACTGCCCAGATACTTGAACTCATGGACCACTGAGTCCGACTAAAAAGATCAGTGACATTCGTGATAGATGATGTTTTTTTACTATATTATGGATGTGCTCTTCAAGAAAGATCACATCCTTTGTAGGCTTTCATATTTCAATTTGAATGTATCTATTGAAAGCATTGGTCAGCTTGTGTTTTGTTGGTATGGTCTGAGAATTTGTCCATGAATGGTAATGTTGGTGGGCATATGTTCTTTCTCTGTGCCTTGTTTATTTGGGCACTTTTAAAGCAGATGTTCAAATGATATGTTGTCAGTGCCACAGTTAAGTATCTCCTATTTTGTTTTTGTAGTTTAAAGCTACTTGTGCTAAAATTGTCACTCTTCACTGTGTTTCTTTGGTATCATGTTATATGGGCTCATCTTATAACCAAAAGTATGCTGAGAAAGTGAGACCTGTTTTCTCCTTTCTGTAGTGCAATATGAGACTTCTCAGTAAGCTCATCACTGTTAGGATCGTAGTGTTGACTCTAAGCTTTCGGACATAACCTATTTACATGGACATGATGAGAGTGTGAGTATTTTTCACTATCTATACTTTTTCTGGGTTTCATGTTTGTTGAGCGCTCCTTTAAGATGTTCAACAGATGTTAAAACTCTATCAGGGTCACATATCAGATGTGCTATCAGGGTCACATTTAATCTTATTTGTAGCTTCTATATTTAGTTTGTTAAGCAGGCGGTGTTTCAATAGGTGCTATGACCAATGCAGAGCCTGTAGATTACTCTTTGTTCTTTGTCTGTGGTGGCCATTTATACTCTCTCTGCTTTTCATATGTTGGATGGCGCTGAAGATACAGCACAGCGAATTACCTGATAGCATTAAGGTCAGCGAATCAGAACTGACTAAGACCCTAATCCGCCTCAAAGTGACGACCCTGGAAACGTGCTGCACTGGTGCAGTCTGGCTTAGAATATATGGATCGCAGTGGGAAGGCAAACCCAGATAACAAAAAAGCCAGCTGAGATCAGATGTGTTGGTCCGAAAGGCGCATATATCGCGGCCTTGCTGTTAACTGTAACACAATGTCACAACCTCTTTTTCAGGACGAGCGCCGAAGAAGGAGAATAATATGTTGGTGACTTTTTTGTTTCTCTGATGAATGTGATAAGATATTATTGTGTGCTTGTTGTTTCCATAAATAGAAAAGCAAACTCCCACTTCTTCTTCGTGTGCTATACCTACTGGTATAGGTTATCGTCACTCCTCATAATCTTCTGTCCCTGGTGCCAGTAATACATTCTGTGGTAGGCTTTTTTCTATTCTATGATGTTAAACTGTCTAGTACCTACAAACTCCATCAACGGCTGCCTTCTTTTTTCTGATCTATGTAATAATTATTCTTAATGCATTGGCTTCTAGTTTCCTTATTGCTCTATGCAAGGCATAGAGTCATCACTACTGGCCGTTTACCTCCGGGTGCTTTCAACCTTCCCTCTTTACTGGAATCCTGTATTAAAGCACTTCCAAGTGATCTTGTAGTTGTTTCTGTAACAGTAAGTTTTACATTTTACATGATGACGAGTGGTTGCCGGAATCTTTGTGTATGACAAGAATAGAACCACTTCCCTATAGAGAGCATGTGGTAAGAGGCGACTGACTAACTGTGTGACATGGCATAACATCGGCCATGGTTAGGTGGTTTGTTATGAGCAGCATAGAAGTCACTTAACAGGCTGCAGGTCTACATTGCTCTAGCATTTGAGTCAATTAAGATGGACTCACACATCGGTTAACCACTCTCCATGGCACATGTTCCAACGCATCAGAGTAATAAGCTGCTCGAGCACAGCACGCTAAGCAGAAAATCCTCCCAGCTACATCCAGCTCATACCAGAGCTGGAAACTACAAAGGGGCATCTGCCCCTGTAGAAGTACAGATCGACTAAGAAGAACATAATGACGGTCTTACCCTCAAGCACAACTCTCTTTGTATACTTGATGATAGCTAACAGAAATTGGAACTAAGGATACACATAGACAAAGATTATGAGAATAAATACAACTAACTAATGACAATCAGATTGTGTTGGGAGACGCTCTCCTCAGTAAGCTCATCACTAAGGGGATCACAGTGTTGATCCCCAGCTTGTTGGGATTACCTATTTCTATGAGTGTGATGAATATTCATATATCTTGGTAGCAACATAAACAAAGTAGATAAAGATATCAAAATAAGAATACAAAAGATGAGTGTAGCTGTCATTGCATTGGAGAACTTAATTAACATTTTTTTAAATTATGTCCAGCACAAAAATAAAAAACTTGAATGCAAAGTCAGTTATTTTGTACGGCTCTGAAACACGGAGAACAAAGACAACAACGAAAAAGGTACGGACTTTCATAAAAGGGTGCCTGCACTGAATAGTGATAATTGAAATGGTATGATAAGATCACTAATGTGGAAGTGTTGGAAATAATCAGACATATATCAGTAGAATAGACATGAGAAGAAAGCGCTGTCATTGGATAGGGCACGCATTAAGGAAACCAGCTGATAACATTACAACACAGTCTATGTTTTGGTATTCTTAAGGCAGACCAAAACACATGTGGAGATAAGGGAAACAGGAAAAACATAAACAGAGCTGAAATGGAAGGCCCAGGACAGGAGGATTTGGTGTGTATTTGTTGAAGACCTCCGTTCCATATGGAACTTAACTTAACTTAACATCTTTATACTGGTTTAAAAGACTACAGAATCTGTATACAACCAGTTTCTTGGAGGGTGGTTTTTACCGATATGCGAGTCCATCTTAATAGACTCAAACACTAGAGCTAAGTAAACCCGCAGCTAGTTAGGCGCATCTATAGCTGCTCTCAACAAACCACCTGGGGAAAGGTACAAATAACTTGGGTAGATTTTTAATTTGAATTTTGTCCAGGCAGCGACCATTAAGCCTACTCTTTTCGATTTCCAACTGCCAAGGAATTTTTAACATGCTCAACACTGAACACAGTTATCCTATCTCACTACCCAGAGATCAGGGAAATTTTTCCAGAAGATCCACGTGAAACAAATCCTGGTCTCCACGTGATTCAAACATGCGACCTCCGGCACCTGGGGCGAGCGCCTTACCTCGAGACCACTGAGTCCCCTTAAAGAGTTTTCTTCTTCTTCTTCATCGTACGCAGTCAGACAGCAACCATTATTTTTTCGAAAAAAGCAGCGGTCATCCTGAGGCTGTCGACACTGCCATAGAGCTTGTCTAGTGTTGCCACTGGTGATGGCCACATCTGCTCTCTCTGATCCTCGTATGTCGGGCAGTTTTGCAGCAAATGCTCCGCGGTCATTTTCGGTACCACACGGGCAATCGTCAGTGCCACCTATCTTCAATTTATTGAATAGGTGGTACCTCAGTCTATTGTGGCCAGTGCAAAGTCTGAAGACCACGACCTGCTCTCTTCTGTTCAACTGATAATAGGCATCGTTTTTTGTGTACTCAAAGGGTCTGATTGACTGACAACTCTCTTTAGTGTCCTTGTACGGCATACTTGAATGGTTACAGTCAACTTCTCTTTCTTAATAATTATAATGTCAAGTACATTTTGAAATTAATCAATGACCGCCTGTTGGATAAGGACACCACAATAGATAAATCAGCAATCCACAGACTGCGAAGCTTCGACATCAAACGAGGTTCGAGCGGAAATGGGCGCATGAAAGGATGTAGCAGGAGAGTGTACAACTAGCGAGCTACAGGGACCATCAGCATCCAGACCCTGCCCCATTTGCTGAGAGAAACTGAGCACCTATGGTTATCCCCGGAGTAGTGACGTTGATTCTAAGAAACAGAAACATTTCCGTAACAAAAAAACTGTTTCAGCTGCTTTAAACTTTTAAATTTATTCTAATAAGGAATCATTCTGCCAAATTGTCATGTGCTCATAATGTTGAAATCATTTTGCGGGACTTTAAAATGTATAATTTATTTTGGCATAATTTTATAGTATACTAGTGTGTTATATGTGCCTGTTAGGGAAGCAAGGAATTGGAATACTATAGCCTGCCATAAAAATCTGCAATACATTTTGTCATTTTTTAAAGGTGCTATAATTTGAAATTATTTTGAAACAATATTATTAATTCAATTTTATAAGTTTTACATTTATAATTAGTTTTTATATATTTTTTAAATCTTGAATTAAATTTGGGGGTTGATATAGCTGAGTGGTTCGCTGTGGTCTTTGTGTATGACAAAGACAAGAATAGCACTGCTGCCTCACAAAGAGCATGTCGAAAGAGATGACTAACTGTGTGACATGGCATAACACTAGCCATAGCTAGGTGGTTTGTTAAGAGCTGCCTAGATGGTGCCTAACAGGCTGCAGTTCTGCATTGCTCTAGTGTTTGAGTCTATTAAGATGAACTTGCACATCGGTTAACCACTCTCCGCGGCACTTGTTCCAACACAGCAGAGTAATAAGCTGCTTGAGCCTAGCCCACTGAGCAGGAAATCTTTCTCCTAGTTATATCCAGCTCACACAAGAGCTGGGACCTGCTCAGGATCATCTGCCCTGCAAGGTTCGAAGATCTCTTCGTCTAAAGGGAGGTGGTATCTGCACCTAATCTTATCAGAGACAGACGATGAACTCATATGTCCCGTGTCCATACTGTGCACTTAAAAAAAAAATCCTTGACAGTTTAAAATTGATAGAGCAGGCTGTTGGTCACCTGTCCAGACAAAAATGATAGAGGTAATGAAATTATTACTCAATAGTGACCTGCATGAAGGTCAAAAGCAGGCGGATCCTCCATCATACAAAAACATAACATCCCAATCACTTGTTTGTATGCAATTGCAAATATATACATAAAGACCTCACAACCACAGGGGTAGAAGAAGAGCGACAAGTTGCAATAATTTAACCTGCTGAAGACGGATGTGTCGGATCAAAAGATGCAAATATTGCAGTCAAGCTGTAAACTAGCGACACAATGCACTCCGTTCTCTGGACAATTTCCTGTTACTTGCAAAGCCCTGTTTAGGGCTTGGTAGCGGGAGATTGAGAACTAACGCTGAAGAAGAAGAAGCAAAAATTATAAAAGTGTAATTAATTTGATCCTGTGCGGTGTAGATATAAAATTTGATATATTGTTAATTTGTTTGTTATTGTGGTTAAAGCTTATTATTTATTATTCATTATTGTATTCCCAACAGACAAGAAGCTCATTAAACTGTCAATTCCTTTGGAAGATGTGAATGATGAGATGCCTATTGTAAAGAACCAACCTTATCCCTACCTAGCAGCAATTCCACAGGAGCCAGACCCTGGACATACTGTTTACGTACTTCTAGCTGAAGATCTTGACACAGACTCAGATTTGGAGTATGTCATTCCAGAGGAAGCAGGTAATAAACTAGGCATTAGCGTATGAGACTGTCTATTCTTATAAGTAAAATGGGCTCAATATTTATATAGGTAATCAAGACTTTCTATTTTTAAATGCAAAAGAAACATTCAATCAATAAATCAATCAAAGCTTGTAACTCCTCTCGGTGCATAGTCCATTGACAACATCTCGCCAGAATATATGGTCCTAGGCTGCTCTTTCTGCCTCTCTCCATGTGTAAGCATTTAATCTCAGTTTCTTCTAAATGTCATTTTTTGATCTACCTCTCTTTCTCTTCCCTTGAGGATTCCATGTAAGACCCTTTGTGGCTATGTTGGATGTTGTCTTCCGCAGCATATGTCCTATCCGGTTCCATTTCCTTCTCTTAATTTGTTGATCCAGTAGCTGTTATTGACTCCGTTCTCAATGGACTTCATTCCTCACTATGTCCTGCCATTTTATGCCCAATATCCTTGCAGGCATCTGTTAACGAAGGATGGTAGTCTCTATGTAATAACTTGATCTTTCTCCATGTTTCCGGTCCATTCAGCAGCACTAACTTGACACTGGAGTTGAATATTCTAATTTTGGAGTGCATCTTGATTTGCCTGGATCTCCATGTTGTTTAGTGTCAGGAATGGCTCTACCACCTTTCCAATTCTAGTCCTTATATCTTAATCTGTACCTCCTGATGTGTCAATTTTTCTTTACAAGTAACCACTTCTTCCAGCAGCAGCAGCAGCTCTCCTTTCAGCGTAAATTGTGTTTGTTTTATTGTTAATAGTGTTGAATTAAAGCTTGGATTTTTTTTTCATGTTGATATTGAGTCCAAATTTGGCTGCTTGTTCTTTCACCCTATCAAGTTTCTGTTGCATATAGCGTATGATTGATGTCTTCATTATCCAATTTATTGCCAACAAGAACAGGAACGGTGAGAGAAGGCATCTTTGTCTCACCAACATTTGCACCACAAAGTTGTCCGTAAATGCTTCTTTATGGTCTACAAAATATGGAAAAGAGACATGACATATATATATATATATATATATATAAAAGAGACATTCTTTTTCAATAGGTAACAGAAACTTTCTATATTTATAAATTAACTCTTTAAGTCTCAGACGCCAATATGTCGGACAGCATGGCAGTCACACTTTACCCAATGGCCGAAAGATTGGCTTACATTTTGTTTCGCTTCTATTGCTATATTGTAACCTTTACACACACCAGACATCGACTTCCAACTTCCATTTACTAAATACAAACATGTGAGGCAAGAAATTGACATCACTGTTGGAAGTTTGGTCAAGTTTACCGTTCTTTATGCAAATCTTCAGTGCATATTCTAATGAATTTAGAACGAAGAACAGCCTCCTTTCTGCTTCCATTTTACATGGTATAACAATCAATTTTTTTATGAAATAATGTTTTCATTATGCATACTTGTAATCTACAGCCACTTACCTTTACTTTCATATATAACAACAAATGTCTTTATATACATGAGCATCACAAGCATTCATTTACAAAAAATAACTATTAACATACTCCGGGATAGCCGTTTGGGGGGGGGGTGTCAAACCTGCTTTTCTGCTTGGTACTGAAAGAGTTAACGGGACATTCTACTCTTATATTTCTTCTTCTGCGTTCGTTCTCAATCTCCCACTACCAAGTCCTGAACAGGGCTTTGCAAGTAACAGAATGAAGTCCGAAGAACGGAATGTGTTGTGTCGCTAGTTTACAGTTTGACTGTAATATTTGCACCCTTCGGTCTGACACATCCGTCTTCGGCATGAGTCTTACATATGAAAGGGACTTTATTATAGGTAATTGTGCCTATCTAGCTTTAAATAAGTAAGAGAACTTTTTTTTTATATAGGTCAATGTGACTTACTGGTCTTAAATGTAAAAGGAGCCTTCTTGTCTTATAGGTAAAAGTGACCTTTTAGTCCTAAATGTGAATGGGGCATTCTATTCTTAAGTCAAAAGACCTTTCGGGTCTTGTAGGTAAAGAAGAAATCCTAATCTTATAATCAAATGGGAATTTAAATTCTTGTAGGTAAAAGACACTTTATGGTAGTATAGATATCATTCATTGGCTCTTTCTGTCTTGTCAGACGATAGTAATTGTGCTTTAAAAAAAAAAGTCCATGATGGTAACAAATGGGACTCGTAAGACCAATCTGAGCAGAGAAGCATCTTCCCGGAAAAAATTGACATCATGGACCGACCATCACAGTTCAAATTCGAACCCCGACCTCCTGAACATGAGGCAAACAGCTTGACCACTTCGCCACAGAAACCTGTAATAGTATAAAGTAATTAATGGTCATTTCAGGGATGCATGTTATCAAGTCATTGAAGTGGGTTAAAGCCTGTAAGCTTTGATCATCTTTAGATAAAAGACTTTATTGCCTTTCAGTTCTGTATCTTTGTGGCTCATCCATAATAAATAACGTTTTGATACATTGTGACATAGTTTACAGAGAGGTTGCAATATCCGCAGTGTTTAGTCCAACAGACCTAATTTCAGCATGGCAAATTTTTCAGACCTGCTTTGCCTTTCATCTTCAAAATCTATTCTCTCATCCATACTGCATGGATACTACCTGTTTCTAATAATAATGTTCGCTTAGGCGCCTGAGGCCCGTTGCGTTGGTCGGCCACATCCATGACCAACTGCTATGGCGGGGTTCCAGGCCTCGTCCAGGGTAGAGTTGGAGGTTGATATCTGCTGGAGCCATACCGTAAGGGGACAGCCTCTTCTGCGCCTTCATCCGTTTGGGGAAAGTCTTTTGGTGCTGAGGAACAACTTGTGTAGTATTTTGTGTGCTGGGGTTTCATGGTTCAACAGTACAACTTGACCAAACAAAGAAACTCGGCGGCGACCAAGTGTTTCTAAGATTGGGAAAAGACCTGTTTTGGCGGAGATCTCCACATTGTGGATATAGTCATGCCATCGGATGCCCAGGATACGCGCATGTGGAAGGCCTCCAGTCTCGATATGTAGTGTTTCAGCAATGTCCAGGTTTTGGAGCCGTAGCGCAGGACTGGAACAACGCACGCAGGACTAGTAGATTCGGATTTTGTCCCAAGGGAGATCTTGCCATTACTCCACACACGTCAGAGGTCGTACATAGCAGATGCAGCTAGTTCTATCCGGCTTGATATATCGGGGCCGCTACGCCCATCAGATGATGTCACTTTGAGGTAGAATCGAATCTTGAAAAGCTCTCATTTGCTGACCATGACACAAACAATCAGCAATGAGATGCAAACTGCTGTCATCTTGTTCACTGCCTCTTTGGCCTTTCGGTGAATTGTCTGTTGTTTTACTCTGTTGTGTGTGTGCATTGCTTGTACTTAGAAGGGCATGAGCTGCAGTGGTCAGCGACCCATAGCTGACTGCTAGTGTCAGGGCCAGCGAACCAGAGCTGCAAAGACCCTTGTACACCTCCACGCGGTGATCTTGGATAATAGGCTGCAACAGAGCAGACTGGCTAAGGAGGGGGAAGGCTAGCCCGGTATTAGAAAATGCCTGCTGAAGTCGGATGTGTCGAACCGAAAGGTACAAATATTGAAGTCAAGCTGTCTGGCAAACATAATCCGCTACTGGTATTCCATCTGCTCTAGACTTTCTGACTGTGTGTCTATTCTGGGCTGCCTGAACACAAAGGCCTTTGCTCATTGAAACACCCTTTTTTTCTGCACATTTCCAGGTTGAACGATCTAAGGTGGTAATGTCTATTTGACAGCAATTAAGGAACTCCTTCAGACTGTCCTTGAAACAGTTTTATAGGAGTCCCAGTGATCATACATACATGTATACGTGTGTGTGTGTATGAGCGCATACACGTGGATGAAAAGAATAGAGCCACTGGCACGTTGTAAAAGATGACTAAAGCGGGTTGTGCTTGGGGCTGACAATTTCATCATATATAAAAACAGTGCCATCATAACCAGCCACTGTTACAGCTCAGATACAGGCTTCCTGTAAAAGGACAAGATGCAGTTAAAACACATGCTACAAGTTGGAGTGGAAAATTGAATAATTACAAATGCTTGGAAACAGACTTACTTATAAAAAACCAGCGGAGGTCTATGATTCACATTGGAGAGAAAAGGTGAATGATTGAATATTAAAAAATGGATGGTGAGCAGAGCATGAGCTGCCGAGACCCTTCTACGCCTCAATGCGGTAATCCTGGATAACAGCTGCACAGAGCAGACTAGCTTAGGAGAAGGAATCCGAAGGGAAGGCTAACCCTGTACTCAAAAATGCATGCTAAGTTGGATGAGTCGGACCGAAAGTTGCAAATATCGCAGTCATGCTGTAAACTACAACACAACGCATTCCGCGTTCTCTGGACACCATCCTGTTACTTGCAAAGCCCTTTTCAGGACTTTGTAGTGGGAGATTGAGAACGAACGCAGAAGAAGAATATTCAAATGGATTTTAACAAATCAGGATACACACTTATTTGCAATTAAAAATGTTACTAACTTTTGTCAAATGGTTGCTAACTCTGTTCTACTGTTGTGTGTATCTGCACAGCGTCCGATGTGAAGAACTTCTTTGCTGTGGAGCAGGTGGTAGAAAGTAGTGGCAATTACAGAATGGTGGAAGGACACATCAAAATGCTTCGACGTACAAAATTTTCTTTAGGAAGCAGTTATCTTATTCCGGTAAGGTTTTCATTTTGATTTCACAAAGAAAATAAAATTTAAAAAGGGATGGAATTTGTTCAGAGGTTTCAACACACCTAGGTCTACCCTGCTGTAAATGGAAACCACACCTACAATAAGTGATGGTAACGTTCACACCATCACTTAAAAAAATTGAGACCTAGTACAATGTAGTCTCTAGCATTTTATTCCTTGTGACAGTGTCAGCCATGGGGCATTTAGATACTGGACATCTGACCTAGGCGGCATGATTTGAAAACCCCAGTACAGCAAAGGTGGTTTTCTTTAGAGGTATGAAAAATGTA
Organism: Ariolimax columbianus; assembly: GCA_036924085.1. NCBI lineage: Eukaryota > Metazoa > Mollusca > Gastropoda > Stylommatophora > Arionidae > Ariolimax > Ariolimax columbianus. The sequence continues at coordinate 24,008,745 of JAVGWX010000016.1, read as the reverse complement.
GCTTGCACACTGCTTGGCAACTTCAGGTACAAGCTGCCTTTATTTTCGCTCCTATAAATCCTTTTCGCTGGACCTTGGTAATGGGAATATACGCCACAATATAATTTGAAATATTGATGTTGTTTCACAATGAATATAGGTTATATAACATTATATAATCACATTTACAAATGTCTACATTATATAATCACATTTACAAATGTCTACATTATATAATCACTCTTACAAATGGTTTGCATTATATAATCACTTTTACAAATGGTCTGCATTATATGATAACTCTTACAAATGGTTTGCATTATATAATCACTTTTACAAATGGTATGCATTAAATAATCACTCTTACAAATGGTTTGCATTAAATAATCACTTTTACAAATGGTTTGCATTAAATGAGCACTCTTACAAATGATTTGCATTATATAATCACTTTTACAAATTATCTGCATTATAAAATCACTCTTACAAATGGTCTGCATTATATAATCAAACTTACAAATGGTCTGCATTATATAATCAAACTTACAAATGGTCTGCATTATATAATCAAACTTACAAATGGTCTGCATTAAAAAATCAAACTTACAAATGGTCTGCATTATAAAATCAAACTTACAAATGGGCTGCACTATAAAATCAAACTTACAAATGATTTGCATTATATAATCAAACTTACAAATGGTCTGCATTATATAATCAAACTTACAAATAGTCTGCACTATAAAACCACTTTTACAAATGTCCTGAAATCTATTATTAATTGCTAAAATCTTAACAAACCTGTATGTTTTATAGTTGTACTTGGGGGCCATTTTAACTGAGAGGTAAGATCCATGCCTCTCAAGAAATGGATGAAAAAGCGTGAACCAGTGTGGTTTCAAGTATCCTCTGGTCTCAAAGGAAGATGAGATGAAAAACTTGCTCCTGCATACAGTACACACTGTGCACGTAAACTACCCTTCACAGTTGAAAATAGAAACGAGCAGGCTGTTGGATTAAATAACTATTAAATTCCTTCCCAATATGCCACCAACCTTCTCCCAGGTCTAGTAAGCCGCAGGTAATAAAATTACAAAAAGTTCATACTACAGAAAGCTTCACAGGTATAACCCACTGGTTTTTATTTGTGCGTTCGCCTTATTTCTCTAATCCCCAAGGCGCTGTGCGTTGCACTGTGGTTTTTATGTTGCGCCTGTCGGTCCAGTGCATCCGACTTCAGCGTACATTTTATGTAAGGATCTGCTTCCTCCTGCATTTTCTAAGGGTTTGCTTCCCCGGGGTAACGGCCGGTGCCTGTGGTGGGGATCGAACCCAGCACCTTCGGATTGTGAGCCGTGCCACTTAACCACTAGGCCACGCCGTCCCCACCCACCTGTTTTAATATAAGGATTCCTGGTATACACGTATAGTTTGACTTATGGTTAAATATTATTACCTATAAAAGTCTGCTCTGTGTTTTAGCCTTTTTAATTTGGAGAATTAATTTTGATATTAGTGTGTTACCAGGGTCCGACAGGGAAAGAAAGAACAGTAGCACTAATCTGCCAGGCATGTTGTTAAAGGTAACTGGAGGGTCAGCTACCTCATTCTGTAGAAATAATAAGCCACCAGAATAAACAAGAAGACATGTAGACACTATGGTTGTTGTTATTGAATGCCCACATTGAGTAGGATTACTCTTTTTGTGCATCCTGAAAAGGACGTTTAGTGGTAAGTTGTAGCTTTCCTCACATCCCGAGCATGCTGATGAAGATGAACGCGGTTGCACTATGCTTGGCTTCATCTGTGTGTCCTTGGCCAGTATATTTTGCCTGAGCCTGACTAACATGTCTGATCAGTATGTTTTGCCTGACCATACGTTAGTGTTCCTCCCCACACCCTATGGTAGTAAGAAAATAACTTAGTCAAGTGTATGTTGTATAAATTAGATTTTTATAATTGCTTATTAAGACCCATAAAATTATGTTCAGTGTTTTAGCTTTTCCCGAAAAAAATTAAAAATACATACAAGCATGCACTTTTTTATGTAATGTTTCCTCTTTTCTTCGGCACAGTTTATATTGGCCAGGTGTACTAATTTCTTTCTGGTATTTCTTCATCTTTGCTGTCTGCAATGAAAAAGATATTCTGTTACATTGTGTAATAGTTTACAATGAGACTGCGATATCTGCGTCTTTTGGGCAACACATTCGGTTTCAATGCTGCAAATTTTTGGAACCGAGTTTACTTTGCCTCGTCGGTCTGTATCCTCTCAGATGTAGTTTGTTTCCAAAGCCTCTACTTGGAGATGGAATAGTTGCTGACCCTGAAACAAGCAGCCAGCTTTAAGTTGCAAATTGCTGTCTCATCTTGTTCGCTGTGTCACAAATTGTCTGAAGTTACTTGTGAGTTTCTCCTAAATTTCTTTGGTAGCCGAGTGTACTAGACAAGGGATACTTGGGCCTACTTGGCTGCAGTGCAATGACTCTCAGCAGGCTCACCACTGCTGGGATCACAGTGGCGACCCCACCTTGTTAACCAGGCTGTTGTAGCACAGCCTGTTTCTAGGTGCATGCCATTGGCGTGAGGTGGAGTCTTTGTCAGTATGTTACACCTAATGTGACAAACTTATCAATCTGTGGTACAAATTGACATGCATGTAATTTCTATATTTTTTTCTCAGGTAGTAGAAAATTGTATTTTAATTTTTTTTAAATAAAATGCTTTTTTTCGTTTTTGAAGTAAGTTGTACCTTTCAGGTCACAGTTAGAGACAGGAGGCAACCAATGACCCAGGTAATCACTGTCGAAGTCAATGTGACTGTAGGACCTCGAGCACCTCAATTTTTCCAACGGAAATACGAGGGATGGATCTTTGAAACTAAGAGCACAAACAATCCGTAAGTCAGATCAAATTTGCTACTTTCCCGCATCTGTCCATATACTTAAGTAATATCTATGTTAGTTTTATCTTGGTAATGTCATCTATAGTCAGCGAAGTGATTATTATTTTATTTTTTGTCCTTTTTTTGGGTTTGTTATCACTTGAGTGTTATCAGAGCCGAGAAGTAACACAAAGCATACTAACCTCTCGGGCATGTGTGTAAGAGTCAGCTAAGGAGTGTTGGGCATGGAGCTGGCTACCCCATCCTGTAGAAACTATAAGCTGCAATAAAAAGAAATTAAAATCATATACTATGAAAAAAATACTGCTACCCAGGCAGTAAGAAGAGAACAGAATCAACCATAGAAAGACTACCACAACTAGCATGACAGATCACTATTATTTGAATCAGGACGATGCACAGCAGGTTCTGAATAAACAAATGTACAATCTCTGACAGGCAGTGCACATGTGGATTGAATGAACAAACTGCTGAACATGTTTTACAAGACTGTCCCTATATGGTCAATTAAGGGACACTGGCCTGACCATTCAACACAAGGCTCTAAATTGTATGGAGCTAAAGAGAAGCTCCAGTCAATGGTCGAGTTCATCACATGAACTCATTTGACAGTGCAAGCATGAAAGATGTCATCACAAGAAGAAGATGGCATATGAGAGAAAATGGCATGACTTCATGATGTCTAGCCACAAAAGTGGACAGATAGGAATATGTATTGGGGCATACATTTTTGAGGAGCGAGTTGCTGAGTAGTTAGGATACCTGCCGTCTACTCAAAACAACATGGACTCAAAACTCCATTAAGCTCTAAGATTTTTTCTTTCTGTAGCAAAATAAATAAACCTATCTCTGCACGCTGCATGGCAAATGCAGAGGCAAGCTATATTTATCCTTCAGCCCTATAAATCGATGTTGCATATCTCAGCAGTTGGAAAATGCTGTAACAATAGTTTTTTTTTAAATCGATTTTTATAGCTTTAGCTCAAGGATCCTCAACCAGTGGGGAATTGCCCTCAGGGAAAATTTTTGAGTTTCAAGGAGGGAATTTGTACAGAAAGTAATGGCAACCTACCATGCATCACACATGCGAAGAAACGCATAACAACCAAATAGGTCGTAAGAAGTGACATTCTGCAAAGAACATGCTACTAACATTTGTTTTAGTCTGTTGAGTAATTAGTTATGAGTATTTTTTTTAAAACACACTATAGTTCAAGTTTTAAAATCCATCAACATTTTCTACTGCTATTAAATTGATAAAACACTATAGAAATAAACAATCTAAATATATAAATTTTTAAAAACATTTTCAATATTATATGCATATTATTTTAAATGCATGTTTTGAGTCGGACAATCTTGGAAAGTGGGGAATGTCATTCTCATGTATGTGGCAAATATGGTTGAAAACTCCTGTTTTAGTTTGATTGGTTATTGATTATTTTTGTAGCTAAGTTGTGCATAGGTGCAGCGAGTGGCAAAGCATTTAGGATAAAGGTCTTTTAGTCTGTAGACCTAGGTTTGTACCTCAGTAAAGGTGTAGTTTTTTTTCAATGTGGCAAAATGAAAACCTTCTTTGCACATTACATGGTCACTGCTAGGGAAAGCTGTCTTCATTCCTTAGCCTTATACATCCTCCTGCAGACCCAAACATTGGAAAACTTTGTAATGACAGTTGCTTATAAATAATTTATTGCGTTATCAGGTTTTAGTTCTTTTTTTTTTTTTTACTCTGTAATTTATTGATCTATCAGTTTTAATTTTGATTTAGCTTAGTGAGATAATTGGTGCTCAACAAAGTGATTATTTAGCTTTCTAGTTTCCATATTTCTTTCAGCACGTCACAAACATTTAGACTTACCCATTTTTGGGTACACCAGTTGTCTTGTAAATCCATGAAACTACCACAAAGCACTGATAGTGTTCCTAACAAGATTGGCATATCTGTTAGCTTGTTACCACTACAAATGTGTTTATAACATCTACATAAACAAACTAAACAGATCTGCCTTTGAAAAATCAGTTGTAATAACTTAACTTGATCACCCTCAATAATGAGATAACCTTCCAAATTCGTGTGAAACAGAAAAATATCGTTAAAAAATTTTATAAAATCAAACAAGCCATTTTACTGTAATTGAGGCATGCGGAACGGATTTAGATTCAGCTGTTTCTATAGCATCAACCAGTGTTAACACAGCGAATACACCATGAGTATACAGAGACAATGTGCTAGGCGAATTTTTCACCAATGGTATAGTCAAGTTTAAACTATCATTAGTCCATTTATTCCCATGCTATCGTCCTGCGGAAGGTTTTTTGGGGCTAAGGAATAAAGGTCACTTGCCCCTGCAGTCACCACATAATATATAGGTTTTTATTTTACCTCTGAAAGAATTAAACAAATGCCATTCTGGGGTTTTGTTCACATGCATCAATGGTCAGAAGACCGGTTTCAAAAACCATTCTTTCATCCAAATCACCATGCTAAACCATCACCATCTGTCCATATTTGGACATGTGACTTTCCTTGCAGAAGACATCCCTGTCCTTCAGCACCTAACTAGGCTTTGGTCATCCCTGCCCATCGGCACCTAAGAAGGCCTTGGACATCCCTGCCCATCAGCACCTAAGTAGGCCTTGGACATCCCTGCCCATCAGCTCCTAAGTAGGCCTTGGACATCCCTGCTCATTACCACCTAAGTAGGCCTTTGACATCCCTGCCCATTACCACCTAAGTAGGCCTTGGACATCCCTGCTCATCAGCTCCTAAGTCGGCCTTGGACATCCCTGCCCATCAGCTCCTAAGCAGGCCTTGGACATCCCTGCCCATCAGCCCCTAAGCAGGCCTTGGACATTCCTGCCCATCAGCTTCTAAGCAGGCCTTGGACATCCCTGCCCATCAGCTCCTAAGCAGGCCTTGGACATCCCTGCCCATCAGCCCCTAAGCAGGCCTTGGACATCCTGGACATTCCTGACCATCAGCTTCTAAGCAGGCCTTGGACATCCCTGCCCATCAGCTCCTAAGTAGGCCTTGGACATCCCTGCCCATCAGCCCCTAAGCAGGCCTTGGACATCCTGGACATTCCTGCCCATCAGCTTCTAAGCAGGCCTTGGTCATCCCTGCCCATCAGCTCCTAAGTAGGCCTTGGACATCCCTGTCCATCAGCTCCTAAGCAGGCCTTGGACATCCTTACCCATCAGCTTCTAAGCAGGCCTTGAACATCCCTGCCCATCGGCTCTTAAGCAGGCCTTGGATATCAAGGACAGAAAACCTTTTCCATCATGCTCCCATCCCCATGCCCATCCTCGCAATGCCTGACTTGGTCAGTTCAGAAAGACATCATTCTAACTGAATGCAGCCTGAGTCTCAGTCATTCATCATGGTCATGGATAGTTGGCGGGATGAGCTCTTGTTACATAAGCAGTCTACCTACCTACATTTGAAATTTGATCAAGATCTACTTTGAAAAGATTTGTATCATCCACTAAAGCATGATAAACTAAGTTTACATGTTTTTCTACCAATTTTTATGTTGACTTTTAGAATGTACTTTCAACTTTTCCAGCGTCTTCTCTCAACCTGGTTCCAATGAAAAGCTGACAATTCAGGTGCATCAGTTTCAGCAGAATTACCCAAAGTCTTTCAGGATTCTGGATGAGAACAACAAAGAGTCTACCATGTTCCGTATTGATGAGAAGGGATGCATCTACAATAAAGATGTAAATACTTTTTCCTTGTAAATTATGCATGGAAGAATGCCAGATATCTAAAATACTAATAAATATTTAATATATAATTTGTTATTATGTTTATTAGTTTAACTGTTTGTTAATGCATTTTATAAATAACTGTTGCATAAAATCTATTTTTATTTGTGACGCCTAATATGATAATTGTGTGAATACTGGTCTCTACATCTGGAGGCATAGGTTCAAACTCTTGTTGGCCTAGGGCTTTTTTTTTTTCAATCATGGATGAAATGAGTTCTTACCTTTTCTTGTTCTATAAATTCCATTATCTAACCAGCATTCAAGAAATAAATTTACAATTAAATAGTGTTTGAATAGTGCAGTATGTTTGTGTGTGGGGAGGAGATAGAAAGACACACAGTGCTAAAAAGAGATTCAGTGAGGGGTGATATTTCTAACAGCTTTACAGATTATGAACAAACGAAAATATAAAAAAAACAGCAAAAAGTAATGACTACAAATACAGAGCATTTTACAATTTGGAATTGAGTATACTACTTACTTAGTCACTCCTCTTCTACCCTGGGGTGTAAAGGCGTGATTGAATATAAATTTGAAGAAAAAAAATTCAAATTTGCAAAATGCTTACAGTTCATTTGCTACCACACGCCTCTGGGACAAGCTTATAGATTATCACTTATGACCAGAAGCCGGTAACAGCGACAGGTTAAGTTTAGTTCGGAAAAAGATCTTAAAAATAAACTAATTGCATCAAAATGCAATCCAAATTTGTGAAATACCACAGGAAATGTTCTTTTCAAACCATTACAATGTCCACGTTTTAAAATCAATGTTGTTCTAATACATTTTTAGGTTTATCATTTTTTACGAAGTCATGTAAAATTGTTTACCATGGCAACTTGTCATAGAAGTTGAAATAGATAAGTGAAAACAAGTACAAATATTAGTATATGTGCATTCTCTTGGATGATTTCTACTCATAATTGGATACACTACATGAGACATCAAGAAAAGGAGACCAAATGCATTAGAACACCAGGATTTGGCTGTAAGTAGACATTTAATATTTTTTTAATAGTTTTTTTTCCCAGTCACATTGTAATAATAATTTAATTATAATATCTACAAAATCAAATAAATCAATATAATATATATATATTTAGTTATTTAAACACTAGATTAAAAATTATATATGATTTACTTTAAATATGTTGAAAATTGTGAAAATTAGCTGAAATTATAGACACACTTTTAATTAGAATGTAAACATTGATTAATTCAGCCAGAGAGTGTTTTAATTCTGGTAGTTAATGAATTATTAAGACATTTAATTCACTACAGTACTTATATATTACATTTTTGTGTCTGCTAGGCATTAGATTTTGATGTTCAGCAAACCCAACGCCCACCAAAGTTCCGGCTTCAGATCAAAGTCAAAGAGATGTCAGATGGTGGAGATCTAGTGCAGACAGTTCCCGTAAGTCTCAGATTTCAGATCACATTTTTATTATGTCATCATTTTGTGTTCACCATGTGGATCTTTTGGTCCCTTGTTAGAGAGGAAGGAATAGGTCCACTGCACCCTGCTATAGTCATGACGAAGTTTTGGCGGCATGCAGTAACTTTGTTGTCACGATCAACAATAGGAAAACGGAGGTACTGTTCCAGCCAGCCCCTTGGGAGCCATACATTGAACCAAATATTACTGTACAAAACCAGTATCTCCAGGCAGTTGCTAGTTTCACCTATCTGGGCAGTACCCTCACTAGAGAGGCGATATCGACAGTGAGATCAATAACAGGATTGCTAAGGCAAGCTCTGTGTTTGGGAGGCTTCACGCAAACATCTGTTATCAACAAGACATCAGTCTCACCAACAAGATAAAAGTGTATTGCAGTGTGGTATTATTCACCCTGCTGCATGCCTGTGAGACATGGACAGTGTATAGCAGACTTGCCAGACAGTTCAATCGTTTTCACTTGAACTGTATGTGTAGGATGCTCAGGATTAGATGGCAGGAAAAAGTGACTTAACTCTGAAATTCTTAAGACATGTTGTTTGAATGCCAGATCAATGCATACCCAGCTGTTATACTGGGTAAACTCAAAACAGGCATGTGCTCAATAGAAGGGCAGAAAAAACGCTACAGAGGCTCCTTGAAAGTATCTCTGAAATGCTTCAATATTGATGTCATCTCCTGGGAGAGGCTTGCACAAGACCATACCACCTGGCAAGCTTGTATCACCATAGGTGCAAAAATTGCAGAGAGTGCAGCATCGCAGAGGCTCAATGAAAGCGCATGTGGCAGGATGTGCTGTTCCAGGATTGGTCTTTACAGCCATCAGAGAACACATATTTTGCAGCAATAATCTGATGCTTTCGCCATCTTCACTTGTGATAGGCAACTATTATTATTATTAGACAACTAAAGAGGGTTGTTCATAGCGCTTGCAACATCATCATGTATGACAAAGTGTTGTAGAAACCACCACTGCAGAAGCCCATAAAATTGTTTTGTGCAGGTTTCCTGTAAGAAAGCTAACTACAGTGATCACCTCACACTTGGCTTTAAACAAATAAAGAAAAATGATTATCATTTTGGTAATTGTTAGTCTCAGATTATTACATCAGACATAGACTCAATCATTCGTCCTCACAATTTTGTCTTTCTACCTCCTCACATTTTTGTATTTCTACCTCCTTGTATCGGAAACTAAGACACTAGTCCAGTCAAGCACAACATACAGACCAGGATGTGTAGTCAGGGTCAGGCACAACATAATGACAAGACCACTATCTCGCTTCCATCCCATGTAGTGTTCTCTGGAAACAGGTTTTCAAAGCAGGCTGGCTGACACAAGATGTGGATTGACGTGATCCCCCTAGTAGTGAGCGTCACGCCAAGCATAACACAAATACCTGGAGGACAACAGTCCACCCACATCAGCATGTTTGGGATGTGAGGAAAGTTGCCACTTAACACCCTTTTCAAGGCATACAAAAGAGTGAACATACTCATTGAGGGCATTAAACAACAACCTCGTTGCAACCTGCTCTTTTCTACTAGCTTACTACTTGTCTGTCCATCTCCTCACATTCTGTATTTCTATCCTATTACATTCTGTCTTTCTACCTTCTCACATTTTGTCTTTCTACCTCTTCATATTTTTATCTTTCTACCTCCTCAGCTGGAGATAACTTTAAAAGATGAAAATGACAACCCACCAAGGTTTCAGCTCACACAGTATCTAAAAACTATTCGGGAGGACTTTGAGATTGGGAAAACTGTTTTGTCAGTTCTGGCAGAGGATAGTGACTCTGGTGACAATGCTGTTGTCACATACGAATTGGATAGTCCTTACTTTGAAATCAAGAAAGTTGGCAAAGAGGGAGTTATAACAGTCAAGGAGTAAGTACAAATAACACATTTTACACTGTTGTTCAGTTGAGTTCAAACACCATCTTCCTCTTTAAGGTCAGCTGCAATAGATCACCAACTTCCTCTATCTATGGTCTTGTTGGTGCAATCTATCAGGCTTTTCTCTGTACATCTTTTGATTGTACCCTTTGAGTTGTTAACTTCTTATATATTTGCACACGCGCCCGCTTCGCGAAGTTTCTTGCTCCTCACCTACTCAGCACTTTGAGTTGTCTGCTCACACAAATTGTGCCAGAAGTCGTTGTCCAGGAAAAGTTACAAAAATTCACTGGGTTTGCTCTCTGGATTAATTGATTCTGGAATGTTCTTTAGGGCCTATCTGCTCCATAAATGTTGTGTCTACTGCAGACACAGGTCTGAATATATTTATTGCAGACCAACCTGCATCAAATTTACTAGTGACACTACCTGGGAGACGCCCCCTTCCACGCCCCTGTAAAACAGGCTTATCACCAGAAAAATCAGGAACAGAGTAAGATATAGCTTCATCAGAGTCTGATAAACACATGGTATCACTCAAATGATCATCTGATTCCATTTCTATATTACTTTTAGAATAGTTACCATCTAAATCTAATTCATCGTCCTCCGAATCATTGAGAACAATCTTGACAGCTTGTTCCTTAGTTAGCCTTTCAGAGCGGTAAATTACTGGTCTTTCTGCATGTCTTTTCATCATGAAAATTTGGTAAAAATGTGTCGCAATGTGATCAGTTCATGGGTGCCACCATTTTGAAGTAACATTCCAGAAGACGTGTGCAAATTCTGCCAGTCTCTCCATACTATGCTCATTCTTACAAGATATGTGTGGTATAATGCCAAAGCGGTGACTCAGGGCGCGGTCTATTTACACACACACCGGTTCATCGGGATCACGGGTTCAAAGGGATAAAACGAGCGCGAAGTTCCAGTACACTGCTATGACTAATCGAGCAACAACACTGGTGCTATGCCAACTCAGCATGATAAACTTGGCTGTTTGACCCAATTTAAACATGTGACCAGCTTACTAAAGATGTCCCTACCCACCAGCTATTAAAGTAGACCATGGACAACAATGATGCCTCTTATGACATGCTCGCTGTGGGGCAGTGGTGCTATTCTTGTCCTTGTCATACACAAAGACTCCGGCACATGCCTGCACTACATTATTTAATATTCTGGAAAGTATTTCTAAAGCTGTCTGTCAAATCCAGTAGTGTATCTACACTCTTTGATGTTTGTAATGTCAAGTGTTGGAAAGTTTTCTACCATAGAGAGGTTTAAATGAGAGCTAACAAGACTATAACTTAAAGAATCCTCACAATTGAAACCAGTGATATGGCCTAATGAAAACAAGAAAATGGACATAATCACCTTTCCTTTTCTTAGCTCTAATTGGACCAATTACTGTAGTTGGCCTCCCTGCAAGAAGCATTTCACCTTAGCATATGTGTTTTTGTAGATTTCTGTAACACTTTGTTTTACAAGAAATAGATGTCAGCTCCATGCAAGACCGCACTTGGTCAATTATCTTTCATGCATGTTTGAGTGCAGTGGTCCTATTCTTTCCTCCTCGAGATTCACACAGTAGAATAGAGTCCAGGTTGCTGACAGATCTATCGACAATGTATAAAAAAAAGGGATAGAGTATAAAATGTGAGAACCCACGGCTGGATTGGAACCCGCCGAAAAAGCAAACAATATGGAGGCCAAAAAAACACAGATGAAGAACAGTGGTTTTCCAGCCAAACACCATCACCAACCAAGATCTGCTTGCTTGAAGCAATCAAGAAGACATGAACACCATCATAATCGGCTGATGCTGGAATTGTCAGTAAGTTTTCAAATTGATATACATCGTTTTCTACAAAAGTAGTAATAACAGTTGCCAATCACAAGCGAAAATAGCGACATCAGACTTGTGCTGCAAGATGTGATCTCGTTGACTCTATAGTCAAATCCTGTCACCGCAGACTCATCCGCATGGAAGACACATTTGTAAGGAGACGTCCGTGGGGGTCGTCATGCAGTCTGTTCTTTCTGACAGTTTGCCTTCATTGGGTCATTCCGCAAACTGAGCACCTTTTGTAATGTTATTTTATCAGGCAGAACAATTCTGTGCAAGTATCTCCTAGGAGGTGTCTTTAATATTAAAACTATTCAGAGACATTTTTATGGAGTCTCTGGAGTGTTTCTTCCATCTCCCTGACAAGAAGCTGCCTGTTCTGAGTTGACTGTGCAACAGCTGCTTGTGGAGGCATTCATAGAACATGCAAACATTATTTCCCACATCTCCAAACATATTTTATACAAATTAACCTTTTCTTGGCTCTTGCAGTAAACTGGACTTTGATGCCTTCCCTGGGCCAACATATAGATTTATTGTCTATGCTAAAGACAATGGAACGCCCATGCTGTCCAGTTCTGTTGATGTCACAGTTACCACATCCAATGTAAATGATGAAAAGCCAAAGTTTATCTTACCTGGAACTCTTGTTCTACGAGATGCTGTACCAGACAATTTTATCCTTACCAGACTGAGAGCAACAGATGCTGATGGTGATAATGTGAAATTCTACTTTACTCGTAAGTATCCTTGTGACATGACCCAATTGATCTTGATGACCCGTTCCTCAGCGTAGCTACATGTCCCAACTTCGTCTCCAGTAGACCCTGTCTTGGGCCACTGAAGTCCAGTGCGTGGTAAGTACTCCTCTAGAGGCATCTCAAATGTTGCAGAGTACAGCAAGGGAGTCTGACCAACGTATTGTAGGTCTTCCCCGCAGTCTCTTCTAACCTCGGGTTCCAGCCTGCTGTCGCTGTGCTCCATCGACCATCGTTTCGTCGCAACATGTGACCTGCCCATCTATGTTTTGCCTTGTCTTCATGGATTACCTCATCCTTCACCTGGGACATTTGTCTTATGTCAGAATTATGGAGACCTTGCATATGTTGGTTCCAGAGAATGATTCCGACCAAGTGTCTCTCAAGAGAGGCCTGGGTCACTCTCAATTTGTCCTCTGGTGATTTTGTTAGTGTCCACGTCTCGGCACTGTAGCGCATTGGGCACCGTAGCACATTGCAAGGAGTACGGTGGAATTGAAGAGGGTGCTTGTAGTTTCTGGTCATGGCAATTGATATCCAGGTTAAAAAGAATAGGACAACTGTAACCTTCCCAGCATGTCACAAAAGGCGACATGTTTTTTGGGCCACGCCTTGTGCCAAGTTGAGTTAACTTTTACAACTGTTCTATGGTAGTGAGTTACAGTGGCTTTTCTTACATCCCAAGGTGTACTTACGAAGGTGGACCTGGGACCTTCTGAGTGTGAGACTCCTTAATAAACTCATCACTATAGGGATTACAGTGTTGATCCTCATCTCGTTGGTCAGACTGCTGTGACAGCCTGTTTTCAGGAGTACGAACGAAGGTGTGAGGTGGATTCTTGATCAGTATGTTTCACCTGATCCTAATTTCTCTTTGCTTCCATGAATGGCGACCAAAGAAGGTCATACATGGGGGTTAGTAGCCTCGTGTAAAGCCATTGCTATTTAAATCACCACTGCAAATGTTCATATACAGGCTTCCTGTAAGTGACCAGTTGCAGCAGTAACATTATGTTCCACTTGAAGAAAAGGTGAAACCTCATTATAAAATTAATTAAATTTATATGTCATCAGAAAAGACTTTAGGCTGTAGATGCAGCAGTAAATGAGCTGACAGTAGCCAGTGACTCATAGCTGGCTACTTGCATCAAGGTCTGTGACCTATAATTGACCAAGACCCTATTCTGCCTTCAAGTGGCTGCCCTTGAAACAGATTGCATCTATGCAGTCTGGTTAAGAAAATTAAGGATTGAAGAGGGAAGGCAAACCCCTTTCCAAGACTGCTGTGCAAACCCTGTCCCAAGAGTACAATGCAAACCTTGTCTCAAGAATGCTGTGCAAACCCTGTCCCAAGAGTGCTGTGCAAACCCTGTCCCAAGAGTGCTGTGCAAACCCTGTCCCAAGAGTGCTGTGCAAATCCTGTCCAAATAATGCTGTGCAAACCCTGTTCCAAGAAGGATGTGCTGAAATCAGATGTGTCAGGCCAAAAGGCGTAGATATTGCAGCCTAGCTTTAAGCTACGAGACAACGTCACAAGTGTGGTTTTCATGACAAACGCAGAAGAAGAATTAAGTCAGTACAATTGGCTTCCACAACAGCAAACACAACCGCAGACGGAGCAAAATGAAAAGAGTTTTTTTGCTGTTCTAAATGACAATTCAAAATCAAATTAGATGTATTTTGCTTGTTTTACTTCCTTAATGTATTCATTGAACTTAGTTAACTGATTTTTCCTATGCTGTTTTCATTTGTCCTGTTATTGATAAAAACCATTATTGGTCGAAGCATTAGTTTTCATCTGTTACTGTTCTTATGCAAAACTATCCTTTTACTAGCTTTTATTTAACTTGACATGACCTATGTCTGTTTGCATGGACTTCTATTTCTCCAATTTTAACCAACTTCCCCATAACCTATAGTTCTGAAATTGTGTACACAGCCTCTACTAGTGCGACCAGTTAATCTTTCAAAATTACTCTCCTGTAGTCCCAAAAACCACAAAAAAACATGCCTTAGTATAAATAAAAAGCTTCTACAAAAAAAACTTTGTTCATATTTGCTTGCTATTTTTATATTAACTCATTACATTTTTCTTTGAAAACCTGTTTTACAAATTCCATGAAATCATTTAATGCATTTATTATGTTCATCCTTTTTCTTTGTTCACCAGCTCGATCAGAAATATATGACATTTTTAACATCAAACCATCTTCGGGAATTATTCAAGTAGTAGGAGATGTCCCTTCTAACATTAAGTCTTACACACTGAATATAAGTGCTGTGGATGATGGGTCTTGTTGTGGTGGGACTGTGCAACTGGAGAGTGCGGCTGTTTTCCTGGTGGATATAGTCGACTCTGTCAACCAGAAACCATTCTTCAGAGACTGCCTGGATTATTCACAGAAGGCTACATTTAACGAAGAATCTGAGCCAGGGACTCCAATTATCAGGGTTAGAACAACTTGTCTGTCCTCAATTATCACTCTCATTCTGGTCCTAAATACTGATAAGCTGGGAGTGGAGACCTTCTTCTTCTTCTTCTTTCATCCTCAGATCAAGGTACCAATTTCTCTTACAAAGGACACCGTTGTTTGTAAGGCTGTTTCGTCTCCATACAGCTTTTGTCTCATATCTGTCTTACGAGGCCAGTATTGGTCTCTCTTTTCCTGCGTGCAGCTTTGCAGGATGTGTTCCACGGTCATGATATGCCCCCTCCACATGGGCACCTGTCATCTGTCCCAATCCTCATTTTGTTATAAAGATGACCCTTGAGTCTGTTATGTCCAGTTCTCAGTCTGAAGATGATCACTTGCTCTTCTCTAGTTAAGTTATAGTAGATGTCTTCTTTTCGGAAGTCGGGGTGTTGATCAGCCCATTTTACACTAAAGTTAGCTTTAATTATGGTCTTGGCCTCATTATATGTGACACTCAGGTCTGTTTGTGGGGATGCTCCTCCACTCTGTCAACCAGAAACCATTCTTCAGAGACTGCCTGGATTATTCACAGAAGGCTACGTTTAATGAAGAATCTGAGCCAGGGACTCCCATTATCAGGGTTAGAACAACACTTGTCTGTCCTCAAATATCACTCTCATTCTTGTTCTAATTACTGTCAAGCTGGAAGTGGAGATAAGGATGACCTCTTCAAATAAATCAATCATACAGTACTTTTCATTTCTTGCAGGTCATATATCTTTAACAGATACACACCAAGTCCTGTCCTATGCCATTTTTTCTAACTCAGTCCGTGTCTTATCTGTTACCTTTATGTTTGTCACAACCTCTCCTTCCATCTGTGTTTTGTTCTACCTCAATTTGTCTTGTCAGATTCCAGAACAGAGATTCTTCACATATATATATCTTCAACAGATTCACCCAAGTCTTCCTGTCCTATGCCATCTTTTCTAACTCAGTCCATGTCTTTCCTGTTACCTTTATGTTTGTCACAACCTCTCCTTCCATCTGTGTTTTGGTCTACCTCAATTTGTCTTGTCAGATTCCAGAACAGAGATTATTCACATATATATATCTTCAACAGATTCACCCAAGTCCTCCTGTCCTATGCCATCTTTTCTAACTCCATCCATGTCTTTCCTGTTACCTTTATGTTTTTAGATAAATAAATATGTATTTCCATTTTATAGTGAGATAAATATGCATTTCCATTTTATTCAGAGTCATTGTTCTTCTTCAACCTGCCAACCTACACCATACTCATTTATTTCTATGTTGGAGTCTCTGTATATTTGTTTTTAATAGCAATTTTTAAAAGTGCAAATGCAACACGTCTTGCTTATAATGAAGGACACTATATCAAAAGAGTAAAAGAAATATTTTTAGAGATAGCATTTTGTTTCTATATATGATTAATCAATTTCCTAATGTTCATTTCACCGGAGCAGTGCCTGGGTTGAAACGACAATAGGTGGGTCATTAACCTTTATTACTATGAATAAAGAAAGTACGGAAGTTCCCCAGCACATGAATTATTTTTCAGCACGTCACATTTTTCTAGGTTGCTGATTTTGAAAGCCTGTATCTTTTTTGTTTGTTGTTGCATAAATATGATTTGTTTGTGTAGAGACATAAATGAATAGCGAACTTGTTGGTGTTATTGTTTTTGTTGCGTGTGTGTTAGTTTCTGAGATACAAGAAGATGAATGTAAAAATAAAAAACCACAATATTTAGATTTAACAATTTCGCTGGAAATCTGGACTTTCAGAATTTGAAAATCGTCACGGAACACCAATAGTGTTTCTTAAAAGATCGTCATATCTGTTATTTTCCCTTATAAACGTATTTAATACTGCTAAATAAACAAATTAAACAGATCTCTCTTCAAAAATTATGTTGCAACAACTTACCTTCATCACCTGCGATAATGGAATAATTCGCCAGTAGTCCAGAAAGAAGAGATCGCATCGTTTCAAAATTCTCTTTCAAACTGAACCAGCCATCTTGCTTGTTTACATCTACAATAACGGCATTGTCTATTTTTAGATTAAAAACGGCTGGGTGTTCAACAGGTGTAAATGCACTCAACGCTCTAGAATAATTTTCTTAATAGCTCGGTGTATTTTCTTGACATCAGTGGCGGAGCGACCATATTTTTTGGCATAATAACTCGCTCACCACGTGGTAAAGGTTAACCACTGTAAACCTTATGGTTCTATATCATGTTGAAATATATTTTGTCAAGAAAAATTAGTGAACAGTTATGATCCATCACACGGGATTAGACTTCAAGAGATTGATAGGTATGTTTATCATCCTCTTCGTCATTAACCATCAAACCCCTACACCAGCTACTCTAACAAAGGCAGTATGCAACTCATGGTTCCCAACATTAGCATACAATTTCTCATCTGAGGATGCAGGTTGCTACTATGTGCCTCTATTTTCACTAATGAATATGCTTATAATTATCATAATATCTCCTTTTTGTTCAAACTGAACTATTTTGGAATGATCTGTTTCCAGGTTGTTGCAAGTGACCCAGACCGAGGCTTGAATGGTGTAATAGACTACTCCATCGAATCCCCATCCACCTTATTAGCGGATGCTCCTTTTGACATTGACAAAGCAACAGGTCAGATTACCGTCAAGTCAAAAGTGAATAGAGAAGCTCTGGATAAGGATTTCATTCAGGTAAGCAATGTCTTTACCATCTGTCATAAATTTATATTTTCAGTCGGTTTTTTTTGGTTTTCCTATACAATGTTTGTCTTTTGCTTCTTATCCCTTTTAATCTTGACACTCAGTCCATAAAACTTAATTCCCTTGTACTTCTAATCAAAAACCTCACAAAACAGACATATGTAAGCAAAGCTAGTTACAATGTGCACAGTTTTAATTGTTGTGTCTCAAATTAGCTGACCTGATCACTTCCAATATTTCTACTTAATATGTCAGTATCTTGTAGAATATATTTGCAGAAAATTTGATTTACTTGATACGCTGCATTAGATATAAATAAGACTATAGCAAGTTTTTCAAAATACAACCATCTACAAGAATAAGAGTGCATAGCTACAAATTAACTAAAGAAAGGTCCAGATTAGATATTAGGAAATATTTTTTTAGTAAGAGAGTGGTCAATGCTTGGAAAGCATTATCACAGGAAGCAGTGGAGGCAAGGACAATTAATGCATTTAAGAATAGATTGGATGTGCATAGCTTTTAGAAATCAAGGAAATGTTAATTAAACTGGTTGTATACAGACTCTACAAAGTCTTCTAAACCAGGATAAAGACGTTAAGTTAAGATATATGCCCCCATAACATAGCCTGATCGCTCTAGGTACCAGGAAGATAGCTAGATCTAGCTGATCATAATCTTATTCACACATTTCATCAGACAAAAGATCATCAGGTTCCTTTTTGGCTTCAGAAAAATCATCATCTATATCTAATTCATCAGCCTCTAAATCAGTGAGAATAAGTTCAACAGCTTGTTCTGTTGTTAGCCTTTAACAGTAGCCCATGTCCCACATTTTCAGC
The DNA here is from genome assembly GCA_036924085.1 of Ariolimax columbianus. Lineage (NCBI taxonomy): Eukaryota > Metazoa > Mollusca > Gastropoda > Stylommatophora > Arionidae > Ariolimax > Ariolimax columbianus. The sequence continues at coordinate 23,990,123 of JAVGWX010000016.1, read as the reverse complement.
ACTCCTTTCCATTATGAAAACAAAAACAAAGAAAATACATTTCAAAAGAGATGGGCAGAATATGTCAGTGATCATTTCTATGAAAATAGAGGTAACAAACCACAAGTTCAAAATAATGAAGACCCAAAAATCTTCAAATCAGAAGTGGAGAAAACAATAATAAGCATAAAACCAGTGAAAACTGAAGGCCCAGACAACAACAATTGAAATTATAAACATTTTAAAGGACTTGGCATGGACACAATTACAGAGCTGTGTAATGACAGATACAGGAACATACCCAAAGACTTGAAGACATCAGTTTTTACCTTAGTCTTAGTCGACCTGTTCTTCCACAGGGGCATAAGCAGGTCCCATCTCTCATGTGAGCTGGATGTAGCCAGGAGGAGGATTTCCTACTTAGTGGGCTAGACTCGAGTAGCGTATTACTCTACTATGGAGGGTGGTGAACTGATGTGCGAGTCCATCAAAATAGACTCAAACACTAGAGCAAAGTAGACCCGCAGCCTGTTAGGCACCATCTATGCTGCTCTTAACAAACCACCTAACCATGGCCAGTGTTACACCATGTCACACAGTTAGTCTCCTTTTACGACATGCTCTCTGTGGGGCAGTGGTGCTATTCTTGTCCTTGTCATACACATAGACTGGCAAACGACTCGGGTATAGTTTTTATCGCATTGTCTAAAAATACCTTGCTGAATTCAATGATGTGCATGTTTGGGTTATAAGCTATTAACCATTTCGCCATGTATCCCCCATTCGGCACACTGTTTACTGAGCTGTAAATTGGTAACTGACACTTCTCTGATATCAAGAATATAAGAAAGTAGGCTGGTCATCCCACCTCATATACACTAAATACCTAACATATTGATGTCTCTAGTGCTTCCTACTTTATCACAGTGGTTTCATAACTCATTTCCAGACATGAACCTCCTGAAACCAACTATAAACCACTATGATCTCCCTACTCTCCCACATAATACATGGTCAAATTAAAAATAAGCCATCATTTTAAAACGTGCCCTCCCACAGTACTCTTCATGGTCCTCCAGATGTCCACAGACCCCAGGTTGAGAGCAACTGATTTATGGTATTACCTGGTCCTAACCAGATTTGAAGAAAGAAATAAGTGTGCGGATAAGCTGTTTTGATCTGGGTCTCCTGACGAAGGGAATATGAGTTAAAAGTTCCAGTAAGGTCTAGGTTTGTTCTATTGGTCAAAATAAATATCTAGCTGTTCACTGCAGGGATAAGTGACCATTATTCCTCAATTCTATAATCCTTTTGTCAGACCTTAGCAATGTGAATAAACATTGTAATGAATTATTATCTTTGCATAATCTAATTTACAAAGTTGAACATCTGGACAGCAGAGTGATAGAGTACTCTTTTTCTGTGACAAAAGTTATCCCTGTTATCGACACACTCCAGTCAACTCGTCTGTAAACTAGTACCTGACTAGCTGATAGAAAAGAAAAAGCAGCGAGGAAGATAACTGTCCACCCAACCTCATAAAACAGATGAAGCTTAGTACAATAAAGTATCTAACCTTCATCCCTGACAACAGTGTCTGCTATGGGACTACCTTTACCTTTACTAATCTACCAAAGAAAATGTACTGAAGCACTCTGACCTCTCTTCTTTAACAGGTGACTGTGAAGGGTTCAGACAAAGCCCAGACTCCCCAAGAAGGTTGGTGTACATTCCGTGTGGCTGTCCAGGACATCAATGATAACTCTCCCGTCTTCAATTCTCTCAGCTACAGTGAGAAGATCTCATCAAATGCTCAAGTGAACAGAGTAAGTTATTTAACCTTTACCACACCACACACACAAAATTACTTTTTATTTCCATTAACCAATTTATTTTTCAGTGTGTCACGTCATGGTTGTAGACTTTGAGAACCTCTAACCTTTTTTTTTTCTGTGTGTAGCGACACATATTAATAAAGAACTTGTTGGTGTTATTGTTTTTATTGTGTGTGTGTTATCGTCTGAGAAAAAAGGAGATGAAGGGGATAGTGTTGAATAACAGCAGAACATATAGATGCACCACACCTGCTTTCGGTGTCCCTTGGTTGAGAAAAGAAAGAAAATTCCCCAAACGGCTTAGCGATGTTTACTGTAATAGGGATATCTGTCACTTTCGACTATTAACGTAATTATTGTATCTACATAAACAAACTAAACAGATGTACTTCATAAAAATCTGTTGCAGAAACTTAACTTTCCCATTCTCAATAGTGGGTGAATCTTCAAATCCAAGCAAAAAACTAGAAATCCGTTTCTATGGCATTAACCCAGAAGTTTATATACGATAAACCGATGGCACTGTAGCGTGTCGTTGGATATGGATGTAAATCTGTTCTCACACTTTTGCGCGTCGTTGGTGCGGTAAAGGTTAATTGTAGCCATGTCATCAATGTGTTACCGAGGCCTGAAAGGGGAGCAAAGAATTGTAAACTACCATGATGTTGTAAGAGGTGACAAAGATGAGGTGAGCCTAGTAGAAACGATAGCATGTTCATTGATGAAATGGGGTCCACCTACCCCCTCTGACTGGGGGCTTTGACTTTGTCTTAACATCAGTTGCTGTCCCATCTTATCTCCCACAAGGGTTGAAACCAAGTCTTTGGCAAGATTACTGGTTATAGCATGGTCCGCCAATGTGCAGGTGAGGTAGGCTTGAAGAGGAGAGCCTATGAAACATACAAGTCTTGTATTTTGCAATTGCTGTCCCATTTGAACATAGGGAGCAACACAAGAGCAATATGAACAAACAATCACCTTCCAGAAAAAGAAGACCCTTATCCAAGCCACAAGAAAAGTCCATCAAACAAGAGACAACTATCACTGCCTTGATCAAGTGGTGCAAGTGATCCCGTTTCACATGAGAAAGGGATGTAACAGATTGAATGGCCACTCAAACAGGTTAAAATTGGCCCATCATATGTGCGGACGTAGGGGACGGCGTGGTTAAGTGACACGGCTCACAACTCGAAGGTGCTGGGTTTGATCCCCATCACAGCATCGGCCTTTACCCCGGGGAAGCAACCCTTAGAAAATGCAGGAGGAAGCAGAGCCTCACATAAAATGCATGCTGAAGTCGGATGCACTGGGCCGACAGGCGAAAAATAAAAACTACAGTGCAACGCACACCGCCTTGGGGATTAGAGAAATAAGCCTTCAAAATTAGAGGATACCAGTGCTATAAAGACAGTGAAGTTTATACAAGAGACAACATTGCAGATATAGACAATATTTTAAAGCGAACGAAAGAAGAAGAAGAGAAATAAGGTGAACACAAAAAAACCAAAAAAAATATGTGCGGACAAGCAACACAGACAGCCGAACAAATCCTGCAAGACTGTTATATACTTAAATAATTGCATACACACAGGCGGAGATGAACCTTCACATAAAGCTATTTGAAAGCCTCGAAGAACTCTCTACTACAGCAATTTTTATCCAGATAACTGGACTTCGCATGTAGAGGTAATAAAAAAAACTTAGCAGCGAATGAGAAAAAGAAGAAGTAGAATTAATTAAGAGTAGTTTTCTTTATTCTAAAGTAGCTCTAAGTTAGCGAATTTAATTTCTTTTTCATACTCTGCGAGAAACTTTATACCATTCTTTTTATTTGTGGTTAGAATTTAGTATGCTGCAAAGTTTAAACAAATGTCCAGGTGAGACAAAATAGTTTTATAAACACTATCATTATTGTATTTCAGGTAATTCTTCGAGTTGGAGCCACAGACAAAGACATTGGAGAAAATGCCAAAATTTCTTACTCCATTGTAGAAGATGGTGGTGGAGTGTTTGGAATCTATAAGGAAAGTGGTCTAATTTTCTTGAAGTCTCACTTGGCCGCATCAGTAAGTAACTATAAGTATTTTTACTCTTATTTCTTTGTACTTTTGGCAAGACATATTATTCGGGATGTAAAGGTTTGTCCCATAGTAGTTACACTACTACCCGAAGAAAATATTCTATGGCAAACTTGAGTCAAGCAAGCGAGCTTGCAGTGGCCAAATAAAATGTTACAAAGTATAGTAAAATCTCTTCTGGCACAACACATATGGAGCAGACAAGAATCAAGGAAGCTGCATGGTGATAAGCGACACAAAAGGCAAGAGACGAGTTGCCTCCGTCTGACGGTCACACAGTGTTTCTCTGTCCTCAGTGTGACAAATGCCTTCACGCTCGGATTGGTTAGATCAGGATTGACAGGTGATGATGTGGTCCCCTTTTTTTCAAATGATGGACAAACAACACACTACTGCCTGGGAATGAAGTTGTTAGAGGCTTCCATATACTGCGCTAATCGTACCGTGATGATGCTGAATGTACCAATGGATTAATGCTGTGGAGTGAAAAATTAGATTGGGACTTGTCTGTTTGAGAGAGTCAAAGTCATATTGGAGTTTGGCATAATAGCTGTCCATCGTTGTCGATGAGGACCGCCGACATCATCCTTGTCACAGATTTCCCTGTTGGGTGTGGGTGCGCATGTGGCTGAACAGGCCAATGCGAGCACGAAAACATCTGCTACATATTGGGCACACGAGGTTTGTAGAAGAAGATGGTGTTCCCACTGCTCGGGATTTCCGCGTCTCGCATCTGTTCTGTGCTTTCACAACACGGTCATCTTCACAGGCAGCTATACACAATTTGACTGCGCTTCTCCAGTCAGATCTGTTTTGCGCAAGACATTCCCAGGTGTTGATGTCTATCTGGCAACTTTTCAGTGAGTCCTTCAGACCGTCTTTAAAACGTTTCTTTTGGCGCCCTCTCTTGCGCCATCCCTCTCTCAGCTCGCCGTAGAGAAGCTTCTTTGGGAGCCGCTCGTCTGACATACGGACGAGGTGTCCGGCCCATCCTAGTCGTGCTTTCTCTAGCAGTGCATGGATGCTGGGCATGTTAGCCCTCGAGAGAACCTCGATGTCAGTGACACGATCTTGCCATCGGATATTGAATATTCGCCTCAGGCAACCTGTGTGGAAGTGGTTTAACCTCCTTGCATGTCCCGAGTATACAGTCCAGCTTTCACAAGCGTATAGTAGGGTTGGAATGATGGTTGCACGGTAGACTTTGAGTTTGGTCTTGACGCTGATGCCACGACATGTCCAGACTATCGAGCGCATTCTACCAAAGGCTGTGCTGGCCTTTGCTATTCTGCTTGCCACCTCATCGTCTAGGCTGACATATCTCGACAGCGTGCTGCCCAGATATGTGAATTTGTCTATGGCATTCAACGTCTGACTGTAGTCTCTGGTTTTGTGTACGGCATGCCTGGTGCTTAACTTAACTTAACGTCTTTATACTGGTTTACAAGGCCCTGCAGAGTCTGTATACAACCAGTTACATTTACATCACCTTGCTCTAAAAGCTATGCTCATCCAGTTTATTCTTAAAAGCATTAACTGTCCCTGCCTCCACTACCTTCCCTGGCAATGCATTCCAAGCAGACACCACTCTCTGACTAAAAAAAATATTTCCTAATATCTAATCTGGACCTCTCCTTAGTCAGCTTGTAGCTGTGCTGGTTGGTACATGACCTCTATTTTTTTTGGCATTTATGGTCAGGCCAAAATTTTTGCATGCGGCAGAAAACTGGTCCATTCCAACCTGCATGTTCAGTTCTGAGTTGCTCATTAGATCGTAGTCGTCAGCAAATACAAGTTCCTTGATTATGTCGCCAGCCACTTTGGTTTTGGCCTTCATTCTTCTGGGATTGAGTAATTTGCCATCTGTGCGGTACTTTATGGGTATTCCAAGCTCCAGTGATCTGAAGGCGTCTGTCATCGTAGCCGCGAACATCATCCTGAACAAAGACGGGGCGAGTACACATCCTTGTTTTACTCCGTTTGTTACTAGAAACGTTTTAGAGATTGCACAGCTGTCCAGTACACGAGCACACATGCCTTCGTGTAGCTGTTCACCATTGTTATGAGTTTGGCATACATGATAACAAAGCTTCAATATTAGAATGAAGATAGAGGTTGAAAAAGACTGATTTAATCTTTCTTAAATATCTCATTTTTGTTAGGAGTTAACTTTTTGTGTTTTTCTGTCATTACACATGTGTCATAGAATTCATATTCCAGTTGGTCCCAAATACTGTGATAAACAAAGTATGATTGTAGCATGGATATGTATTTTTTTCACTGAAAACATTCATGAACAACAGAAAAGAAAGTGAAGTATAGGCCTCCATATATTTGAACCCCGAACAAGTAGATCAATTAAGAATTTTGCCAACGGAACACAGCTTTAAGGTGCACACAAATACAAATCTATGCGATCGCTGCAGATACAAAGATGCTTTTTTTTATAATTGGTTGCCTCAGTTTCCTCATTTTTTCCAAATACTGTAATAGCCTGAAGTGGAATTGTAAATAAGCTGTCAATTCTAAGTGCTCCCCAGGCATGCATAACAAAGAGCCTCTGACAGCAGTGGTTCATCGTCCGATCTTCTCCTTACTCATTTACTTTCTGTGTCCTGTGCCCAACGGCAGACATGTTTTCAATGTTCAGCCAAATGGATTACCTTGTCATTCTTCCTCGTGTCATCCATATGACATGTTTCCAGAAGGTTTGGGCAGACCATCAGGTGGAACTTGTGTTGCTCCATATTCACATGTCTCATCATTCCCCATCTTTTTAAGTTTTTCGTAACACATCAGTTCGGAGTCATTTAGTGACTTCCATGTTATGTGAGGCAAGCGGTGTCCATGTTATGTAAGGCAAGTGGTGTCCATATTATGTAAGGCAAGTGGTGTCCATGTTATGTAAGGCAAGTGGTGTCCATGTTATGTGAGGCAAGTGGTGTCCATGTTATGTAAGGCAAGTGGTGTCCATGTTATGTAAGGCAAGTGGTGTCCATGTTATGTGAGGCAAGTGGTGTCCATGTTATGTGAGGCAAGCGGTGTCCATGTTATGTAAGGCAAGTGGTGTTCATGTTATGTAAGGCAAGTGGTGTCCATGTACAGGTTCTTCCCACAACTTGATCTAGGGAACCTGTGCCACTACTGATGCACTACCGAAGCATCATGGATCTTCTGCTAGTCCATCATCTAATGAACCTTATCGCAGTGAGACTTCATACCAATAACAGAAGGGACAAAGTACACGTCTCTGGCACCCTAAATCCAGAATGTTCAAGGTAGATAAAGCTATGGTAATTCAACTAGGAGAAGACAAACCGATTTCAAACTGCCTTCTATTTGATAGCAGCCAAAGGCTAGGGAGAGATAACACAAAATAGACTTGCCGAACGTGCGACAAAAGTCACATATCTCACAGTCCAACTATAAAATGCAGCAAATCATATCTTACATTAGAAATAAAGAGTGACAAAGAATTCCAGATGTTAAACTAGCATGTTAAGCAATTTTGTGATGTTTTGTGCATTAAAATATTTATTGTACATAAGCAATGTACAGCAGACATCAATTAAAACTTCATGCCCTTCATGAATTGTACACATATGGCATAGTAGACAACATATTATATTGGCTCATCAGCCATCTAGACAAATGATTTACGGCTTGGGGTAGGTGGTCCACTAAACATAAAACATGCACATGATCTTCAATTTGGTCTAAACTATCTTTCTTCTCTTCATTCTTTGACTTTTAATGCACTTCTTCCTCAATTGGCTTTCATTCTTTTTATAAAGTAAAGTACCTAGACAAAAAATGAGCCTGTTTATACAAGAAATAAGTCACAGAAAAAAGATCACACTTGAAAACAAGAATCTATATTAACAATGACACAAGTGAATTTAGTATTTTTGTGTTTATCATTCATTTTACTTGTTTAATTGACTGTTTATTTTAGTGTGAGGCACTGTTTGGTTAGATTTTTTTGGTTGGTTTTTTTTGTTTATTAGTTTAGTACATGTATCTTGGTATCATTTGTTTTAGAAAACAGAATACAGTTTGTTAGTGAAAGCTGAAGACAATGGCAGTCCGCCAAGGGAAGGAACTGTCATGGTCAAAATTGAAGTAGCAACTGAAACCAGCGAGCCTCCAAAGTAAGTCTAGAGCTATGACAAGAAGTATGATGTATATGTAATTTCTTCTTCTTCAGTGTCATCCTGAAAAGGATGTGGTGTCATAGTTTACAGCGAGGCTGCGATATCTGTGCCTTTCGATGCAGTACATCAGGTTTCAGCTGGCTTTTTTGGGTACTGGGTTTGCCTTCCCGCTGCGATCCCAATTCTCTTATCCAGACTACACTAGTGCAGCCTGTTTTCAGGAGCGCCACTTGAAGGCGGAATAGGGTCTTAGTCAGCTCTTGTTCGCTTACCCTGATGCAAGCAGTCAGCTTCGAGTTGCTGGCTGCAGTCAGCTTCGAGTTGCTGGCTGCTGTCAGCTCATTCACTGGGCTGCACTTTCAGCCCCATATGTAACTTAACCCTACCAGACCGATTTACCCTTTTTCCGGTAATTTCCTTAACTGCCGCTATACCGCTGGACCGAATTTACGGTACTTTGGGTAGTACGTGAATAAAATGCGTCAGAATCTAAAATTAACCAACCAATCGTGGTCAAAGCTCATGATTAGTCATTGCAAATGTCTGCCCCCATGTTTGAATTGATTTTGTGGGGTTTAACGGGAACAAATTCGGAAAATTTACAATGAAACGAGCGGCTGATGAACCAAGCACTTCAACAGGAAAGCAAAGTAAGTCTAGGCTTATGACAGTCCAACAGGTGATCAATAATTTGGTTGATTCAGACTCTGAGGAGTCAGAATTTAATCAAGAATACTTTTCCAGTTCAAGTGAAACAGACAGTGAGAGTTCTTGGACTGAGGATCTATATGGAATACTCATGTATAAAGCCCAGCTATCGGGATTATTGGATAAATGAGGGCTCTTTGTTGGGTTTACTCCCGGATTTCAAAATGTTATGACTCGAGACAGATTCTTAGCCTTTTGCTGGGTGGATTGGCACACAAAAGTGGAATATTGACGCTTGATGAAAGGTAAACCTATTTTCTACAATGTCTCCAAGTTACATCTTATTCTAACCACTTGTTTGCATGTAACTAACATTTTTCTATTTCATGTTGGTTTTTTTCTCTTTAATGCTCAGGAGCCCAGGTATGGGCTACAGTTAGGTTCAGTGCCTCAGGTCTGGTAGGGTTAAATATCTATTGATACTTGGACATTTGATAGAAAATTATAGTATATTACGTCTTGTCTTTCAAATATCTATTGATACTTGGACATTTGATACAAAATTATAGGATATTACGTCGTCTTGTCTTTCAAATACACAGTGAAATATCATGCTTAGGAGTAGTATTTGTTCTTCTGAAACATGAATTTTTTCACTGCATCAATTGCGATATGGTCAAATTATAACTACTCAAGGGTAGAAGACTCATTAACTCATGACAAAGCACACCTCACCTTTCATACAGGACCAAAGCGTGGTGAGTGTGGAGCAGGCTTCTGGATTTGAAAGAAAGTTGTAGAAACAACTCTCCATATATGATACTGAAATAAATTAATAACTTATTTTTCCGGGAATCAAAATAAGAAGATAGTTTATCAGTTTTGTTCCCTTTTTGAACATGACCATCCACGGAGGAGCAGTTAGAACACTTGTCTGTCACAGTTGAGGGACTGAACTTCCACCCAAGTTGCGGAATGCCACAGAATCTACCTAGCTAAAATAGATAGATATGGCAGTAGGAAAGGGAACTTGTGATCTGCCCAACAAAAGATGAATCCTCAGACAATGAAGTTTCTCAAATGTAATTCCTCCAGTCATTTTCTGCTGTGGGACTGACTCTAACATTTCATTCCTCCAGTCATTTTCTGCTGTGGGACTGACTCTAACATTTCATTCCTCCAGTCATTTACTGCTATGTGACTACTTCTAATATGTCATTCCTCCAGTCATTTACTGCTATGTGACTACTTCTAATATGTCATTCCTCCAGTCATTTACTGCTATGTGACTACTTCTAATATGTCATTCCTCCAGTCATTTTCTGCTATGGGACTACCTCCAACATTTCACTCCACCAGTCTTTTTCTGCTGTGGGACTGACTCTAACATTTCATTCCTCCAGTCATTTTCTGCTGTGGGACTGACTCTAACATTTCATTCCTCCAGTCATTTACTGCTATGTGACTACTTCTAATATGTCATTCCTCCAGTCATTTACTGCTATGTGACTACTTCTAATATGTCATTCCTCCAGTCATTTACTGCTATGTGACTACTTCTAATATGTCATTCCTCCAGTCATTTTCTGCTATGGGACTACCTCCAACATTTCACTCCACCAGTCTTTTTCTGCTATGGGACTACTTCTAATGTCATTCCTCCAGGCATTTTCTGCTATGTGACTACTTCTAATATGTCATTCCTCCAGGCATTTTCTGCTATGGGACTACTTCCAACATTTCATTCCACTAGTCATTTTCTGCTATGTGACTACTTCTAATATGTCATTCCTCCAGGCATTTTCTGCTATGGGACTACTTCTAATTTGTCATTCCTCCAGTCATTTTCTGCTATGGGACTACAACATTTCACTCCTCCAGTCATTTTCTACTATGGGACTACTTCTAATATGTCATTCCTCCAGTCATTCCTCTAGGCATTTTCTGCTATGGGACTACTTCTAATTTGTCATTCCTCCGGTCATTTTCTGCTATGGGACTACTTCTAATATGTCATTCCTCCAGGCATTTTCTGCTATGGGACTACTTCTAATTTGTCATTCCTCCAGGCATTTTCTGCTATGGGACTACTTCTAGTTTGTCATTCCTCCAGGCATTTTCTGCTATGGGACTACTTCTAATTTGTCATTCCTCCAGGCATTTTCTGCTATGGGACTACTTCTAATTTGTCATTCCTCCAGGCATTTTCTGCTATGGGACTACTTCTAATTTGTCATTCCTCCAGGCATTTTCTGCTATGGGACTACTTCTAATTTGTCATTCCTCCAGGTATTTTCTGCTATGGGACTATAATATGTCATTCCTCCAGTCATTTTCTGCTTTGAAACTACCACTATTTTGTCTTGTAGAAGAAACCAGTTATTTATTTTGGGCTGGAGGTTGAAAAGAGAAAAATTGGACGATAAAATGTTTACCATTCAGTTAATTCATTATATTCTATTGACATGCTAAAATCTTTTGGTAACAGCATTTTATATGACACTTCAATTAATAATTAGTTGTCTAAAAGACTACTGAGTCAAATAAAGGATATGTTGTAGGGAGCCGTACTTAAAAGTTTTGATTAACACAGTGTATAACCAGCAAACTACAGGGAACTATGCCAATATACCTTTCACCAACTTCTTTAATAATACATTTTGGTCTGCCTGGAGTGTGTTGATTTCATTACAGCTAACCAGTAATAGTTTATTTTATGTTTGTGTGAACTGGAACTGGCTGAAGTCTTTTGGACCTAGATGTACTTACATTTTTTTTCACTCTTCCATTTCAGTCCATCTGCAAATGATTCTATTTGTGGGCTTTCTTTGGTCTCCCCATCCTTCTCTTCCACTGTTGGTTCCTATCCAGTTCTAATATGGTTATATTATTGCTTTGTGTGTTTTATGAGGGGGCTCAGTGGTTTCAAGGTAAGGTGTCTGTTACGGATGCCAGAGGTCAAGGGTTCGAATCACAGTAGAGACCGGGATTTTTTCATGTGAATCTTCTGGTAAAAATTCCTTTAATCTCTGGGTAGTGAAACCGGACTCCTGTGTTCAGTGTTGAGCACGTTAAAAATCTCTTGGCAGTTAAAAATCGGAAAGAATAGGTTTAACGACTGCTGCCCGGACAAAATTCATAAATTCAAGTTAAAAATCTACTCAAATTATTTGTACCTTCCCCCAGGCCTAGTAAGTCACAAGAAGTTTAAACATACCTACTACCTATAGCCAAAGCCATTCGACTACCTGACAACAGATATTAACATGCCTGTGTGAATAACAGGATTCCAAGTGTTCATGAGGGTGTAAGGAATCATTAATTGCTTTCTTTCTTTAACATCCAGCTGTATTGGTTGTTATTGTCTTTGTCACAAAATTGTGTTTGTTATAAGATTGGACCATCATGAAGTTTGTCAGACATTTGAGTCTGATGTCTAGATGTGATACGCCTAGATAAATACCATGTGTCTGAACCATAGAATCATATTGTAGAACTTATTGTACATTAATGTTGAACAGCCTAAATGCCCATGGACAATATTACTGAGTCAATCATTGGATGTAGAGAATTTAAAACAAATCTGGCTTTGTTTACCCTGGAATGAGCATCTTCTTTGTTTGAACCTCCATCTTTTTCACTGAACTTCCCAAACAGGTTGTTGTTGTTGTTTGCGAATGCCCACAATGAGTAGGTTACTTTTTTGTGTGTCCTGAAAAGGACGTTAAGTGGCGGGTTGCAGTAGCTTTCCTCACATCCCGAGCATGCTGATGAAGGTGGACCAGGGTGGTCCATACGGTTGTGCTATGCTTGGCTTCATCTGTGTGTCACTCACTACTATGGGGATGATGTCTTTCCCTCACTTTGTTAGCCAGGCTGCCATGAAAATAGTCCATGTCAGGGAGGGCTCCTAGGAAGCCAAGGTGAGTGTCTTGGCCAGTATGTTTTGCCTGACCCTGACTAACATGTCTGATCAGTAAGTTTTACTTGACCAGACGTTAGTTTTCCTCCCCTCCCAAATAGGTAAAACTATATTTCTTCACTTATCTGACCTATTATTCTTTAAGGAGAATTATTCTTTGTTATTTATTTTATTTTCCTGTGTTCTAGCTTGTGAGAATTCCTCTTGCTGGATTACTTATTTTTAAATATTGATATTTTAAGGGATGGGGTCACTATAGCTGAGAGGTAAGAGCTCTCAAAAGCATGAAACAGTGAGTGTTTGAAACCCGCAGGTTTCAAGTGTTTCCTGCTTTCGAAAGAGGTGAGATTGACAGAAAGTTTTGTCAGAGATGGATGATAGACTCTGAGGTCCCATGTACACACTGAGCACATTAAAAAACCCTTGGCAGTTGAATATCCAAAAAAGAGCACACTGTTAGCCTTTGTCGGGTAAAAATTATAAAGGTAATGCAATTCCTACCCAATAGTGGCCTTTATGAAAGCCAAAATTAGGTGGCCCCTCCTTTATCCAAAGAGACAATGGCCAATCAGCTGTTTGTCAGTAGTCGGTTGCAAGTGTATACAAAAAGACTTCCTAACACCCCAAGGGGTAGAAGAAGAGTGACTTAGTGAAGTGATATTTAAAAGAAGTAATTTTGTTTATTTTGTGTGCGTGTGTTTATTTGTGTCAGTGCTGAGTAGACTGACCCAATCTAGATGTAGATTGCTGAACTCTGATGAAAACAGTTGAAATTTTCTTCTCAAGGTTTGATCCAGACCCCACATCTCATTCATACTCATACAAAATCGCAGAGACTGTTAGTCCAAACACACAAGATGCTGTCATTACAACTTTGACCTGCCAGTCCAACATGCAGAACCCCCGCGTCCAGTACTTCCTGGTGGATTCTCGGGGAGTCCTGCAGTCACAACAGGCAGGAAGCTTTGCCATCTCAGAGTACCAGCAAGGAGGTCAATACAAGGTGGACATCTCAGTGGCCCAGCAGCTGGACTATGAGAAAGCCAAACAGTACAGCCTTCTATTACGTTGTCAGGTAATGAGAACAGTGTGACCCCTCTAGAGTAAGAGTCAGTCCATTTTGTGGCATTGCACTCTCTGCTAATCACTCATGAAAAGTCCAATTGCTGTAAAGTATATTTAACTCTTTACAGTTCAATCATATTTGACAGCACACAAAACATCAGTTGCTATTCAATAGGACTGAAATCTACATTTAACATTAGAGTTTCACTGTCGTATTAATGACGACGGTTAGTTTTTGGGGGATAACTGTAACTATTGCGTAATTTCCAGCACATGCTTAGTTTTCTTCTTCTTCTTCTTCTTTTGTTGTCTCACTTTCTACCAAGTTGTAGCCCAATGTCGTGGTATGTTTTTGCCTCTGTCGTGGTATGTATTTGTCTTTTGCCTCTGTCGTGGTATGTATTTGTCTTTTGCCTCTCTCGTGGCTCGAGTAACATTTTTCCCCATTTTACGGCAGGTCTTTTTTTACGCCATCTATCCACCTTTTCCTCAGTCTACCTCTAGCCGTTCTTCCTATTGTTCTTCTGAGAAGGTTGCATGAACAATATGGTCTGGTTGCATTCTCACAATGTGGCCAAACCAATTCATTCTCTGTTGCTCTATGTACTGTAGGCAGGGAATTGTTCCAACCTTCTCCCTAATACTCGTATTTGTGATTCTGTCTCTTCTGGTGTTGTTAGTGACCTTTCGTAGGCACCTCATTTCGCAGGTGGCTAACTTTCGTTCCTGGGTCTTATTCAATGCGCATGAAAAAATTGTTCCAACCTTCTCCCCTAATACTCGTATTTGTGATTCTGTCTCTTCTGATGTTGTTAGTCACCTTTCGTAGGCACCTCATTTCGCAGGTAGCTAACTTTCGTTCCTGGGTCTTATTCAATGCGCATGTCTGGCACTGGTAGCACAAGGTTGAGAGGAAGATACTATTTACCATCTGCTTTTTTGCTTGGAGGGAAATCTTAGGTTGCCTTAGTAGTGGAGACATCTGGAATTTGACAACATTTGCCCCCTGCACTTTCATCTCTATCTCTCTGCCGAGTCTGCCATCCTCAGTAAAAACAGCCCCCAAATACCTAAATTCTTGGACCTGCTTTATTTTTGTTTCATTCACATGAATATCAAGTGTGGTGTGTTTTCTACCTATATTCATTGTCTCTGTTTTTGATGTATTGATATTCATATCGTACTTTTGACAGTTCAAGTAGAGTGAGTCAATATGACTTTATAGGTTTCGTTTATTGGAGTGGATTAGACATTAGTCGTCTGCAAAGAGCAATTCATTGGTACTTGTTGCTTGTACTTGTTAGAGTGCTATAGCCCTGCCGAAGACGGATGTGTCAGACCGAAAGGTGCAAATATCGCAGTCAAACTGTAAACTAGCGACACAACACATTCCGTTCTCCGGACTACATCCTGCTACTTGCAAAGCCCTGTTCAGGACTTGGTAGTGGGAGATTGAGAACGAACACAGAAGAAGAAGAGTGTTATAGGAAGCTTCGACATCTCCCTCTATGTTGCTTGTACTTGTTAGAGTGTTATAGGAAGCTTCGACATCTCCCTCTATGTTGCTTGTACTTGTTAGAGTGTTATAGGAAGCTTCGACATCTCCCTCTATGTTGCTTGTACTTGTTAGAGTGTTATAGGAAGCTTCGACATCTCCCTCTATGTTGCTTGTACTTGTTAGAGTGTTATAGGAAGCTTCGACATCTCCCTCTATGTTGCTTGTACTTGTTAGAGTGTTACAGGAAGCTTCGACATCTCCCTCTATGTTGCTTGTACTTGTTAGAGTGTTATAGGAAGCTTCGACATCTCCCTCTATGTTGCTTGTACTTGTTAGAGTGTTATAGGAAGCTTCGACATCTCCCTCTATGTTGCTTGTACTTGTTAGAGTGTTATAGGAAGCTTCGACCTCTTCCTCTATGTTGCTTGTACTTGTTAAGAGTGTTATAGGAAGCTTCGACCTCTTCCTCTATGTTGCTTGTACTTGTTAGAGTGTTATAGGAAGCTTCGACATCTCCCTCTATGTTGCTTGTACTTGTTAGAGTGTTATAGGAAGCTTCGACCTCTTCCTCTATGTTGCTTGTACTTGTTAGAGTGTTATAGGAAGCTTCGACCTCTTCCTCTATGTTGCTTGTACTTGTTAGAGTGTTATAGGAAGCTTCGACCTCTTCCTCTATTTTTTCATCAATTTCTGTGTATTATAGTTTCTCTATATTTATTTTTTCTATTCATGTGCTGGTCTTCTTAGGGTTTGACCAAGTTGAATTGTATATCAAAAGCATCACAGAGTAGATTATAGCATTTGGGATCACCTTTGAATCTCTCACTCTCCCTCTCTCTTTCTTTCTTGTTAGTATAGAATCTATCAGGAATTCTTGGTGTAAGTTGTTCTATCTATCCCAAGTATTCGACTTGTACGGTGTTGATAGAAAATATTACCGATAATTAGATCATGTTTTGCACGTAGGTTAAGAACTTGCTTCCCGTTGATTTTACATTTTGTCGTTTTGCCGCTAAACATTTTCATTTAGTGGAAAGTTTCAATCAACCGATATTTACACAATTGATGAATATGTTGTTCCTTTTCTGGGAAGCTATTTGGATTTCGAGAGCCGAGAAATTATTTATTATTTGACCAGGGACATTTTGAATTATACGTTGATTATCCATACGTTCAATTTATACTCTAACATACACAAAAAAAGTGAATGTGGTAATTCTGTTGATCTGAAAACGCAAAAATAAAATATGCGTGGTTAGTAAATTGAATATAAATTAAGTGGTATTTCCCCTTCTATTTATGGCATTTAACACTTCATACTAATATATACTTCCATTATCAATGTTTCATGTCATAGATCAATTAATTATATGTGTCTTTATATCTCTTATTTGGGGTTCAGGATGAGCAGTGAATGAGCTGACAGCAGCCAATGATTCATAGCTAGCTGCTTGCTTTAGGGTCAGCGAAGCATAAGATCCTACTCAGTCTTCGACAAGCGGCCCTACGAGCTTCAGGGCCAGCGAATCAGAGCTGCCAAGACTCTTCTCCACCTCCATGTAGTTATCCTGGATAACAGGCTGCAACAGGGCAGACTAAGGAGAAGGAATCGGAGAGGGACAGCTAACCCAGCTGAAGTCAGATGTGTCTGACCAATAGGTGCAAATATCGCAGTCAAGCTGTAAACAGCAACACAATGAATTCCATTCTCCGTACAACCTCCTACTACTTGCAAAGCCCTGTTTAGGTCTTGGTAGTGGGAGTTTGAGAATGAATGACGAAGAAGACAAATAAGACAGTGAAAAGACTGGTATCACAAACTGCTCTTGAAGAGAAGTAGCTGTGTATATCGGTCCAAAAAATGAATGAGAACATATAAGGAGGAATTACCAGACACTACTAAGAAGGCAAATTCAATACCCCTTCCAACCCCATGGGAACAACACCAAAACCTCAGGATAGAAACATTCATAACTGACACCTACTCCATGAAAGACCAAAATGCTCTTCAATAAGAAAGCAGCAGCATGCGACATGATCGGTAAACTGTACCTCAGAGAAGCATGTATCCAGGTATATACTGATGAATCAGCAACAAGAGCAGTTAAAAATGGAGGTGCAGGAATGTTGTCTACCCAGATAAAGAAAATGAAACCCCTATTTCATCCTCTGGAAAATTCTGTTCAAACTACTCGGCTGAAGTACAAGCACTAATTATTGCTGCAGAAATGATTAGCAACACAACAGGCCAATGTCAGCATGTTGTATTCCTTACAGATGCAATGTCAGTTCTGTCAGCAGATTGTATTCCTTACAGATGCAATGTCAGTTCTGTCAGCATGTTGTATTCCTTACAGATGCAATGTCAGTTCTGCAAACCCTCAAAAATGATAAACTGCCAGAGCTTAAGAAAGTCTTGGGCGGACTAAAAGTTTAAAGAAGTGTAGTGCTACAGTGAATACCAACACACTGTGGCATACCAGGAAATGAGACAGCAGACAGGTTGGCAAACAAGGGAGCAACACAAGAATAAAATGAATAGTCACCTTCCAAGAAAAGAAGACCCTTATCTAAGCAATAAGGAAAGTTGACCAAACGAAAGACAGCTATCACTGTCTTGATCGAGCAGAACAGGATCACCTGTTCTGCTTGAGAATGGGACATAACGGATTGAATAGCCATTTACACAGACTAAAATTGGCTCCATCGCCAATGTGTATGTGTGGGCAGGCAGCACAGACATCCGAACATATCCTGCAAGACTTATATAATTAGCCAATTGCATACTGAGCACTAGGCCACTTAGACGAATATCCACACAAAGCTGTTTGGAAGCCTCAAAGAACTCTCCACTATGGCAACCTTTATCCAGAGAAATGGACTTCACGTGTAGATGTAACATAAAAAGCATGGCGAACGAGAAGAAGAGGAGACAAACTGCTCAACTACACTTTAGTATAATTTGACACTGGAAAATTTGGGCTTGGAGATGTTTATGTGATTTATATTAGGAGACGGCCACTACATTATCTGTGCTGGTGTATATTCATTGGGTAAATGTCACCTATATTATAATGTAAACACGTGACAATGGATACAAAAAAGATTGCTATACAACACGATATTCCTACCCACATTGTGCTATCAGTGACAAAATTGGACATTGACAAGCAAAGATAAAAGAAACATTGTAATAACAAAGATGAAAAGTTTATGCAGAATGCTTGGAGTAACACGAATCACGAATGGATAGAATCAGAAACGAAGATATTAGGAAACAACTAGGTACATCACCAGTGCTAGACCTCATCAAGAGACAGCAAACCAAATGGTATGGCTACATATTGTGACAAACACCAGATAGTATCCCCCAGAAAGCAATGCTATACAGATACAATGGATACAAAGTCAAGGGCTGACCACGCAAAAGATGGATAGCAGAAATAATAGAAGCAGTAAAGCTACCCGTGTACAAAGCACATACCAGGGCCCGATCACAAGTAACCTCTACATATAACCTGATGCTGAAAAGCACAAACAGGATACAAACAAACAGAAGAAAAAGCTGATGTATTAATGAGCACTTGTAGCAGTGCTTTATGTGGCACTTTACTTTACATGATGAGGATGCCATCCCCATGGACAACCCTACTTAGTCACCATTTACAATAAGCATAGTCAAGTGCAGTGACCTATTCTTTCCTTCATGCTATACTAAATTATATAGTCATCAGTTCTTTTCTTTTGTTTTATCACAGAACTTTGGTGGGCTGACCATGTATGAGCAGATCACTCTGACTATTGATGTGGAGGACAGGAACAATAAAGTCCCTTACTTTGAGGGTATGGACTCCAACGGCCGATATGCTGGGAGTGTTCCAGAAAACACTGAACCAGGAGCCACTGTGATTGAGGTCCAGGGTTATGATGATGATGTCAGAGAAGAATTCAGAAATGTAATTTTGACATTGCCTTTTTACCTTATTTTAAATTTCTTTGAAGTTGATTGTGGATTAGAATATTAATTTAATTGACTTATACGACCTACAGATTTCATACATTTTCATTTACCTCATCAATCAATCAAAACTTGTCAGCTCCTTGGGAGCACAGGTCTTCAACAAATACACACCAAGTCATCCTATCCTGGGCCATCCATTCTAGATAAAACTTAACTTCTTTATACTGGTTTAGAAGACTCTGCAGAGTCTGTATACAACCAGTTTCATTTACATTACCTTGCTCTAAAAGCTATGCGTATCCAATTTATTCTTAAATGCATTAATTGTCCCTGCCTCCACTACCTCCCGCAGCAATGCATTCCAAGCATTCACCACTCTCAGACTTGAAAAAATATTTCCTAATATCTAATCTGGACCTCTCTTTAATTAATTTGTAGCTATTCTTTCCCTGCAATAAGATCCCAATGGATGATTTGATGGTCACTTGAGCATATGTTCACATCTTTCCTGTTTCCTTTATGTTCCTAGAAGAAAATTTGAAAGTCAGCTATGCACCTTTCTTTTCATCATGTCATTTGTCCTCTTAACAGAACATCTGCTTCTGTCTTGGATGGTTGGATCTTCTATGTCATATAGCTGCAAATAAATGCAAAATAAAATAAGTATAATTGATGAAAATAACAAAAAAGATACACTCTTGTAAATGGATGTCTGAATAGAATAAAGAGATTAAAATGATGTGTTAAGAGTAATATTGTAGAGAACCAGACATATATCAGTTGAAAATGAGGTAAGCAGAAGGCTCTGAAGTTGGATAGGGCACATATTATTGCAGAATTACAGTTATGAGGAAATACTCAGAAAGACCGGCCTACATTGTCTAGAGAAGAGATGAATTAGAAGTGACTTAATACAGGTTTATAAGATAATCACAGGAACGGGTAAATTAGTATATAACAAGTATTTTCATAATACAACCACCTACAAGAACAAGAGGGCATAGCTACAAATTAACTAAAGAAAGGTCCAGATTAGATATGAGGAAATATTTTTTTGGTCAAAGAGTGGTGAATGCTTGGAATGCATTACCACAAGAAGTTGTGGAGGCAAAGACAATTCATGCATTTATGAATAGATTTTATGCACATAGCTTTTAGAGCAAGGAAATGTAAATGAAGCTGGCTGTATATACAGACTCTTTGCAGAGTCTTCTAAACCAGTATAGAAACGTTAAGTTGAGTTCAGTTAAGAAACCAACCAAAAGTTTGTGATTACTACTTACAAACTAATAATAATGATGTTCACGTAGGCAACAAAGGCCCATTGCATCGATCGACCACTACCATGTCCAACTGCTGAAGCCCTGTTCATGAGTAGCGTGTCAACCAAAATCCCTACAGACTTTTCAGGTGGAGCCATGTACTTGGGACGAAGGCCGCGAGGAGTGTGTTAGACCAATGTTTGGCTCAAGCTTTCCGTGTCTGTCCATATCAAACTACATGTTTTTTACGTGTCCCGCCGCCTAGACTTTTGACCATGTCAACCCGTTGGTCATCGTGACCCTTGCTGTGCTGAAAATACGAGGTTGGGAGAGGTATCATGTAACCTCCTGTGGAGGAAAGAGCAGGCAGGAGGAAGTCGGCTTCAGTCCGAGCCGAAATGTCCTTGAGTAGTGATAATCTGAACTGAATGCTGGTGTGCAGTTAAGCGGAATGTTGAACTCCGTCATGGACTGGTTTCCCACGGCTTGAGTCAGGCATAACAAACAGGATAACCGATCGAAAGCACATCAGTTCCACATAATAAAGTCCTTGATACCACCTGGTGAAGGAGTCGTGAAATACAATCCGAACAGGAACAACCAAACATCGGAAAACTCTACACAAACACCGGAGAGAGTTGAGAGCGCAGCCACCAAGGTGCTGGCATCTTACTTCTCTTCTATCTTACAAACTAATGCAAATGAAAAATTTGTAGCATGGTGCCAGAAAGAAGACCAAGATCCAACTGATTACGATATGTGTTTTCCCTGTGGCAACATATGGGTGCAAGACATGGACATTAAATAAAACTTTTGCGAAAAATATATATCTTTTGAAATGAAGTGCTATATAAGGATATTGAAAATTACTTGGACGGAGAAGGAATCAAATAGAGAAATTTTGCGGCTAATAGGTATAGAAGAAAACTGGTTTATAAATAATACGACGAAATTTGATTACTTCGGTCAAATGAAAAGACATAATGACTTGAAGAGGCAGAGAGTAAAAGGCACGTGGCCTGGAAAAAGGAAAACAGGTCGTCTTAGAAGAAGATGACATGAGAACCTTGCTGAGAGTTTGAAGGTCATATGAATGTGAAGTAGGTCATCTTGCCAGAAATCGAGATGTGTTCAGAGCTGATGTGAAGGAGACTACATTCTGGAAGGAATATGTCACCTGACACGACATAAAGTCTATTTTATCATTTCACTTCAGCAGTGCATAGTTTTGTAGCTAAGAATATTCTGTATTTTTGAAACAGCTTCAGTTCACATTGTCTGAGGAGAGCTACCCTGGTGTGCTGAATGACTTTGCAATAAAGAACTTGCCAGGAAACAAAGCTGCCATTATCACAAAGAAGGAGTTTGACAGAGAGAGGAATCCTCGTTATTTTCTAACAGTTATTGCTGACGACATCAGCCCATCTGATAGGATTAACCACAGACCACCAGGCACACCAAACACAGGTAAGATTATTTTTTTTTTTTTTTTTTGCATTCACCTTATTTCTCTAATCTCAAAGGCGTTGCACTGTGGTTTTTATTTTGCGCCTGTCGGCCCAGTGCATCCGACCGCAGCACGCATTTTATGTAAGGGTCTGCTTCCTCCTGCGTTTTCTAAGGGTTTGCTGTGATGGGGATCGAACCCAGCATCTTCGGGTTGTGAGTCGTGTCACTTAACCACTAGGCTACGCCGTCATCACGCTGTTTAACTATGGTTGTTACTTTCAGAGCATGTAACATTTTTATTTGATGGTCTATTGATATGATTTGGTTGTGAGTAGAGAAATAAACCAATAAAGAATTTGTTGATGTTATTGTTTTTGTTGTGTGTGTGTTAGTTCTTGAGATTTAAAAAAAATTAAGATGATAGTGTTGAAAAAGTACACTTAGACTCTCCCACTTTCAGCTTCCCTTGGTTTAAAAAAATTTTTAATCGCCGACAATGGATTACACATGTTTGCCGTAATAGCTATGTCTGTCACTTTGACTATAAATGTAATTATTGTATCTAAATAAAAATCTAAACAGATCTACATCAGAAAAATCTGTTGCAGAAACTTGACTCCCTCATTCTCAACAATTGGTGAATCTTCAAATTCAAGCGAATAACATAAAATCATTTCCCAACATCTAAAACTAATTTCACGATCTCCATTGTTGGTTTCTAACTGCACATTACAGAAGTCGGGACTTTCTACAATCTAAAGAGCAGAATTGTTCGGACTATTACTACGTAGCTGTTCATTTTTACTTTGATTAGAACGGCTGTCACTATGCACAGACATAAGGTGCAGGCCAACAACCCACGAACTGCGATTTTCATGACATCAGTCACATTGCACTGACTCCTGAGCTGAGCTGTAAAGGTTAACATAGCCAATAAATGTTCATGTTGTGTAAAGCATTAATGAAAATCTACCAAAAGAGCAAAGACAGTTATTATTGATTGTGATATAAACTACTTTGATGATCACATGTACCAGCAACGCATTTTTCAATTGCTTACTCTATCAGAATTTTATGGTATGTGACAGTCTACCATGTTTGTAATTGAAAACTGGGAATTGAGGTTTGATTCCAGGGAGGAAAAATTGCTACCAAATCCATGGAAGGCAGCAGGCAAGTAACTTACCCACTTTAAGCATGGGGATGTAGCGCCGAAAAATAGCAATTCAATACCTGTATGCAGACCTTGGTGGTAGTAGCAAATGCTGATCATCTCTCAATGGACACTCACCCGGAGTCACATGGAGTGGTCCAAGGGCCTCTTTTGCCAGGCATACCTTCCATCACCGTTCTCTCAAGACCGTTGTGTTTCTTGATATGGCCAAAGTATTTACATTTTCTGGCCAAAATGGAATTGATAAACCAGTTCTCCTCTATGTTTAACTCTTGCAGAATGTCAATATTTGTCTTTTTCTCTGTCCAGGGTATTCTGAGGATCTTTCTGTAACATCTTGACTCGAAGGATTCAATTCTCTGTCTAGAAGCTTTGGTAATCGTCCATGATTCGCAACCATACTCTGCCACAGGAAAAACACAGACTGTCGAGACTTTCACTTTTGTCATTATGTTGGTGCTCTGCCATAATTTCTTCAGGTCTGATATAGACAGTGTCAATAACCATTTCTGTGAGCCTTGCCATACTTACTTGATTGCTCAAAGCTATTATGTGATTCGTTTCAGCCTCTGTGGTTGTTCAAGTAGACGTTACAGACAAGAATGACAACCCCATGACTTTCAAACAACCCCGTTACAACCACACAGTCGCTGAAACAGCCAGTATTGGGATGGTCATCTTTGCTGTCACTGCTGATGATATTGATGAAGGTATGTTCTGTAGCCACTTGAACAAGGATTATTTGTGGAGCCTGGGGATGGAGTGGGAGACATTTGGAAATGATTTCTTCTGTTTTTCACTTAGATTTGTTTTAGGCATATGGAAATTATTTCTTCTGTTTTTCACTTAGATTTGTTTTAGACATTTGAAAATGATTTCTTCAGCTTTTCACTGGGAAAACTAAGTAATAACTTAAAAATTAAGTAATAACAGCACTGAAGAACCAACATAAAAATGAACTTAATACCTTAACATACTTGAATGCTTGGGTCAGTGCTTCCAAATGATCACAATTCTGTAGATACCATTACACTAAAACATCCCGAGCAATAAAGAGAGATCTTGCCAGACAGGGAGGAAATTACAGTATTTTGATACAGCAACAGCGTAAGAAGATATCAAAACAATTATAAAAGGCACCCTTCAATCAAAATGGGAAAGAGAGCACCCTGGTCATTAACAAAAATTATGCATGTCAACAATTCTCAAGGCAAGACTAACTGATCATCTTCAGACTATATGAAGGGCACAACAGATAAGGAAGTCATTATCATAAACTCAAGATTGCCACTTTGTATCTGTGCTCCTGTAGCACTGGCCCCATGACAGCAGATCACTTGTAACAGACCTACCTATTGTACATCAAATAAAGAAGTGACACTTGACAGTTTCCTTCCATAAGAAGCTGTAGAGATATCCTTAATTTTGATCTGACTACTGGCCTACAGTGTCTAGAAAAGAGAAGAATTAGAGGTGACTTTACACAGGTTTATAAGATAACCACAGGAAAGGATAAATTAGACTATAACAAGTTTTTTTCAAAATACAACCACCTACAAGAACAAAAAGGCATAGCTACAAATTAACTAAAGAAAGGTCCAGATTAGATATCAGGAAATATTTTTCTAGTCAGAGTGAATGCTTGGAATGCATTGCCACAGGAAATAGTGGAGGCAAGAACAGTTAATGCATTTAAGAATATATTGTATGCACATAACTTTTATAGCTAGGAAATGTAAATAAAACTGATTGTATACAGACTCTGCAGATTCTTCTAAACCAGTATAAAGACAATAGTTAAGTTTATTAGTCATAAATATAGAAGTTTGAAAGCAAACAAGAATAAGAAAGAAGAATAAGCAGTTGTGGACTAAACAGGTCAGCCTGCATGGAAGCCCTAATGAGGTAGCTCCTGTCCCATGCAGAGAAACAACAGGTCAATCACCTGTTCTTCTTACAAACCTTGCAAATACCTTACTACTTACCTCTTATACCCCAAGTTTTTAGGAGTGACTAAGTTGTTGTTGTTGCTTAAGTGTTGCAAGGAAGTGATAGTCAAAACTGTATAAAGCATCAGTTAGACCTAGATTGGAGTACTGTGTACAGGTATGGAGTCCTTATCATAGAGGGGATATAAACATGCTGGAAAGAATACAAAAAAAGAGCAACAAAACTGATAGTGGGATTCCAGAATTACAGTTATGAGGAAAGACTCAGAAAAACCGGCCTACAGTGTCTAGAAGAGAGAAGAGTTCGTGGTGACTTAATACAGGTTTATAAGATGATCAGAGGAATGGATAAATTAGACTATAACAAGTTTTTTAAAATACAGCCACCCACAATAACAAGAGGGCATAGCTACAAGTTGACTAAAGAGAGGTCCAGATTAGATATTAGGAAATATTTTTTTAGTCAGAGAGTGATGGAATGCATTGCCAGGGGAGGTAGTGGAGGCAGGGACAGTTAATGCATTTAAGAATAAATTGGATGCGCATAGCTTTTAGAGCAAGGTGATGTAAATGAAACTGGTTGTATACAGACTGTGCAGGGTCTTCTAAACCAGTATAAAGACGTTAAGTTAATGCCCACAATGAATAAGTTAACTCTTTTGTGCGCCCTGAAAAAGGTGTTAAGTGACGAGTTGTAGCTTTACTCACATCCCGAGCATGCTGATAAAGATGGACTGCAGTCCTCCAGGCGGTTGTGCTATGCTTGGCATCATCTGCGTGGCGCTCACTACTACGGGGATCACATCGATCCACATCTCGTCATCAAGGCTGCTTTAAAAACAGCCTCTTTCCAGGGCACGCTACATGGAAGAGAGATTGTGGTCTTGGTGAATGTATTGACCCTGATGCGACTTCCAAATCAGTATGTTTTCCCTGACTGGACTAGCGTCTCAGTTCGCCAGTGACTAAGTAGGTAAGTAAATTTCATTACCATTTTGTGTTGCTGTATAAAATAATCATTGACAAATATTTGTTGCAAAGAATGTCTTTTATTTTCATTAGCAACAATTCAATACAATTTCACATGTTGTTTAAACATATGTGTTTACAGTTGACCAGGGCCGCCTAAAGTACAGCTTCATTAACCATGATGAAATTCCATTTGACATACGAGATCAAACAGGGGAGATCATTGTTGTCGGCTTGCTTGACTATGAAAGTAACCAGAAGGTAAATGGACATTATCTTTTTGAGGTTGTTGGTGGGATTTGTGCACTTTCTTTAACATAATGGTGTTGCCAGCTTCATCCACAGGATGCATAATAAGATGTAATGGCCCTCCTGAAAATCATTATTTATTTAGTTAATGCATATTTTAAGTCAAAGAGGTTATTTTTTTATTTTAGGATAAACTTTTGTAATATTTTTTTGTTATAACTTTTAGCGTGAAAGATCATTAATCTTTGTCATTTAATTCTGACCAGGATTATACCTTGATTCTGGAGTCCAGAGACAGCGAAAACTTTTACTCGGCTACGACGACAGTCGTTATTTATGTCACCGACGAAAATGACAATCTACCTGTGTTTGGTAAAAATGAATATGTCATCGAAAACAAAGTCATTGAAGAAGATTTTTCTGTATCCAAGGAAAATCCCATGCAACTTATTATTGTGAGTATTTATTTTTTTAATTAATGTTAATCTGATTTTTACAAGTTCATTTCAGAATGTAACATATTATCAGGTAATACAGTAACTGATAATCGCCATTAACCTTTAGCACCCCAACGTCAAGTGCTAGCCGACCAACTCGGCCTACAAAAACGGTGTGCAGAAAAAAATTTTTTTTTTTTTAACGGAGTCACTCCCGACAGCTTTTTTTTACTGCTGAATACCTCCTCCATATATACACTATAATTTGCCGGTTAAAGTAGCGTATGTTCGATTACAAATGGCTTTTGAACAGTTTTAATTTTGTATACACCGTTTGGAGCAAGCCGACTTTTTGCGAAAGGGGAAGTAGGTTGTTGGGAAAGATCTTTATCGAGTAGATCTGTTTATTTTGTTTGTTTAAATGAAAGAACTACGTTTGAATTAGAAACTAACAGTTGTGTAGATATTGTAAACACAGTATCGATACGTTGTTGTGGTTTCCATGGTTTTCTATCTAAGCGACTAGGCCTAGTGGTCGAGTCCAAATTTGTTTACGAAATTTCTATAACTTCATCTGTTTGTAACTCAGAAACTAACAAACACACAACAAAAACAATAACACCAATAAGTGCTTTATTCAATTGTGTTTGTACACACAAGAAATCATATTTATTGACAAACAAACAGAAAAGTTACAAATTTTGAAAGTCGACGATCAGATCGAGAAATAAATGTAATTTAATTCGGTAAAAAAAAAATGTTCCTGACGTAATCACGTGCTAAAGGTTAATCTTTTACAGTCTTAAGTAATTTTTTTTACTTGCATCTTTCAGTTCAGGCCAAGTGTAGCATCTCTGTATGACAAATATTTTTTTTAAAATAAATATAAAACATTGAGCTAAAATTGTTTCTAAGAATTTTCAGACACATAATTAAACTATCTGTAACATGAAGTATTCATAACTAAAGTGTATATTAGTATGAACACACTGAGGTGAAGTACACTAAATCTCTAACACTCATCCAAAATGGCAGTGTCTGTTATGGTTGTTGTTATGTTGTTGTGGAAGTCACTCATATTGAGTTCATTTTAACACTTGACGACTGTTCCTTTCTAAGGCAGATGTTAAGAGGATGAAAAAGGCAGCGAACCACATAATCTGGAAAGATATTGTCGTAGAAACAGACGTTGAACAGGAGTGGGAAGTTTGAAAACAGTTCTAGAAACGCTAAAAGAGAAATGTGTTCCATGTAGGGAGGTAAACCCCAAGCGTAAAAAGTGGATAACTAGAATTGTAGTGAAATGTAAAAGAGCGAAAAATTAAGCATGGAAAAAATATATAGAGGCAGGTAAATCAAAAGAAACATATTTAAAATATTTAAATATTTGGACAAGCAGAACATATCTCAGAAAGCGAATAAAATAGCAAAAATAGACTTTGAAAAAAAACTTGCTCAGAGGATCAAGACTGACAGTAAAAACTTCTTCTCTTATGTTAGAAATAAATAAAGAACAAAAGACAAAGTAGGCCCTCTCATAGACAGTACAGAGAAACTAATAAGTGAGAATAGGGAGGCAGCTAATCTACTCAATCAGTACTTTGGCACAGTCTACACAAAAGAGGACTGCTCCAAGATCCCAGAGCATATAGATATTTTTCAAAGAGACATGGATACAGCGGGATTAAGATAAATCTGTATTACAGAGGAAATGGTTTTTTAAAAATTGGAGTGGTTGAAAGTGAATAAATGTCCAGGTCAAGATGGTATTCATCTAAAATTGCTGTATGAAATTAGAGACCAACTAGCAAAACCATTGGTTATATTATGTTCTCAATCACTTACAAAAGGGATTGTTCCACGGGATTAGAAAGATGCAGGAGTGATCCCTTTATTCAAAAAAGGCAAAAAATCAGATCCAGCGAATTATAGACCGGTGAGATTAACGAGCATAGTCTGTAAATTGTTAGAGTCAATAATCAAAGAAAACATTGTAATGCATTTAGACAAATTTAATCTAATTAGAAATAGTCAGCATGGGTTTACTAGAGGGAGATCATGCTTAACAAATCTATATATAGAATTCATGGAGGAGGTTACTAAAATCATAGATAAAGGGGAGCCAGTGGACGTTATTTATCTAGACTTTGCAAAGGCCTTTGATAGAGTACCTCATCAAAGATTATTTCGAAAGTTAAAATCACATGGAATAGGTGGGGAAGTTGCCAAATGGATTGAAAATTGGTTAATGGGAAGAAGGCAGAGGGTGGGCATAAATAAGGAGTACTCTGAGTGGTGTGAAGTGAAAAGTGGTGTGCCACAGGGCTCGGTTTTGGGACCAATTTTGTTCTTGATATATATAAATGATTTGGACATTGATATGGGATTCATGATTGCAAAATTTGCTGATGACACAAAACTATGCAGTAGTGTCTCATCTAAAGCGGAAGTGGATATATTGATGTCGGATTTAGATAAAATTCGAGAATGGTATGTAAGCTGGCAAATGGAGTTTAATGTAGATAAATGTACAGTCATCCACATGGGTAGATCCAATATGGAACATAATTACAGAATGGGAGAAAACAATATTAGAAAGATAGATAAGGAAAGGGACCTAGGGGTTATAATAGATCATACAGGAAAGGTGAGTGAGCAAGTTAAGGTAGCAGTGAAAAAGGCAAATGCAATGTTAGGTATGATAAAAAGAAATTTTAAACATAGGAGCAAGGAAGTGATAGTCAAACTGTATAAAGCATTAGTTAGACCTAGATTGGAGTACTGTGTACAGGTGTGGAGTCCTTATCATAGAGGGGACATAAACATGCTGGATAGAATACAAAAAAGGGCGACAAAGATGATAGTGGGATTCCAGAATTACAGTTATGAGGAACGACTCCGAAAAACCGGCCTACAGAGTCTCGAAGAGAGAAGAATTCGAGGTGACTTAATACAGGTATATAAGATGATCAGAGGAATGGATAAATTAGACTATAACAAGTTTTTTAAAATACAGCCACCCACAATAACACGAGGGCATAGCTACAAGCTTACTAAAGAGAGGTCCAGATTAGATATTAGGAAATATTTTTTTAGTCAGAGAGTGGTGTCTGCTTGGAATGCATTGCCAGGGGAGGTAGTGGAGGCAGGGACAGTTAATGCATTTAAGAATAAACTGGATGCGCATAGCTTTTAGAGCAAGGTGATGTAAATGTAACTGGTTGTATACAGACTCTGCAGGGTCTTCTAAACCAGTATAAAGACGTTAAGTTACGTTAAGTGTGGGTTACAGTGACACATCTTACATCCCAAGGCATTCTTGAGAAGATATGCCAGCATTCTTCCGACTGTAATACAATGCAAGCCTCCTCAGTAAACTAATGACTATGGGGATTGCAGTGTTGATACCATCCCCACAGGCTGCTGTGACACAACCTATTTTCAGGAACCACAACAAGGATGTGAGATGGTGTCTCAATCAGTATATTTCACCAAAATCTGACACTAGTCTTGGCTTCCATCTGTTATGGTACTGCTGTGTTTTTTAACCTTTACTGCGCTCCATGCTTTTATTTTAGCCCGTCAAAAACTCACTTACCACAACATCTACGATAAATTTGCAGATTACACAAGTGGCGATATTATCATATACACAACTAGTGTACCATAGAAAATATGTAAATACGGCTGATTTGATTCACTTTCTTCGTAACCAATTTTAGCCAGAAAGTGAAGATCGATTTTGACAGAGTTTTGGAAGGGTATATTCTTCTTTTTCAATCAGTGTAGACTTGGCCCATTATTAGGGATGGTGAAGTAAGCTGTTGCAAAAGATCTTTGTGACGTAAATCTGTTTAGTTTGTTCATATAGATGTCATAAATGTGTTTGAAATTAAAACTAACAGATAGGCCTATCTTAAGAAGAACAGTAACAGTGTTTTGTGGTGATTTTGATGGATTATATTTAGGAGCAACGTTTCCTAATTGGTGAGTAAATATTTGTGCTTTATTTTTATAAATTTTCACCTTCATTTTCTTGTATCTCAGAAACCAACACACACACACAACAAAAAACAATAATACCAACAAGCTCTTCATTAATTTATGTCCCTAAACACAACAAAATCATACCTATAGAACAAATAATAAAAAGGTTACATGCTCTCAAAGTCAACAATCATAGTAAAATAGGACGTGCTGAAAATTAGTGCGGCTGCACTATGTCAATTTTTGAGTGCTGCCTGGTAAAGATGAAATAATCTGCCCCAAATTTTGGTTCACTGTTAGTTGTGCTGTGAACGTTTTATCAGATTGTCGCTTCTCCTTCCTGTAGGTGACAGCCACAGATGCTGACAGCTCTCGAACCATAAACATGCGCTACCGACTTCTTGGGGAAGGCACAGAACCTGGAGACAGACAGCTTTTTACAATCAACGAGAAAACTGGGCAGATTTTCCTTGTGGCAGCTTTGGACAGAGATGAGCCAAATGGAAAATCAGAGTATATATTCACGGTGGAAGCATTAGATGAAGATGAAGACCCTCAGAAAGGATATACAAACATAAAAGTGAAGCCTCTAGATATTAATGACAATAAGCCCATCTTTGATGCTGATAGGCTGACTGGAGAAGTGTACGAGCATTCTCCTCCAGGTAAATGTGTAGACTTTGTAATGCATGTGACTGTAGTAGAAGTTGTTTTTTGGAATCTACCATTACTGAGTTAATTTAACTTTTGACAATGTTTGAGCGAACCGGGGCTCAAGAAAGGACAGAGCAGAAGTGTGTACAACCAATGAGCTGCAGGAATCATCAGTAACCACACCCTTCGCCATTTTCTGAGAGAGACTGAGCACCAATGGGTAAACCCGAAGTGCAGTGAAGTCGATTCTTAGGAACAGAACAGAATTCTTGACAATGTTTTTTTTTTTGATGACCGGTTAAGTGGCTCTTCTTACATCCCGAAGACATGCATGAAAATGGGGACCTTGATCAACCTGACTGTAACGTAATATAAGGCTTTGTTGGCCAGACTGCCATGAAACAATCTATTTTCAAGAATAATTGCTTGAAATTGAAGTGGGGGTCTTGAACAGTATGTTTCACCCCACCCCAACTAACATAATCTGATCATTATGTTCTGATTAGAATGTTTCACCTGACCCTGACTAAATCTGATCAGTATGTTTCACCTGACCCTGACTAACATTGTCTGATCAGTATGTTGTTGACGGACAAGCGTTAGTCTCCTCTCCCCGCAAAAAAAAGTTTATAAATTAAACATCATATTTGTTTAATCTCCTTGCAGGTTGGTTTTGTCCAGTCAGAGATCATTGCCCAGTCATCGCTGTAGTTATCACCAATGACTTTGACTTCATGGAAAATGCCTCAGTAGACTATGAGATTGTCAGCAGCCCCAGCACAAACGCAAACAGCCCCACCACAAATTTCTTCAATATAGATCCTGAAGGCAGGATCTTCTCACAGGTGGACCAACAGTATCTGGACCGGGAGACAAGACCAAAACTAGAGGTAGTGGTCCGGGCTAAGGACCATGGCCCAGAGCCTCAAACATCTACAGCCACTGTGACGATCATTATAAAAGACATTAATGACAATGCCCCATTATTTACTCAGAGAGTGTACAAGTGAGTTTTGAACCTTACTTCTACTTCTTCTTCTGCATTTGTTCTCAATCTCCCGCTACGAAGCCCAGAACAGGGCTTTGCAAGTAGTAGGATGCAGTCCAGATAACGGAATGCGTTGTGTCGCTAGTTTGCAGCTTGAATGCGATATTCGCCCCTTTCGGTCTGACACATCAGTCTTTGACAGTGAACCTTACTATTTTTGTAATGCCCATATGTTATCAGGGCTCTAAAAGGGACTAAAGAATAGTAACACTGTAACCTGCCATGCATGTCAAAAGGCAACTAAAGAAAGTTGTGCATGGGGTTTGTTACCTTATCCTGTAGAAACTTTAAGCCACAAGAAGAAATTTTTAAAAACCTGTATGCCATAGTAGAAGAGAAAGGACTAAGTCTGGTCAGTCTAATAAGGTTTGGGCATAGGGTCAGCTACATCCTGTAGAACAGGCACAACAAATCCAGATCGACATGGCACCTAAAAATGTTGATGTGTCTATATTAACTAACCTAACGTCCTTATACTGGTTTAGAAGACTTTGCAGATTCTGTATACAACCAGTTTCTTTTACTTCACTGGATCTAGAAAATACCTATTTGCATCCAATCTATTCTTGAATGCATTAATTTGCCCCGCCTCCACTATTTCCCGTGGCAATGCATTCCAAGCATTCACCACTCTCTGACTAAAAAATATTTCTTGCTATCTAATCTGGACCTTTCTTTAATTAATTTGTGGCTGTGCCCTATTGTTTAGAAAGACAAATCTGTTTAAAATCAACACCTTAAGCAAAGAACCAGTCATGCTTGAAAGTGAGTCACTGGAAGAGGTGAACACCTTCACGTATTTAGACAGCACCATTGATATTTCAGGGGGCACAAAGGCAGATGAAAGGCCTAGAATTGGAAAGGCAAGGACAACTTCCCTGTTACTAAATAATATATGAGAATCAAGGGAAATAAAGTCTAATATCGTAATATCGAGTTAAGATTGTTTAATTCCAATATCATGTCTTTGTCACTTATATGAATAAAATCATCCAGAAGGCAAACACAGAACAGGAAAGTACCAACGAATTGCTCTTTGCAGACACCCAATGTCTGATCCACTCCAATGAACAAAAACCAACAAGGTTATATTGACTCACTCTACTGAAACTTTCAAAAGTATGATATGAATATCAACACATCAAAAACAGAGACAATTAATATTGATAGAAAGCACACCACACTTGATATTCATGTGAATGAAACAAAAATAAAGTAAGCACAAGAATTTAGGTATTTGGGAACTGTTTTTACTGATGGTGGCAGACTCGATGGAGACGAGAGTGCAGAGGACAAACTCTGTCACCTATCAGCTGTCTCCACTACTAATACACCCCAAGATTTCACTCCAAGCAAAAAAGCAGATGATAAATAGTATCTTCATCTCTACCCTGTGCTACCAGTGTCAGACATGGGCATTGAATAGGGCCCAGAGATAGAATCACAAATATGAGTATTCAGGAAAATGTTGAAACAATTCCCTGCCTACAGTAAATCGTGCAGCAGAGAATGAATTTGTTTTGCCACATTGTGAGAATGCAACTAGGCAACTATTGAGATTAACTTTTTATGTAATTGCTTTCCTCAGTGTGACAATGTCGGAGCATTTTAAGGAGGGTATTGTGACAGAAGTCCATGCTACAGACAGGGATGAGAATGATAATGCAGAACTTCAGTTCTCCATGTCTCAGAGGGTGGCAGCAGGCGGCCACTTTAAAGTAGATACTATTGAGAACAAGGGGGCAATTTCCATTTACCGGGTAAGTTGTCAATGTATTTTTCATATTTTACAATTGGGAGGGCGGTTTATGAACCACTGGACCAGGTTGTTTTTTTGTTTTTTTTGCGTTCACCGTATTTCTCTATTCCCCAAGGCGGTGTACGTTGCACTATGTTTCTATTTTGCGCTTGTCTGTCCAGTGCATCCGACTTTGGCATGCATTTTATTTAAAAGACTGCTTCCTCCTGCATTTTCTAAGGGTTTGCTTCCCCAGGGTAACGGCTGGTGCCGTGATGGGGAGTAAACTCATCACCTTTGGATTGTGAACCGTGTCACTTAACAACGAGCCCATGTCGCCCCCTGTCTGGACCACTAAGATATAGCAAGCTGACATGTGAAGAATTTGATAATTTATGTATCACTTCCCATAGTTATATTTATAACTTCTGCTATCTTGATCTAAAAAAAACTAAAGAAATTTCTATTTATTTGCTGTCTTTGTTTTTGAAAATAAGTCAGTTATGAAATGAAAGTAAAGCTCATGAAATAAGCCTCTTTTTTGTATCAGTTTGCATGTGCAAAGTGTATTCCTAAGGGATGTTAGTTGTTTGTGGTATCAAGAATTTTAATGGTTGAGTATTGGAAAATCAATGATCAGATACACTACGCTCAGACTATTTAAGTTAATTTAACATCTTTATACTGGTTTAGAAGACTGGTATGCAACCAGTTTATTTAAATTTGCATTTTACATTGCTCTAAAAGCTACGAAAATCAAATTAATGCATACACTGGTCCTGTCAATATTCCTCTATGCTTTTGAGACATGAAAAATTACAGCTGACCTTCAGCGAAGGATACAGGCCTTGGAGATGAGATGTTTCCGAAGACTTTTAAACGTCATGTACAAAGATCGAGTTACAAATGAGGAAATACGAGATAGAATTACAACAGCAATAGAGCGTTTTGCAGATTTCTTGCCAACTGTCAAAAGAAGGAAACTCGCTAGGTACGGTCACATATCGAGATCAAATGGTCTTGCAAATACGATCCTCCACAGAAAGGTGCAAGGCAGATGACGAAGAGGCCGTCCCAAAAAAGAGGTGGGAGGACAACATAAAAGAATGGACCAATCTCTGCCCAGAAGAGGCACAGGCAGCGGCCGCTGACAGAGAAGGGTGGTGTGGTGTTGTGAGGATGTCTTTATGTGTGCCCCAACGACCTCACCGGTTACGGGATGACCTGACCTGACCTGAAAAGCTATGTGTATCCAATCTTAACTCCACACATTAATAGCAGTGCTAACATGCAGTGCTAACATATGGATGTGAAAGCTGAAAAATATCAGACACTAGAAAATAAACTGAATGATTTTGAAAATAAATACCTTAGAAAACTATTGACCATTGACTGTGAAGAATTCAAGAACAACAACCAAATAAGAGAAAACACCAACCAGCGATATGTTTCTACCATCACAAAGAGAAAACAGTGGACATACATTGGACATGTGCTTAGAATGAACAGCAACAGACTCCCATTACAGGCAGTTATGTGAACTCCAGAATGCAGTAGAAAGAGAGGAAGACCGAAAGAGACTCTTCACAGAACAATCCTCAGAGAGGGCTTAACTTTACGTTTTTTTTTGGGTTTTTTTTGCGTTCGCCTTATTTTTCTAATCCCCAAGGCGGTGTGCGTTGCACTATGTTTTTATTTTGCGCCTGTCGGCCCAGTGCATCCGACTTCAGCATGCATTTTATGTAAGGGTCTGCTTCCTCCTGCATTTTCTAAGGGTTTGCTTCCCCGGGGTAACGGCCGGTGCTGTGATGGAGA
Organism: Ariolimax columbianus; assembly: GCA_036924085.1. NCBI lineage: Eukaryota > Metazoa > Mollusca > Gastropoda > Stylommatophora > Arionidae > Ariolimax > Ariolimax columbianus. Next base: position 23,954,252 of record JAVGWX010000016.1, on the reverse strand, counting down.
TTGAACCCAGCACATTCTGGTTGTGAGCCGTGTCACTTAACCACTAGGCCACGCCGTCCCCAACTTTACATCTAAGCAACATAGAAAAACTTTGAAAAGTAGTGTGACACCGTCGAAACTGGAGAGCACTTATTTTTTGTCTTATGCGTCATATTTTTTTTTTTTCATTCATTCTCAATTACCTGCTACCAAGCCCTGACAAGGGCTTTGCAAGTAGCAAGATGTTGTCCGGAGTGCTGAATGTGTTGGGTCGTAGTTTACAGCTTGGCTGCGACATTTGCACCTTTTGGTCTGACACTGTTGACTTCAGCAGGCATTTTAGAGTACTGGGTTAGCCTTTCCTCTTCGATCCCATCTTAACCGGCCTGCTCTGATGCTGCCTGTCATCCAGGATCAGAAGGGTTTTGGCAGCTCTGGTTTGCTGGTCCTGATACTAGCAGTCAGCTATGGGTTGCTCACCACTACAGCTCATGCACTGCTCAAGAATCTTGATCCCATTTAGTATTCAAAGTGTTTACAGATGCCCTGTCCGTGGTTACAGCACTGAAAAGCCAGAAAAATACAGAACTTAATGATTTAAGAGAAGTACTCTGTCAACTATGCAAGCATTCTGCACCAAAAAGAGTAGTGGTACAGTGGGTTCCATCCCACTGTAACATTCAAGGCAACGAGGAGGCAGACAGACTGGCAAAAGAAGGTGCAAGATTACCACAACCAGATTCTAGTGTGACCTACGAAGAGTCCAAAAGATTTATTAGGGACAGATACATGGCCAAATGGGAAACACAGCATACTGGCTACACAAAAAAGGATGCCTATTACCAGTTGAACAGAAAAGAGCAGGTCGTGGTCTTCAGACTCTGCACAGGCCACAACAGACTGAGGTACCATCTATTCAATAAACTGAAGATAGGTGGCACTGACGAATGCACCTGTGGTACAGGGAAAATGACCGCTGAACATCTGCTGCAAAATTGCCCAACATACGAGGACCAGAGAAAGCACATGTGGCCATCACCAGTGCCAACACTAGACAAGCTCTATGACAGTGTCGACGGCCTTAGGATGACATCTGCTTTCTTCAAACAAATTCAGGTTGACGTCTGACAGCGCACGAAGAAGAGGAAGTATTCAAAGAACATAGAAAGATTGAAAAAAAAGAACATAGTTTCTGACCATTTGCTTGATTACCCCTAGTTGACCAGGACCCCTTATTGATGAGGAAAGAATGGGACCACTTCACTCTACTATGCATATCATGAAAGGCAACTAAACAGTGCTGGCTGCCTCATCATTCAAAAACAAAGTCCTGCATAAACCACCACTACATGAGCACATAAATGGAGACTCAGTGATCTCAAGGTAAGGTGTCCGCTTCTGGTGCCGGAGGTCGTATGTTCAAATCAAGGTGGAGACTGGGATTTTTTTCACATGGATCTACTGGTAAAAATTCCCCTGATCTCTGAGTAGTGAGATCGGACTCCTGTGTTCAGTGTCAAGCACATTAAAAATTCCTTGGCAGTTGGAAATAGAAAAGAGTAGGCTTAATGGCCGCTGCCCAGACAAAGTTCAAATTAAAAATCTACCCAAGTTATTTTTGCCTTTCCCCGGGTGGTTTGTTAAGAGCAGGTATAGATGGCTCCTAACTGACTGTGGGTCTACTTAGCTCTAGTGTTTGTGTCTATTAAAATGGATTTGCACATTGGTAAAAACCACCCTCCAAGATAACTGGTTGTATACAGACTCTGTAAAGTCTTCGGAACCAGTATAAAGACGTTAAATTAAGTTAAATGATTTGGAACAAGCTTCCTGCATGGAAGTGACCTGAAATAATATGCATCTGTTGTTAAGAAAGATAAGTTGCCGAATTGCCAAAGTGGGTCCAAGGATGTAGCAGTGAATGAACTGACAGCAGCCAACGACTCAAGCATAAGTGTCAGCTAAGGGTCAGCGAACCATAGCTGACCAAGACCCCATTCCGCCTTCATGCAGTGGTACTGGAAACAGGCTGCACTTGTGTAGTCTAGCTAAGATCGCAGTGGGAAGGCAAAACCAGTACCCAAAAAAGCCAGCTGAAATGGATGTGTCAGACCAAAAGGTGCAGATATTCCAGCCTCGTTGTAATCTAGACACAATGTCACAACATTCTTTTTAGGACAAATGCCAAAGAATAAGAAAGAAGAGTTGCAAAAGCCCAAGTAGTATGTTAACAAAGCATAGTTGGTACGTTTTTTTTTCATCTTGTTGCTTTATCGATAACTTATCATAATTGCTATGCTGCTTTAGTTGACGATGAATTCTTTCTTCCCTTCATTAGCCCGTGGACTATGAAAAACTGGATAATCCGGTGTTTGAGCTAGAAGTTCGTGTCCAGGATAAAGACCCGTCTCATTTTGATACAGCTATTGTCCGGATAACAGTAGAAGATTTTAATGACAACGCCCCCAAATTTACAGATGAATTCAAATCAGTGTAAGTCCTCGATGAAACAGGTAAATAGGTACACAACAATTTCAAAAACAGTTTTTACAAATAAACAAATATGTTGTTATTGTCTTGATTCAGATGCACTTAGGCTCTCTTTATCATTTAGTTCCATTTAGAGTTGTGGAGGGGATAGCTTGTCCACCTTGCCCCTTAGCTCCATGTATGACAGTTTATGCTGGCTCCCTCTTCGGATCTGCTTTCTTCCCAATCACTTAAGGTGCTAACAGTGTTAGAACACTATTTTTAAAATATTTTTCATCTGTTCTGAGAGCTAGACCCTTAATTAGCAGGATCACTTCTTCAGGGATGCAGCCTCAAATAATAAATGGTTTATAGAAACATTTTCATTGCGCTTGGGGGTCCCCAAATGTGTTCAGTCCCTTTCATTACTGAAAGTGCTGACTAAGCATGAACTCCGTAGAATCCACAGCGACTCTCCAAAGTTTTCCCCTGACTTTTTTAGGAACCCATTTACAGCTGGGTTGATTGGAAGATGCGGTCATACCTTTAAAAAAAACCTGACAATCCCATTCTGCTAATCTGTGCATGACGTGATTCATGACTCACTAGGCCACAGAATCTCCAGCTTTTGCCCTTTAACTAAAAAAGCACATATATAATGAAGCACATAAGGACAATTGCATATACAATACATGTAATTAATCTCCTCATGCAGGGATCAGAATGGCAGAAATTCATTGGCTTGCTTTATTTGTTGTATTTGTGTCCTTTTTTTTTGAAATTTTACAGGTGGAAAATGTTCATGTGAAATATATTATGATTTATTTATTATTAAGTTTGAAAGTTTAGCATTATAAGATTTCAGAGTAGTTGGAGAGGGAGAAGATGTAGACTGATTTCAATCATTTAAACCCATCACACCCATATTTGTGTGTATGTGTAAATACCCCATTCCCCAAGCCACCCATTATTCAGTGTAATGATGGACCATTATTCTAAGGTGTATTTTGGTTTTAACTGCTTGGATATTGGCCATAAACATAGGCAAGTCTACACATTACATACATTTTCGGAAATAGATATGATGACACACACATCAAAGCATGTTTCATGATGCTTTTGAAGATTTTCATGATGGAAAGTAGTTTTGAAAATAGAGAAATGGCTGTTCTAAGAGACTAACAGCCAAATAAGTCATTGAAAGTATTCTCAAGGATTTGTAGGCTGATAAATTGGATTAGGATGGCAATTATTCGGAAAAGGACAAATGATTATTTGAAGGACAACATGTATGACTCTGGTTATTATTAATTATAATCAAGTTCAATCTGTTCCTGTCCCCCTCTGAGTTTAGACTGGGGGGGGGGGGGGGGGGGGGGGTGTCATCATCACGAAATGTATGAAGTAAATTTGATACAACGTGGTCTTCAATAAATAATATATTTCACAATCTACTGGGTGGCACAACAAGTAGAAGATTATCTAGTCAGTCAATTTGGCTTGACTTCATTCGTTCTCAATCTCCCACTACCAAACCCTGAAAGGGCTTAAATAGCAGAATGTAGTCCAGAGAACGGAATGCGTTGTGTCGTAGTTTACAGCTTGACTGCTATATTTGCACCTTTCGGTCCAACACATCTGACTTCAGCAAGCATTTTTTTAGTACCGGGCTAGCATTCCCTCTTCGATCCCTTCTCCTTAACCAGTCTGCCCTGCTGTAGCCTGTTATCCAAGATCACCTCGTGGAGGTGTAGAAGGGTCTTGGCAGCTCTTTGTTCGCTGGCCCTGACGCTAGCAGTCAGCTATGGGTCACTGACCACTGCAGCTCGTGCGCTCGGTCAGTCAATTTGAGTTAGAATAATGAAATTAGAGCACATAGTAAATAAGTTTCTTCAAATGTCTACCTTGTGCTTATTTTCTCAGCGGCTCGGTGGAATGGGATTTTATAAATTGTGTGACCAGGGTTCAAAGTTTAAAGAGCAACAGTAAACAAAAAGTGAGACAAATATTTTGTCAATTATCATTTTTGTTTTTGTACTATAGGACAGTAGAAGAAAATATGGAACCTGGACAGGAATTGGCAAGATTTCAAGCTCAAGACTTAGATTCAGGAATCAATGCCGAGTTCAGGTAAGTCTGTCTACCTGTTACTTGATTCTTACATTCCATACCCCAAGGTATTGAAACTAAAGGCCACACGGCGGTGGTCACTAAAGAATTCATCTATCTTGGCAGCATAATCTCATCGTGAGATCTGTTGGTACCGTGTACTCTGTGCAAAAGAGTTGGCGGGGTTTCCATACTCTGGAGCAGTGTAAGATTAGTACCATTACACAGCTCTTCGATCTCTAGGCCTTTATTATTAAACTGGCGGTATCCAAGATTTGGCATACGGCATTGAAATCATCCACCAACACTGTTTTTTTTTTTACGAAGGCTCTTCTTCTTCTTTGCGTTCAGGATCTTTTGGTCATGCTATATCTGCAGGCCAGTCGCCATGATGAAGTCTGTAGTCTTCACCAGGTCGGAGCGGCTGCCCCACAGCTTTTGTCTCAGCTCCGTACCCTCTGGCCAGGTCTGGCATCTCATTTCCCTATAGATTGGGCATTCTTTTAGAATATGCTCATGGTTCTGGCATCCTGTTCCACATGGGCACTCATTGGTGTGTGAGATCTTCAGTCGGTATAGATGTTCTAGTAGTCTGCCGTGTCCAGTTCTCAGGCGAAGTAAGGTAGTTTGTTGATTTCTTTTGAGATAGTGAATTGGGTCTGGTGTACTGCATATGTTTCTGTCTTCTCTCCATTGGTTTTATACTGATTTCTGATGATGTTCTTGATTTCTCTGTATGGTACTCGATGATTAAATTGTGCCTTTTTGCTGCCATCTTTTGCCAGAGCATCAGCTCTCTCGTTTCCCGTGATTCCATAATGGGAGGGTAGCCACTGGAGCGCTATTGTTGAGGATCTCTGACGAAGGCTCAAATTCAAGTAGACACGTCTTGGACGTTGGAAGACAGTAAAAGTTATGTAGCATGTATTTTGTGTTATTTTTGCTCCATAACTTTATTGTTTGATGGTCAATATCATCCACGGGATTGTGGGTTACAATGGCTTGTGTATCATCCTGACCAGGGTCATAATGCCCTGGTACTTGTTGCATTCGCACTTATACTGTATATAGTCTGTGATGTTAATTTGTCTTTGTGGAAGTATTGTTTCCTGGAGTAGAGCTATGTGGATTTGACGGTCTTGTAGTGTATTGGTCAGCTCAGTTACCTTGTTTTGTAATCCGGCAATGTTAAGCTATAGTCTGTTAAGGTTCTACCTTGCTAACTTCTCGCACAGTGCAGGGGAATTATCTCTGTTGCGTATGCCTTGGTAACTGAGGCGACGTCCGAGCTCGTTTGAAGAATGTTTATTGTTTTCTGGTATTGGAGTATTGGGCGTTTTGTCGCAGACTTCTGTCTCCCAAAGAGCACACTGGGTGCGTCTTTCTCCATGGGTTATAGATGTATTTTACTTTGCCTTTTCCTTCCTTGGTCATTTGAAGGTTTGCTGAATCGATGGAGGTGAGGTGGGATGTCAGGTGGGGTTCACAGAGTGCATTCCCCGCTATCCACGGGTGCTCTCATTGCAGATCACACTACTCTGTTCTATATTTAGGCCTTTTCCCCGTGGCTGTGTCACATCCTGCCCACTATGTCTTCAAGATCTCTCCCACGCCACAACAGCTCATACTTTCCAATGAGATCAAATGGCTCCGCCCCACCTCTCCACCCTTAGAGTCAGAGCGTAGTCCGACGGTAGTGCAATGTCAGCTTGGATGTTGGATTAGGCCCAGATCATCTCTGAGTGCCTCTACCATTATTAGATCCTTGGTAGAGGTCTTGTAGAAAGACAGACGACAGATGAGAAGAACATTTAACCCATGGGTGGGGTTTAAGTTGGTAACAGCCAGAGCATATTCCACTTGTTGATGGTACTGAGCTGTCACTTTAAGGGTCCCCAAACTGCTTCACGCCTGGTTATACCAGCAGGTACTCGCTCGCCCCCATAGCAAACTCGGTAAACAACAGGGTCACCCTCAAGAAGGTGTTGCTATGGACACGTTTATGCAGGAGACGCCCTATGCCAGAGGCCTGCCGTCAACCAGCTGTTTACCAATTTAGGCAGTGTTTTTATCCTAAGAGCATTAGATTAACGTAGTGGTAGAGCACTCACTTTTCAAGGCAAAGGTATGGGTTTCAACTCCCGTTACCAGTGCGCTCCAGTCAACCTAGCTGTAAATCAGTACCTGGCTCAATGTCAGAGAAGGAAAGACAGCAAGGAAATAACACTCAAACTATAATGCTTTTCCTGATAATTTATTTCTTACAGCGATTGACAGCAGCCCCAGCAGTGACTATTTTCCATAGCATAAAATCGCTGTTAATATGTGTTATTTTAAGTAACATGCATATTACATTCTTAAATTTATGGTTACGTGATTTTTTTTAAAATGTTTTTAATTTCCTAGCATGATCATTTTCTCTCCTTAAAACATATATCATAAAATATATTTATTTACAGGCCTTTATTATTTCATCAACCATTTTGTTCACTTGTACCGTTTTCATTTTGGTGCATGAGTTTTTATCCTGTGAATTTGACAGGCCTCTATCTCTATATTTGGACAACTTTAATAGTGAAGTTTGTGTTTGTAGTTATCTCATTGATCGAGACTCTGACCCACGACGTGAGTTTCTTATTGATCCACAAACTGGGCTGGTGAGGACCCGCAAGAAACTAGACCGTGAAGTAGAACCTAAGATGACCATTCGCATCAAAGCTGTGGATAAAGGTAATAAATTCATATCATGTACTGCATGTTGGCATTTTAGTGTATATAGAAGAATATGATCTTAGTGGTTCGTCGCGTGTCTTTGTGTATAACAAGGACATGAATAGCACCACTACCCCACTAACTGTGTGACATGGCATAACACGATAAGGTTAGGTAGTTTGTTGATGGCGCCTAACAGGCTGCGGGTCTACTTTGTTCTAGTGCCTGAATCTTTTAAGATGGACTCGCACATCGGTTAACCACCCTCTGCGGCACATGTCCCAGCGCATCAGAGTAATAAGCTGCTCAAGTCTAGCCCCCTAAGCAGGAAATCTTCCTCGGCTACATCTATCTCACACGAAAGCTGGGACCTGCACAGGGGCATCTGCCCCCTGTAGAAGTACAGGCTGACTAAGACTAAGATAGAAGAATATGGCTGCAAGTTTTTAAACCTGTCTGTCTGGTTTTCTTTCTGTATATAATAATAATAATAGTTGTCCATCACAAGCAAAGTTGGAAGCACCATCAGACTATTGCTGTGACAATCCTGGAACGGCACACCCTGCCACATTCAGGACACACATGCAAGGAGCTGGCTGTGGGATTTTTGTGAATTTTGTATTTTCTGGCAGCACACTTTCGGTGAACCTTCACGATGGCTGTATTCTCTGCGATCAGAACACCTTCAGTAATACTAGCTCACCAGGAGGTATGGATCTGTGCAAGTATCTCCCAGGAGGTGACATCAATATTGAAGCTTTTCAGAGACACTTTCACAGAGTCTTTGTAGCGTTTTACTTGTGATCTTCTGCCTGCTGTGAACTCATCGTACAATAGGGGATCCGCTCATCTGGCATGCGAACAACATGTCCCAGCCATCTTAGCTGAGCTATTTAGAGAAGTGTATGGACGTTTGCTAGTCTTGCTAAGAATGTCAGAGTTAGGCACTTTGTCCTTACCACCTGATCCTGAGCAGCCTACGCAGATTTCTAGAAATACTTGTAATTGAGTGTGTAGACTAACAAGTGATTGGTCTGATGTGTCTTTGCATCGTGTAGGAACTGCTTCCTTTTGACCTTCATGCAGGCACCATTCTGGTTCACTGCTGTTTATTGGATTACTTACTTACTCAGTCGCTCCTCTTCTACCGTGAGGTGTAGAGGTTTGCCAGAGAGATCTATCCGCCATCTTTGCTCTGGCCTCTTTCCAATCTAGCCCTGGTCACTTAGGGATTGTCATATGTTGTCTTCCCAATGTACTTTGGGACATCCTGGGGGTCTGCATCCTTGACTTTTTTTCTGCTATGACCATCTTGGTATTCGATCTTCTTCACATTCTACAGACAAGGCCAAACCACTGCAGGGGTTGGTCTTCGAGATCTACATATTGTATTGTCCCTTTTCGTCACCTGTACCACCTCTTAGGTACCTAATTTCAGAAGTTTATTTATGCTTCTTGTATTCCATGTTATAAAAATTGTGGTACTTATTTCTTGCCTATTCGTCACCGCTAAGATCAGTCCGGTTTTCTCAATGGTTTGTCTTGTAATTATTGGTTAAAACAAACAAGTGTTTAGCCTGTTATGTCTTTCCTTCATGGAGGGGCTGCCTCTTTACAGTCTCCATGCCTGACTACCTGTTTTTTTTCACGACTGCTTATTTGCAGCTAACCTCCAAATTAGGAGGCTTTTCAGCAACCTGCAACCCTGCTGACATGCCTGGTAGGAGGTAGGTTCTTCCCCCAGAGGTATTGACAGTCAACCTCCAAATATATAGGTCATTCATCTATCCTATCCACACTTGAAAACCTCTGTGCTTGGCGTATGGCTGTATGTTGAATATGAATGAAGAGTGAGTGGCCAGTCTGTTTGTTCACCAGTTTTCTCACAAAGATGGACATGGATTCAAAACCCTAGTGCAGCATATTTTGTTTTTCTCAATTGGGAATGAAATAAAAACCTAGCCTGCACACTATGTTGAGAGTACAAGGGCAAGTGGTTTTTATTCCTGATAATAGTAAAGTAAATGACACAATTAAATTTTTTTTGAATTATTAAATTAACTCATTAACTGCCAGAATAATAAACACTCTATGGACTTATTAATTTATGGTTATGTTTGTCAACAAGATGTTTGTCTATAATTTCAGCATTAGTTTTCTCAATTTTCAACATTTACAAAAAAAAAGGATATATTATTTTAAAGATAAATGAATCTATTAAAAAAATAATATAAAAATGTCTACTTACATACTGGAGTTCAAAGATATTTGATGTCTTTTTTAAAATAATTTCCATATATTGTATCCAATTTTGAGTAAAAACCTTCAAAGAACATATACTAATTTGTATACTTGTTTTCTTTAATCTAGCTACTTCCACTTCTCTGTGAGCTGTTGCTAAAATAAATGTACAAAACTTTGTAACAAATTTTGAACCTGCAAATATATTATTACTTTTTCTTCTGCGTTGGGGTTTTTTTTTCTCATGCTAAATCTTCAGTCCTATTGACAGGATGAAGTTCACAGTCCTTTTCAGGTCTGGGCGGTGACCCCCATAGTTTTACCAGTTGCTTGGGTGGGTACCTTCAAGGCTGAAGTCCCGGCACCGCACCTCCCAGGTTGTGACTGATTTGATCGATACCATAGCGTTAGTTTGGATTGTCTCATGACCATAACCTGTAAGTGCGTGTGTGCTCTAATCTTCCCTGGTATCTGCGCCTTAGCTGACACATTCCATCTTTGGCAGGCTTAATAGGCTTATTTCGCAGCTGACATCACATATCTGGGGATCGTTTCACCATCCGCCACCTGTGGACACGCCTGGTCGAGGTTGGATGCCGCTGTTCTCCAGGATAGTATTACAATAACATAAATTTTAAAACATTGTGGACATTGTTGTGGATTGGAAAGGTAATTTCCTGTAGGATTTCAACAATTTTGGATTGAATTTTGACGCAATTAATCTGCTTTTAGATTTGTTATTAAACTAATCCAAAATGGCCACTAGTACCTGCTTCTGGCCATAATTGATAAATCTAGAAAATACTTCCAGCAGTGTGCTGCAATGAAGTAGTTAAAACAGTATTTGCTTTTGATTGAATAATTTTTTCCAGTTTCACAGACTGATATCAAAAATATATCTAATTTGTTTCAACAGGAGATCCCAAACAGACTGGAACTGCTTTCCTGGATGTGACTGTGTCTGATGTCAATGATAACTTCCCCATGTTCAAAGAGGACTACAGACCTATAGTCTATGAGAATGTAAAGCCAGGACAGAACGGAGTACCTTTTCCTATGAAGGTAAATCTATTTTTAACCTTCTGATTCACAGTTTACAAAATTATGTCTATTTCCTGTACCTGCAAAATTTGTCAGCACGTTATGTCCTGATGTGGTTGTTGATTTTGAGAACCTCTAATTTTTTATATTTTTTGTTTAATTGTCTAGAGACATTTATTAATTTTTAAAAACTTGTTGGTGTTTTTGTGTGAATGTTAGTTTCTGAGATACAAGAAGATGAAAGTGATAGTGATAAAAAAACAGCACAGACATATAGGCTCACCCGGTAGCTGCGTCCTTTGGTTAGGAAGAAAAGAAATTCGCAGAAAAACGTACTAATATTACTATCGATGTATATCGTTAATGGCTATGTCTGTCACTTCGACTATAAACGTAATTATTGTATCTACATAAACAATCTAATCAGATGTACCTCAGCAAAATCCGTTGCAAAAACTTCACTCCTCCATTCTCAATAATGAGTGAATCTTCAAATCCAAGTGAAAAACAGAAGAAATCCTTTCCAAAATCTAAAACAAATGAAAAAAATCACCATTGTTTTCCTCTAACGCCAAGGGAACGGAGCCAAATCGTCGTAATCTCACGCCGTAGGAACGGAAAAGGTTAATTCTCGCGTGATATTAGGTTTTTTTTTAAATGGGATCATTGTAACTTATCAAACATGTTGTTAAATGCAACTAAAAAGAGTTGTGCATGGAATTGGCAATCGCATCATTTAAAAATTGTAATTGAAACAGCCACTGCTAATGCTTGGATACAGGCACTGGTGAGTGATAAGATGAATCATCATGCATGTCTTTGTTAGTTTTTTGATAGTCACAATGTTCATTACCATTTATAATAGATCAATCGTTAACTCTCTAGGGCTCTTTCGAGGGCTGAAAGATTATATGTAAATTCTTTGATACAAGATTCTGTAAGGGGGTCAGCTATAGTGGAAAGTCTATGCTTCACATATATACATGTTGTTGCTAATGCCACTTGCACTTGAGTTATGTAATCTTCACGACTTTCTTTGGTAGCTGGTTACATTGGCTCTCCTCATTTCACAAGATGTACTAAAAAAGGTGGGCAGACACTCCTAGCTGTAGTGCAATGCGAAGCTCCCTAGTAAGCTCATCACAATGGGGACTGCGGTGCCGATCTCCACCTGGTCAGCCAGACTTCCATGAAACAGCTTGTTTCCACTAAAATCTTCTTAGAAGTGAGTTTTACTCGACCATAACTAACATAGTCTAGTCAGTATGTTTTGCCTGATCAGACATTAGTCTCCTCACCCCATTCTGTATGTCATAACACAACATATACTCATTTCATATCAGGTGCTAGAGGTCTTTGCAATTGACAAGGATACAGCTATGTATGGGCCACCTTTTGGATTTGATTTGCCAACTTCCTGCAGTGCTCCAGCATGCTGGGAGTTTGCTTTGGCTTTCCGTGAACGTAAGTTATTTTGTGTTCTGTAATAATTTATGTTATATTTTTCCCTTGGTTAAACACAAATTTTCATTTTACCAGAAAAGGACTAACCAATGCCCTGTTCCACCTCCATGTTGTGGCCCTGGAAACAGCCTGCAATCATGCAGCTTGGCTAAGAGATTAGGGATCAATTGAGGGAAGGGAAAGCAAACCCGTTCCCAGAAATGGCGTTCTAAAATCGGATTCGTTGGGCCAAAGGACACAGATATCACAGCATAGGCACGTGAACCATGACACAGCATCACAAATGTCCTTTTCAGGACAAATGCAGAAGAGATGACAAATTTATGTGTCATAAAATGATGTATTTATGAATCATAAAATGAGATCACTGAGTCATATAATTAGATCACAGTCATATAATTACATTTTTTTTTCTGTCATAAAATGGTATATTTTTGTGTCATAAAATGAGATCTCTGAGTCCAATAATTATTTTTTTTGTTTTAAAAAGATATTTTGTGTGTGTTATAAAATTATATATGTCTAATATTCTCTCTAAGTTTTCTAGTTCTTTTTCAACAAAGGGCTGAAAAAGTCATTCTCCACTGATTCCTATTTCTACACAATCTTTAACTTCACCAATGAGAATTTAGTTATACTAACTTCCTATTAACTGATCTTTGCCAGGCGTTCCTTTACCTCACCACTTTTCTTCTGTGCAGATTTCATTCCAGCACTTGTCTAGTTACACTGGTGAGTCTCATAAAAGACAACGGCACAAAGTTCATCTCCCATCTTCAGCTTGCTCCGATTGACCCAGCTGTAAATGAGTACATATCTTGCTGTTAGGGAAAGAAAGATGGCTAGGAAGGAAACTTGCTACCCCACCTCATAAACAAGCTGTGGTCTCACTCAATGAAGTCTCACACTTCATCCCCGACAGCAGTATCTGCTATGGGACTATGTTTACCTCATAAAATAAAGTGTTGCTAATCATCCTGTCAATCAATCAAAGCCCTTGAGGTCATTGAAGAGCGCAGGTGATCAACCAATAGTGACCAATTCTATCCCCTGCCCTGTCATATTTCCTTATAACTTAACGTCTTTATGCTGGTTTAGAAGACTGCAGAGTCTGTATACAACCAGTTTCATTTACATTACTTTGCTCTAAAAGCTATGTGCATCCAATTTATTCTTAAATGTATTAATTGTCCCTGCCTCCACTACTTGCTGTGGCAATGCATTCCAAGCATTCACCACTCTCTGACTAAAAAAATATTTCCTAATATCTAATCTGGACCTTTCTTTAGTTAATTTGTAGCTATACCCTCTTGTTCTTGTAGGTGGTTGAATTTTGAAAAACTTGTTATGGTCTAATTTATCCGTTCCTTTGATTATCTTATAAACCTGTATTAAGTCACCTCGAATTCTTCTCTTTTCTAGACACTGTAGGCCAGTTTTTCTGAGTCTTTCCTCATAACTGTATATCTGGAATCCCACTATCAGCTTTGTTGCTCTTTTTTGTATTCCAGCATGTTTATATCCCCTCTATGATAAGGACTGTACACAGCACTCTAATCTAGGTCTAACCAATGCATCATTCAGTTTGATTATCACTTCCTTGTTCCTATGTTTAATATTTCTTTTTATCATACCTAACATTGCATTTGCCCTTTTCACTGCTACCTGGGCTTGCTCACTCACCTTACCTGTATGATCTATTATAACCCCTAGGTCCCTTTCCTTATCTATCTTTCTAATGTTGTTCTCTCCCATTCTGTAATTATGTTTTATATTTGATCTACCCATGTAGATGACTGTACATTTATCTACATTAAACTTCATTTGCCAGCTTACAGACCATTCTCGACATTTATCTAAATCCGACATTTAATTATCCACTTCTGCTTTAGATGAGACATTACTGCATAGTTTTGTATCATCAGCGAATTTTGCAATCATGAACCCCATATCAATGTCCAAATCATTTATATATATCAAGAACAAAATTGGTCCCAAAAACGGGGCACCGGTGCACTCCACATTTTACTTCACACTACTCAGAGTAGTCCTTATTTATGCCCACTCTATGCCTTCTTTCCATTGACCAATTTTCAATCCATTCTGCAACTTTCCCACCTATTCCACATGAATTTAACTTTCTAAATAATCTTTGATGAGGTACTCTATCAAAGGCCTTTGCAAAATCTAGATAAATAACATCTACTGGCTCCCCTTTATCTATCATTGTAGTAAATTCCTCCATGAATTCTAATAGATTTGTTAAGCACGATCTCCCTCTGTAAACTCATGCTGAATATTTCTGATTAGATTAAGCTTGTCTAAATGCATTGCAATGTTTTGTTTTTTATTAATGACTCTAACAATTTACAGACTATGCTCGTTAAACTCACCGGTCTATAATTCGCTTTATCTGATTTTAGTGCTTTTTGAATAAGGGGATCACTCCTGCATCTTTCCAATCCTGTGGAACAATCGCCTTTGTAAGTGATTGAGATGCACTGGGTCATATAGCTAATGGTTTTGCTAGTTGGTCTCTAATTTCAAACAGCAATTTTGGATGAATACCATCTTGACCTGGACATTTATCAACTTTCAACCCCTTGAATATTTTAAAAACCATTTTCTCTGTAATACAGATTGATCTTAATCTCGCTGTATCCATGTCTCTTTGAAAAATATCTATAGGCTCTGGGATCTTGGATGTTAGACCCCAGTTCATTTCTCTGAGTTTTGTTTTGGTCTTCCCCTACTCCTCTTACCCTTTGGGTTCCAGAACAGTGTGTGTCTTGCAATGTTGTCTGACTTTTGCAAGTTGTCGTCTATCCAGCACTAATGCCTTCTCTTTAAGTCATGTTCCACTGAGATCTGACTAGATCTTTCCAGCAGGTTGACATTATCGTACCATTTCATACCATGTATTCTGCGCAGGTATCTATTTATAAACATTTATACCTGCTTTGTTAATGACATTGTTGTCCTCCAGTTTTCAGAGCTGAATATCAGTATCAACATTATATTTGAGTTGAAAATTGTTGGACTTGGTTTCTTTGTAATTCCACAATTTATCCAATGCAATTAAAGCTCCTTTCACTTTCCTTATCCTTAACATATATCCTTTTCTGTACCACCATCTTGTCTATGTTGTTGCTTAAGTAGGTGAATGAGCTCACCTCTTAAAGTGAGGTCTCTCTCAATATCATGTGCATGTTGCTTTGTGTGATGTATAATAATTGATGTGTGATTAAAGAAAGTCTAAATGGGTGGAAGATGCAATAATTTATGCAGACAATAAGAAACATGGTGGGAGGGGGGCACTCACTTACTGCAAAGAACAGATGATTGATGGAGCACAGCCGCAGCAATATAGTACCCCAGAGACAAGACCATATACCACCAACACGCTGATCCAACTCTCTTGCATACTGCAAGAACATTCATAATGTCACAGATGGGCAACTCATTATTTACTGGTAACCGCCGCAGAAGTACTGGTCATCTAGTAATCCAGTAAGTAAATAAAATGTCATTAATTGTGTTGATTGTTTTTTTTTTCCATTTTCCATTATTCCAAAAAACAGTTGGCGACTCAGATAGAGGGACTGGTATGATCACTACTAGCTCAGTATTTGACCGTGAAAAACAGAAATCTTTTGAGCTTCCAATTGTTATGTGGGATATGAGAGGGACAGGCAGCCCGAAGGCACAGACTGGCACAAACACTTTGACCATCATAATTGGGGATGTGAATGACAACCCTCACTACCCTGGTCACCAGGATGTCTTTATATACAACTATAAAGGTAATGTACCTGATATCAGGGGTGTCCAGCCTGCTTGGGGCTATTATCCCATTTGGGGATTTTTGTTAAAGGCTCACAGAAATTGTTGTTGTTGTTATAAGAACACCCAGACCATGACTGATCATGCAGCTATGCACATGCACTTCCTGGAGGTTAAACTTTCTGAACGCAACATCCAACAGTGCTTTTATTAGTTGCACAACTACCATATACAGCACACAAACATTTGTAAATGTTCACCACACTTTCTTTCTCTGCCAGCAAGAATTTAATTACAGCTTTTGTTTGTAACGTGTCGCTTGCTGTCAATATTAACATACTACAGCCTATTGGAAGACCATGCCAATGTGCACACGTACATGGGAAACATCTGTGTTGGAATCTGTAAATTTTCACTTTGCTCACTTCATTTTGAGATAAGAGTATTTTTCCTTGTAATATCATCTATTCTTCTTCTTCTTCTTCTTCATTTGCTCTCAAACTTTGGCTCCCAAGCCCTGAAAAGGGTTTGGCAAGTAACAGAACGGAATGCGTTGTATCGTAGTTTACAGCTTGACTGTGATATTTGCACTTTTTGGTCCGACACTTCTGATTTCGGCAGGCATTTTTGGGTGCCAGGTTGGGTTTGTTTTTTTGGGTGGGGGGGGTTTGGCAGTGTGTGTTGCACTGTGTTTTTATTTTGCGCTGTTGGCCCAGTGCATCCGACTCTGGCATGAAATTTATGTAAGAGTCTGCTTCCTCCTGCATTTTTTAAGGGTTTGCTTCCCCGGTGTAATGGCCGGTGCTGTGATGGGGATCAAACCCAGCACCAGGGGACGGCGTGGCCTAGTGGTTAAGTGACACGGCTCACAACCAGAAGGTGCTGGGTTCGATCCCCATAAAAAAATAAAAACGCAGTGCAACGGAGATTAGAGAAATAAGGCATACGCAAAACAACAAAAAACCCAGCACCTTCGGATTTGTCCCCTGGGTACTGTGTTAACCTTCCCTCTTCTATTCCTTTTCTTTAGTCAGTCTGCTCTGTTGCAGCCTTTTGTTATCCAGGATCACTGCGTGTAGGAGGTATTGAAGGTCTTGACAGCTCTTGTTCACTGGCCGTGATGCTAGTAGTCAGCTTTGGGTCGCTGACCACTGCGGCTCATGCACTGCTCAGCATCTTGATCCCAATCATCTATTCATCATCATGCAGTGCAGCATGTTGTTTCCAGAACATCACTCACATCACAGCCACTCTGTAACATTCTCAATATTTGGCCAGCTTCCAATTTCAATGACTGTTACCTTACAAACATCTTTGATGCAGTGTGCCATCTGCTCTTCAGGTATCATGTCCTTTTCTCTTTTCAATGGTATCTTTGTGTGTGTTTTTTTTTTGTTTTTTTATATCAGTGGTCATTATCTTGGTTTTACTGGTATTCAGGTAGATATTTTGTTTTTTTGCTGTGCTGTTTAGCAGACAGGATCATCTGTTCTAGTTCCATTTTGCTGTTTGACAGGATAACTGTGCCATCAGCATATATGAGCTCTGCTATTTCATTTGCTGCATTTCCACTTTCCTGCATGCCAGTGAGTCATGGACAGTGTATAGCAGACATGCCAGACAGCTCAATTGTATTCACTTGTGCTGTCTGTGTGGGCTGCTCGGGATCAGGGGACAAAGTGCCTAACTCTGAAATTCTTAGCAATACTAACATGTTGAGCATCCATACACTTCTGAACTGTTTCTCTTATTTATTGTGTAGGTCAGTTTGGACCTGTTGTTATTGGGCGTGTCTACTGTGAAGACCTGGATGACTGGGACCTGCCTAACAAGACCTTTGCATTCACATCACCAGCCAGCATGAAGAACTTCTTCTCGTAAGTGTGTGCGTGTGGTGTGTGTGTGTTCGGCAAGGAAGTATAAATAGTCACATTCATGAAAAAGGCAAGGATAGAAATGATGGGATTATCAGATATAAGGGAAAAAGGTCAAAATAGTAAGGAACGGCACAAGAATTATGTCCTAATGTGAAGCTGAGTAACAGAGCAAATCATGTTGTGGGTTTTATAATACACCCGGAGAAGGCAAAACTCATCATGTATATAGAGTATATATCAGAAAGAATCATATACAGAGCAGACAAAAACAACAACTGTGATTCAAGTGTATACCCCATGAAACGATAGCTGCAGTGAGGAAGATAGAAGGGAGTTTCTCTAGTAATTGTCCTAAATAGGGTGAACGAACGGAACAAGTGGATAACAATGGATGAGTTCAACAGGGTGGGGGCACACACATACAGAGACAAGTTTCTTTTGCTTATGACAAGTTTTTCACTCTTATAATGCCATATGTGATATTAGTCTCCATAACATGCCAAAACTCAGGTTTGCAGTTTTCATTCAGTCAGTTTCTAGCTCTTTCCGCTCATTGTGAGATATTTGGAAATGAGAAGGCAGATAAGCTAGCAAAAGCCTAAAGTGTCGGCGCACAGATTCACCATCCCCAGAGCTATAAAGAAGCAAAGACACTCATCATGTGATCCATGAGGATGGAACCGAGAGACCAGCACAAATAATCATCATCATCATGTAGCATGTTCTTTGCAGAACGTCACTCTCATGACAGCCTGTCTGTAGGAACTTTCACCAGTCTTCCAGCCTGCTCCAAGGTCAAATCAAGCGTCTCCATGATGTCCTGGGTCCATCGATTCTCGGTCGGCCCCTGCCTTTCTCCCAGTGACCATGCCTTCCATAACCACTCTCTCCAGTCCGTTGTACCGTTTGATGTGTCCAAAAAACCTCAATTTTCAGGTCATTATGTCATTTATGAGCCAATTCTCCTCTATATTCGGGTCTTGCCGGATGGATTTTTTTGT
Source organism: Ariolimax columbianus (assembly GCA_036924085.1). Lineage (NCBI taxonomy): Eukaryota > Metazoa > Mollusca > Gastropoda > Stylommatophora > Arionidae > Ariolimax > Ariolimax columbianus. Next base: position 23,935,576 of record JAVGWX010000016.1, on the reverse strand, counting down.
TATTTCTTTGTCCACAGGATTTTTAGGACTCTACTGTAGCACTGTGTTTCAAAAGCACCGATCTTCATTCTTATTGCTTTTGTAATTGACCATGTTTCACATCCATAGGTTGCCACAGGAAAAATGCATGTTAGGATCTTTAGTTTTAGCTCTTTGATTGCGTTATACCATAGGTTCTACACAAAGAATACAAACCAGAATATTACATCATAAACAAACTTGGTAGAGATGGGCAGACAAAGATATTCAGACTCAGAATGGGATTTTACAGACTTAAGGCCCATCTCCACAGAATGGGTCTCAGAGATACCACCACGTGCGATTGCAGAGCACCCAAGCAAACACAAGAACATATCCTGCAGGACTGTCTCACTTATGCAGACCAAAGAGAGGCAGTCTGACCCAGGGAAGAAACCATGCTCGAAAAGCTGTGGGGGACTGACGAAGACCTGAAATGCAGTCTCCTTCGTGAACCTCACTAGGCTAGAAGCTTAGCATCAATTGATCAAGGAAGTCTGTTTCTGTTTTTTAAATATGTTCAGTATTCGATTTTCAAAGGTGATTTAAATTATATCTTTCATCTAGGGTTGATGAGTCTACTGGAGAAATAACTATGAAGAAAAATGTGAAATCCAACTTTGGAGGAGACCCATATGAGTTTAAAGTTGATGTGTATGACAAGGTGTTTAAGAAAACTGTCACCAGTACAGTCTCTGTTGTAGTCAAGGAGTTGTCAGAGGATGCTGTACTTAACTCTGGAGCAGTAAGATTGACAGGTTAGTTCTACTTTTTGTTTTTTTATATAGAGCTTGTAAATGTTAGAATTGTAAATTGTTGCGGAAGATTAAGCGGGTTTCAGAGCTGGTCGAAGCACAATAGAACAAATTTTTAACCTGTGCTTGATCAGTGAAAAATACATTCAGCGCAAACAGAAATTTTACCAAGTCTTCATTGACTTTAAAAAGGCTTTTGATAGGGTGGGACATGAGGCCTTATGGGAAACTCTGCGCAAGTACAAGATAGGATGGCAGCTCACCCATTTCATTGAGAAACTATACTCCAATGCCAGCAGTGCAGTTTACCTCAACAGGACCACAGGTGAATGGTTCCACATGACAGTCAGTGTACGTCAGGGGTGTCTCCTCTCTCCGCTACTTTTCAATTTTTTTCTAGAATGCATTATGTCAGAAGCATTGGATGAACACGAAGGGACGGTCAGTGTAGGTGGACGCATACTCACCAACCTCCGGTTTGCAGACAACATTACCGGTCTGGCTAGAACAGAACCTGAACTTGCAAGGATAGTCACAAACCTGGACAATGCTGCCTAGAAATTTGGAATGGAAATCAGTGCAGAGAAGAATAAGATTATGGTCAACGCCCCAAAGGATATTATAAACCCGTTTAAGGTCAAAGGTGAACCTCTGGAAAGTGTTACACGGTTCAAATATCTGGGAGCAGAAATTAAATCGGAGGTGTCTAGAGCAGAGATCCAGTCCAGAATAGCGATGGCCACGGTCATCCTGACAAGACTGCGAATAATCTGGAAAGACAAGAACATTAGCCTTAAATCGAAGCTGACTTTAATGTATAAAAAACATGAAAATAAACTAGTAAAAGTTGATTAAGGTTGAGCTTAATCAAAATTTAAAAATGGGTATGGTCAGATACCGCACCGAGACGAGAACACAAACAAAACCTACGTTACGACCAATAGGCCTTCATCAGGGACAACAACACTGAACTAACAAATCAACATATAAGAAAAAATGGTCAACTCATCTGTTTCAGGTAGGAGACGCTTTCTGTCTAAGCGACCGGTTGTGCCAAGTACTCGATAGAAACTGAAATAGGAGCGGTCAAACAAAAAGTGACAGAATATGCTGATAAGCCAAGCGTGGCCAAATAGTGGTCCAGATAGGAGAACAATGAGAAGGCAATATAAGCCGGGAGGGCGTGATATTGATATAAGAGAGGGGGGAAGAGAACTGATGGAAGAATGGGGGGGGGGGGGGGAAGACAAATAGATGGGGGCCAGAGTTAGGGTTTAAGAGAAAGTATGGAAGATATTAATACCATGTGGTTGGAGACAGCCCATACTCGAGATAAGTCTGTTCTCAAGGCGAATCGATGACGATCGTCAGAGAAGCACGAAACTAGACCAGTGACACTGACGTCAGCCATACCCCGGTGCTCAGGACCATTGAAGTGGCTGGCAATTGGGGAACCAGTGCGGTTGCGGATGTCGTTGAGGTGTTGGCGGAAACGCTCCCGTAGTTCCATACCAGTTTCCTCAATGTAAGTCATACCACACTGGCGGCAGATGATGGAATAGATGAGGTTACGAGATTTGCATGTGAACCCCTCTTTGATGAAGAATTCAGCCTTAGGAAAGGTAATGGAGCGAGAAAGGATGACATGAGGGCAGGTAACACAGCCACGTGAATTTTTGCACGGCCTGGTGCCTGGGAGGCTATGAGGGCTGGTGTGTAGGCGACTACTGACCAGCAAGTCCCTCAGGTTCCTGTCACGTTTGTAGGCGACAAGGGGAGGATCGGGAAAAACTTTGCGAGCGGCAGGATCAGAGTGAAGGATAGGGAGATGGCGGAATAGGATATCCCGGACAGAGACGCTGTGAGGGTGATAGGTGAGGACGAGTTTCACACGGTCAGAGGGAGGACGGCGGGTGGGAGTGAGGGAGTCTTGGCGGGAGATAAGAAGAACCTGCTGAAGGCGGAGGAGAGAGTGGTCTCAGGGTAGAGTCGCTTGCGGAAGAAGTCAAGCATCTCGTGGGCCCTGAGAAGGAAGTCGTCGTCATCCTGACATAGGTGTCGGAGGCGGGGAGTTGGGAGAAAGGAAGCGAATCGCGGCAGGATAGGGGATGGGAGGAAGTGTAGAGGAGGTAGTTGTGGGCGTCAGTGGGTTTGTAGTAGACAGTGGTGGAGAGGCCTGAAGAGCAGATAGAGACAGTGATGTCCAGAAAGTGGACAGACGTGAGAGAAATGTCAGACGTGAACTTGATCGAGGGATGGAAGTCGTTGACAAAGTCGATAAAGTTGAGGAGATCCTTCTCCGACATGTCAGTAATACCAATCCCATTGTCGATGTATCGATAATACATCAAAGGAAAGGGGCCCTGGAATTGAAGCCAGATCAAGTGTTCCAGGTGACCCATGAACAGGCAATGCGAAGCTGGGGCCCATTCTGGTGCCCATAGCCACACCGCTGATCTGGTCGAAGAACTGGCCATTGAATTCAAAGGTATTGAGAGTAAGAACGAGTTCTGCTAGACGGACGATGGCAGATGTGTATGGGCTGTCTCCAACCACATGGTATTAATATCTTCCATACTTTCTCTTAAACCCTCACACTGGCCCCCATCTATTTGTCTTCTTCCCCCCCCCCCCCCCCCCCCCCCCCCCCCATTCTTCCATCAGTTCTCTTCCCCCCTCTCTTATATCAATATCACGCCCTCCCAGCTTATATTGCCTTCTCATTGTTCTCCCTATCTGGACCACTATTTGGCCACGCTTGGTTTATCAGGCATATTCCGCCACTTTTTTGTTTGACCGCTCCTATTCAGTTTCTATCGAGCACTTGGCACAACCGATCGCTTAGACAGAAAGCGTCTCCTACCTGAAACAGATGAGTTGACCATTTTTTACTTATATGTTGATTGTTAGTTCAGTTGTTGTCCCTGATGAAGGCCTATTGGTCGTAACGTAGGTTTTGTTTGTGTTCTCGTCTCGGTGCGGTATCTGACCATACCCATTTTTAATTTTGATTAAGCTCAACCTTAATCAACTTTTACTCGTTTTTTTCATGTTTTTTTCCCATTGTACACATCCACAGAACCGCTGCAGCCTCGCCTTATTTTAACTTTAATGTATACAATGGTCACCTCGGTATACCTCTACACATGTGAGACTTGGACTTGCACTAGAACGTAAAATTTGTGCAATGGAAATGAGATGTTTGAGAAGAATTCTTGGCATTTTATATCTGAATCGTGTTACAAACGAGTGTTCTTTAAATTGTTAGGAAGGAGTTAGACCAGTACAAAAACCTACTGATTATAGTAAAAAACGCAAAAATTGACATGGTATGGACATATATCACGATCGGTGGGGCTGACCAAGACCGTCCTGCAAGGCACTGTGCCTGGAAAGCGTGGGAGAGGGAGACCGAAAAAGAGATGGGAGGACATATAAAGAGTGGACGGGAAGGTCTATAGCTGAAACTAATACCCTGGCGAAAAATCGAGACGTATGGCGTGAACTGGTTTGACAAACTGCAATAACAGTGCCTCAATGACCTTCTAGGTTACGGGACTGATGATGATGATGAAATGTCAGGAGGTCCAAAAGTCTCCAAATGTAAGGAAATGCAGTTTAACCCATTCACTAGGTGAGAACCTGAAAATAACATGAAAAACCTTGCTGATCTCACTGTGACACATTTGTAAAATAATGCACCTGTTTTTCAATTTCAAAATTTTTATAACAATTGTTTATCTCGAAGTGGCACCGTTGAAGTCTGTAGTTAAAAGCTAACCCATTACACCATAACATGTTCAATACATTTTGTTTGAAAACTGCAACTATTATTTTAAGTCAGAGAGTGGTGAATTTTTGGAATGCATTACCGCAGGATGTAGTGGAAGCAGAGTCAGTTAATTCATTCAAAAATAGATTGTATGCTCACAGTATTTTCAGTATTGGTGGAGTGAAATAAACTGGTTGTATACAGACTCTGTAGTGCCTTCTAAACCAGTATAATGAAGTTAAGTTCAGTTATTCTGTTTAACCAAACTTTAACTATTTGTTTGTGCTAAAACATGGGTTTGTGCTAATATGGGATAAGGTGGAATAGGAAAGAAAGATTTGGTGTGTACCAAGCGTTTTCTATCCGGACGAATATGAAGAAGAAAGATTCTATGTGTACCATATGTGTTGTATGTTAAAACATTTTGAAACATGTGGTATTTTGCTACAAATTGGAATTTTCCACCTCACATGCCCACATTATTACATCTAATAAGATGACACTTTAGAAGCATCTATCCACATGAATTATCTTCCATTGAAAGCTGTTGTCTTGTTCATTGTCAATGGAACCATGAAGATACTTTCAAATAGCACAGTGGCAGCATGAAGACACTTTCAATGACATCATGAAGATATTTCATGGGCTCAATGGAACCATGAAGATACTTTCAAATAGCACAGTGGCAGCATGAAGACACTTTCAATGACATCATGACGATACTGTTATGGTCCAATGACATCATGAAGATATTTCATGGGCTCAATGGAACCATGAAGATACTTTCAAATAGCACAGTGGCAGCATGAAGACACTTTCAATGACATCATGACGATACTGTTATGGGCCCAATGACATCATGAAGATATTTCATGGGCTCAATGGAACCATGAAGATACTTTTGTGGAACCAATGACACCATGAAGATACTTTCATGTGCCCAATGACACCATGAAGATACTTTCATGGGCCCAATGACATCATGAAGATATTTCATGGGCTCAATGGAACCATGAAGATACTTTCAAATAGCACAGTGGCAGCATGAAGACACTTTCAATGACATCATGAAGATACTTTTGTGGAACCAATGACACCATGAAGATACTTTCATGTGCCAAATGACACCATGAAGATACTTTCATGGGCTCAATGACACCATGAAGACACTTTCATGGGCCCAATGCCATCATGAAGATACTTTCATGGGCTCAATGGAACCACGAAAATACTTTTGATACACAGTGGGAGCATGAAGACAGTGGGGAAGTTTAGGGTTGCAATCGAGGACAATTGTTTTGGTTAGCCTGTTTAGTAATTTGCTATGCAACTATAAAACTGTTTTATTCAAATTTTAAAATCCATCAACATTTGTAAACACTAAACAAATAATCTATAATAGTGTATCTTCAATGATGTTGTATATGCTGCATTGTTTAAAAAATGCAGAGGGGAGGGACATGGGGTGCAAATGCCCGACAACAGATGGTCACGAAAGATGAAGTCTTGGTGGCTCTATAACTTTGAACACTTATGTGGACGTCCACCAATGTGATGGAGAGATGGCCTGAGTAAATCCTTTGCTCCAACATAGTACTCCAGGACGAAAGACTGCATTGAATTTAAATAGCATTTTTGACTACCTGGCATCAGGCACTTGACAGTGACAGAACTGGCCAGATATCGAGAGTCGACCTAATCAGCTTTTACGAGAGCAACATTCTAAAATGGGCATGCTTCATGATGATGGTGATAATGATTATATGGAGTGGACCTTTTGTGTAAAAAAAATCTTGGAAAGTGGGAATAACATTTTTGACAAATCGTGAAAGTATGCAAAGGGCAAAACATGTTAAAGACCACTGGTCTAACAGATGTTGTTGGTTGATTTCATTAAGTCCCATTTATCCATATCTGTGTGTACTTTGCAAGCCAGCTTACCAGCTCTTTCTTTGCCATGAACTCCAGCATGAACAGGGCAGTAGATTCACACAAACCTTGAAGTTTAAGGCCTTTGTCTCCACTATCTAACCACACCATAGTCCCTCAATCTGGACCTTCCAAAGAGTGGATCAAGAATCTGACACAAAATCTTCTCAAATAATCACACCTATCGCCCTAATTAACTTGGCAGTCCATCTCAGGCTTTTATCTTCACCATACACGTTATCCTACAGTTTGGTTGGCGAGTCCAACATGAGAAATTAATTAAATGTCTCTCTAGATGGTAAAGACATAAGACTGCTCAGTAATCTGTACTGGCAACAAACTAGTACAGTAAAATCAGAAAAGTTATGCTCTCCAAGTACAGATGTAAAAAGAGGAGTGAAACAATGATGTGTATTATCCCCTTGTCTTTTTAATATCTACACCAAACAAATATTCAAACAGATTGAGGGGATACCAGGGCTTGTCATTGAACAATGAACAATCTAAGATATGCAGATGATACAATTTTGATGGCAAAAAGTGAGCAAGAATTCAAGGAGCTTGTGACAACAATATACAAAATAAGTCAAGAGTTTGGATTAGACATAAACAGAAAGAAAACAGTGACTATGATAGTTGGGAAAAGTGACAAGAAACTATGTATGCATATAAAAATAAAAGATCAAATACTTGAACACGTACAGGGTTTCTCTCTCCTTGGACTACATTCTGCTACTTGCAAAGCCTTGTTCAGGGTTTGGTAGTGGGAGATTGAGAACGAACGCAGAAGAAGGAGGAGATAAATCATAATTTTAAAATAAAAATTGTCAGGTATTATCTATACTTGTCACTACTTTATGGCGCAGAATCATGGACAATGAATAACAAGTTGAAAAAGAGTATTGAAGCCTTTGAAATGTGGATATATAGAAGATTGGGTAGTATTTCTTGGAAAGAGAAGAAAATAAATTTGGAGGTATTGAAAAAGTTTGAAGTGAAAAGAGAATTAATAACCGAAATCTGGGTTAGATAGTTACTTTATTTAATATCATATAACAAGACATATTTCCCTGTTGAAGACAATACTGCAGGGTAGTGTGAAAGACACCTATCCAAGAGGCAGATAATGTTACAAGTCAGTGGATAACATCAGGAGATGGACTGGAAAAAGTATATCAGATTGCAACATTACGGCAAGAGATAGAGTACACTGGAGATCCATTGCAGCCGACCTTCGATGCGGAGATAGCATTTGAACTGAACTTAACTGTTTGTTCTATCTTACAAGGGCACATCCTTTCATAATAACTTCTGATGATAAGAAAGTCTCATGGTGTAGTGCTCTGCATGGTTTCCTTTGGCTGTCATAACATTTGCTATAACATTGTGTATTTTTTGCAGCCATCGTTGATACTGTAAGATTTTTTGGAACATAGAGGCTATGGTGCTTGTCTCTAACAGCAAAGGGTCTGGGTTCAATACCTAATTTACTCAACTGCATATGGGTACATTACACAATTAGGGAAGACAAAGTAGTTAGAAGGTAACTATTCATGGTACATCGGACAAAGCTAATGGCTAGCACAATGATGTCACTAGCACTTCATCTCTGATGGCAGTGTGCGCTTTTGATACTGCTTTTAAGTTTTATTTTTGTTTTGTGAAACTGAAAGTTGCATTTTATATTTGGGAAACAGGCCTGACTGCGGAGAAATTTATTCTGGAGCCTAAAGATCCTCGTACGGGGAGACGAACTGACAGTCTCTACACACAGTTCAGGCTACTCATGTCCCAGAAGCTTGGCTACCCTAGCATCAACAATGTGGAGGTTGTCACCTTGCTAGACAGAAGTGGCTACCTGGAGGTCAGATATGCTGCCCATGCTTCCCCATATATATCTGCTGCGCAGGTTGACAGTGTCATCATCCTGAACATGGCAGAGGTAAGTTGACTAGGCAGCTAAAATTATAAGAGGGCTGAGATTGAATGTTTATATGGGGCAGAAGATGCAGCAGTAAATGAGCTCACAGCAGCCAATGACTAATAGCTGGCTGTTTACATCAGGGTCATTGACCCATTACTGGCTAAGACCCTATTGCACCTCCAAGTAGTGGCCCTGGAAACAGCCATGCAGCCTGGCTAAGATATTATGGATTGAAGAGGAAAGGCATATCCGGTCCCAAAAATACTGTTCTGAAATTGGTTGTGTTGGGCCGAAAGGTGCAGATATTCAGCATCGCTGTAAACAAAGACGCAACATTACAAATATCCTTTTCAGTACGAACCCCGAAGGGAAAGAAAAATGATGTTTATATTTTCGAAGAGAGAATTGAGGTATATGAAAGGTGGATGTGTAGAAGAAGGGGGGAAAGAAAGAAAACACAATTAATGTTGTCTCTGAGAAGTTAAGCTTAGACTATCTGCTTCACCACTGTGCACACATGGACTAAACAAACAAACTACTGAGCACATGTTACAGGACTATCCCCTGTATGACCAGTTAAGGAAGATGCACTGGCCCATGACTCACAATTATAATCAAAACTGTACGGAGCTAATTTAATTTGTTTTTGTGCATTCGTTTTATTTTCTCTATTTCTCAAGGCGGTGTGCGTTGTACTATGTGTTTATTTTTGCGCCTGTCAACCTAGTGCATCTGACTTCGGCATGCATTTTATATAAAGGTCTGCTTCCTCTTGCATTTTCTAAGGATTTGCTTCACCGGGGTAATGGCCTGTGCTGTGATTGGGGAGCGTACCCAGCACCTTTGGGTTGTGAGCCGTGTCACTTAACCACTAGTCGACGCCACCTCCTTCTGAGGGTGTAAACATCAAAGGTGTGATCGCAAGAAGATTGAGAGAATTAAGATATTTTGATCATATACAAAGATGCAGTGGTGAAAGAGCTAATATCAGTCCTTGACTCATGGACTGGCTGCTAGCATCACGGTTCTGTGCTTGCCCAGATTTTTAAGGATTCTCTGTAGCATTTATTCTGTCTCTCTGATGAGCTTCTTCCAGCTCTGAGCTCACTGCATGGCAGTTTGCCTGGGAAGGCTCTCATTGGGCATGCAAACAGCATGGCCTGTCCATCTATCTGAAATTATTTCAGAAACTATTATTACAGCGTGTATTCCCGTTGCTGAGAGGTCTTAAGATTTGGTTGGTTATTGATCCAGTGGCCTATGGGCTTCTGCCCTTTGGCCGATGCTATATAGTGGTATCTGCAAGTGTTTGTAAGTTGTTGTTTAGTTCCGTACAAAGTGTTCCATTTGTCTGATCTCAGAGTAAGAAGCTCTTTCCTAACACCGGCAAGCGCAGGACATTCAAACAGATGATGTTCAACAGTTTCATAGGGATGTGTGCGCAGCCGGCACTTTGGAGTATGTTCTAGTTGAATTCTGTTCAGGTGCTTTGTTCTCTCATTTTCAGGAGGTTGATGTTGTCTTTTGGATTTTGGATGGCCATATGTTTGTAGATTTCTCTCCCAGATTAGGTAGGTGATTATAACATTTAAGCTTGTGTATTTGATCGGGGCCATAGTGAGTGGATGTCCACAAGGGACGGAAGGGGTTAATCAAAAATGGACATAGGTGAGGGGTGGGCCCAAAAAAGGGTGGAATTTTAGAGGTGACTTTTAATGGATGGCCCCTAATACAGGACATGACAGATCCTGGTCTGTGCCAAGCTGCTATGGTGCGTATCTTAGTCTTAGTCGACCTGTTCATCTACAAGGGTATTAGCCCTTATACAGGTTCCAACTCTTGTGCGAGTTGGTAGTAGCCGGGTGCATTTCTCTGCTTAGCAGGCTGGGCTCGAGCAGTGCTATGTGTTTTGGTTTTGTGCTGGTCTCATCTCAGTTTCCAGTCGATTCTGTCTAGGGCACGGGTTGTCCAGTGGATGGTTAACTTGTTTGTTTCAGGATCGCGAGTGTTGTGCAGCTTGAGCGAATCTTGCCATCTAGTGATCCTTTGCCTAGAAATTTTACTGTGGTCCCTAACATTATAGGATCAGTGTCCCAATTACTTGCACAATTTCCCACATCGTGCATATCTAGTACTATACCTTGCTCCTAGATCCTAAACAAATTTGTCACCCCCCTGCCCTAAGAGAGTGAGGATCTACATAGGATGAGGTTTATATGGCAGTGCATGAGATGCAGCGGTCAGCGACGCCAGGGTCAACGAATCAGAATTGCCAAGACCCTTCTACACATCCATACGGTGATCCTGGATAACAAGCTGAATCAGAGCAGACTGGCTAAGGAAAAGGGATTGAAGAGGGAAGGCTAACCCGTACTCAAAAATGATGTGCTGAAGTCTGGTGTGTCGAACCGAAAGGTGCAAATATCGCATTCAAGCTATAAACTACAACACAAAGCATTCCGTTCTGCAAACAACATTCTGCTACTTGCAAAGCCCTCTTCGGGGCTTGGTGGCGGAAGATTGAGAACGAACAAAGAAGAAGGATAAGGTAAATGATTATCTGTTTTTTTTGTGAGAGCAACAAAATTTTTCGCCTCTCTACTAAATGGTTTTATAATATCAATGTAATCTACTTTTCATGTTTTGGTTTGCAGTTTGAAAGCTTGGGCATCAAGATAATGTCAGTCCCCATTGATGAGTGTCAGAATGAGGTGTTTGAAGCTGGCTGCTACAACAGGCTGGAGGTTACAGGAAAACCTGTGACCGTCAATGCAAATGGGACTAGCTACGTTGGGGTTGAGGCCTATGTAGTGGCTACTGAAGGTTGTGAGGCAGATATGTTTCCTTTGAGCCACGACTGTGTGGGAGACTACTGCTATAATGGTGGCACCTGTATGAAGGACAGCTGGGGCACACTTTCGTAAGGGTTAATTGTTGTCTTTGTGGAGATGGTGAAAATATAAATATAAATATATATATAATTACGATAGTCTGTGGTTAGTGGAATGAAAATTAATGAAAGGGGCTAAAGATGCAGCATAGTGAATGAGCTGACGGCGACTCATAGCTGCTCAGGTTGATAGTGTCATCATCCTGAACATAGCAGAGGTAGGTTGACGATGCAGCTAAAATTATTAGAGGACTAAGTTTTAATGTTTATATGGGGTCTAAGATGCAGCAGTGAATAAGCTGACAGCATCCAGCGATTCATAGCTGTCTGCTTGCTTTAGGGTCAGAGAGTGTCACACATGACCAAAAACCTATACCGCTTCCCAGTGTCAGCCCTGGAAAAAATGCTACACTCGTGTAGTCTGGATAAGGAACAGTGGGAAGGCAAACCTGGTTACCTAAAAAAGCAAGCTGAAATCAGATGTGTCAGGTCGAAATGCACAGATATGGCAGCCTCACTATAAACTGCATCACAATGTCATTTTCAGGATGAACGCCAAAAAATAAGTGAAATTAAAAGTCGACCCTTGTATATGTTGTTGTGAATACCCACGGTGAGTAAGCTCACTCTCTTTTTTTGTGCCCTGAAAAAGGCATTAAGTGTCGGGTTGCTGTGTCCGATGTTTAGCCTCATCTGCATATAGCTCATTACTATGGGAATCACATTAATCCCGACTTCGTTAGCCAGGCTGTCAAGAAGAACATCCCATTTCCAAGGAGACTGCAGGGAAGTGAGGTGGCGTAATAAAGTGTGACGTGCTGAAAAATAATGCAGGCACAGATGAAATTGCGTCAAATTTGTAACTTGACCAATATGTTTTGCCTGACCAGACATTACACTTCTCTCCCCATCCTTGTAGATACAAGGTCTCAGTGAAGAATCATTTACTGATCACTACTTTGTGCATGCAATCTTTACATAGGAAAGTTGTCAGAAATTGACGGAACTACCACAAGATGAAGCTATTTAAAAAACATACAAATTATTGGGAATCATATTAGTTGACAAGTATGCAGGAATTTTTTTTATTTGTTGATCTATAGATATCATTTTGTTGTGTGTAGAGATGTTGTTGTTGTTTAATGCTCACAATTTTGAGCGCCCTGAAAAGGATGTTAAGTGGCGGATTGCAGTAGCTTTCCTGATATCCTGAGCGTGCTGATGAAGGTGGACCGGGGTCCTCCAGGTGGTTGTGCTTTGCTTAGCTTCATTTGCATGGCACTCACTACTACGGTGATCGCATCGATCCACATCTCATCAGCCAGGCTGCCATGAAAACAGCCTGTTTCCAGGGAACACTACATGGAAGAGAGATTGTGGTTTTGGTCAGTGTATTGACCGTGACGCGACGTATATTGTGCCTGACTGGACGAGCATCTCAGTTCCCTGTGTGTAAAGATATAAATTAATAAAGAACTTGTTGGTGTAATTGTTTTTGTTGTATGTGTATTAGTTTCTGAGATACAAGAATATGAAGGTGGAAATTTATAAAAACAAAACACACAAACATTTGGACTCACCAATTAGGGAAAGTCGCTCCTCATACAATCCATCAAAATCGCAACAGAGTATCGATACTGTGTTTATAATATCAGCACAACTGTTAGTTTCCTCTTGAAACGTATTTATTACATCTAAATAAACAGATCTATCTCATAAAGACTTTTTACACCTTTCTCAAAAAATAATAAGATAAATCGTTTAAAATCCATTTGTGATCAAACATACAATACTTTAACTAGCTGGAAACCTGCGTAGATGGACGTGACATATTCCACATTAAAAAAAAAATATTTCTACTATCACTGTGTTTGGTTATTCATTAATTTAAAACATAATAGCAGAGTACGGCGGAATGATTCCGACAGAAGTGTGGTAAAGATTTAAACAAAATAATGCATTTTCCTAGTTCAAACTCAGCAGACGAAAGTGAAGTCTATTTTTAGATACAAATACCATATGTTCAACCGGTGTATTGACAAAGGCAATGCTCTCGGATAGTTTTCTTATCGCCAAGCTAGTTTTCTTGCCGTTACAGGCAAACCGGAAATTTTGTTCAGGCTAAATATCTCGCCACTGGTATGGTCAAGGTAAAATATAAATAGTTATTGTGGTATAGCTTTAGTGCATGTAAAATATAAATATTTATTGCTAAGTAATTGAAAATACACTATCTAAACCTTCATTCCAGCTGTGTGTGTATGCGCGGATTTGATGGCCCAAGATGCCAGCAACATCGACATTACTTTGATGGTGGAAGTGTGGCCATGTACAAGATTCTGCAGCAATGTCAGGACTCTCAGACCAGCATAGAGTTTGTCACCAGTCAGGAGAATGGTGTTCTCTTATACAATGGTCCTCTTGTCAACATTGACCCATTAGAGGTACATCATTTTATTATCATCAATGATTGTCAATATAAACGGGCTACCCTTAACCTTTATGGTACTCAATTTTTAAATTGCGTAATTTTGTATGCAACTGCATTATTTTTCATCGAGTCACATTTTTCGAGATTGTTGTCTTTAAAAGCTTGTATCATTTTTGTTTGTTGTTGTATGGATATGATTTGATTGTGTGTAGAGATATAAATGAATAAAGAACTTGTTGGTATTGATGTTATTGCTGTGTGTATGTTAGTTTCTGAGATACAAGAAATTGAAGGTGAAAATGTAAAATAACACAAACACATAGACTCACCCACTTTCGGTGTCCTTTGCTTGGGGTGGAAAAATATCCGCTGGGAATTATTTAACTATGTTTACAAATGGCCGTATCTGTCAGTTCACACTAGAAACTTAATTATTGTACTTACATAAACAATCTAATCTCAGAAAAATCCGTTGCAAAAACTTAACTCCTCATTCTCAACAATATGGGAGGTCATTCACATTTCTTCAAATTTGCAGCGTTTCTGTGTTTGTATGGTGCGCCGTTTTCCCACCACAAATTTTGGGAAAGTACGGAACACCATTTAGCATAGAATCATATCCTGTCGCATCATAAAGGTTAAAGCTTTTGTTGTTAAAAATTAAGTAGTTTTTTTTTAATCTTTCAGACTCCTCAAGATTTCATTTTTCTAGAGCTCAGGGGGGGCTACCCAGTTCTGATGATTGATCATGGGACAGGGGCTGTAACTCTTACTCTTGATGGGAAGGATAATTATGGCACTCAGCTGCTGCAGAAACTAAATGATGGCAAATGGCATAGGATTGACATCAATCGAAACGGCAAGGTAGGTAATGATTTTTATGGTGTTGTTTCATTAGGGGATGTTAAAGCTGAGAGGTAAGGTGCTCACCTATCAAGAAATTAAAGAATGAAAGCGAGAAACGGTAGGTAGTTTGAATTAACAAGTTTCAAGTGTCCTCTGGTCTAAAGGGAGGTGAGATCAGGATCTGGTCCTATCAGAGATAGACTAAAAACTTTGAGGCCCCCTTGTATACGTGTTTATAAAAGAACCCTTGGCTGTTAATCTGAAAATGCAAGCTGTTAACCACTGTCCGCTGTAAAAATAACATAATTCCTACCCAATGGGGACACATTAATTACCAAAATGTGTCCCTTCCATCCTGCAAAGACACAAAATACTAATCACCTATTTGTGATTAAACATTTGAGCAAGGAAGTGATAGTCAAACTATAAAGCATTAGTTAGACTTAGATTGGAGTACTGTGTGGAGGTGGGGAGTTCTTATCATAGAGAAAATATAAACATGCTGAAAAGGATACAAAAAAGAGTGACAAAAAGCTGATGGTGGGATTCCACAATTACAGTTATGAGCAAAGACTCAGAAAAACTGGCCTACAGTGTCTAGAAAATAGAAGAATACTCTCAGAAAAACCGGCCTACAGTGTCTAGAAAATAGAAGAATACTCTCAGAAAAACCGGCCTACAGTGTCTAGAAAATAGAAGAATTCGAGGTGACCGCCTACAAGAACAAGAGGGCATAGCTACAAATTCACTAAAGAAAGGTACAGATTAAATATTAGTAAATATTTCTTTAGTCAGAGAGTGGTGAATGGAATACATTGCCGCAAAAAGCAGCGCAGGCAAGATAAAACAATTAATGCATTTAAGAATATTGGATAGCTTTTAGAGCAAGGAAATGTAAATGAAACTGGTTGTATACAGACTCTGCAGAGGCTTCTAAACCAGTATAAAGATGTCAAGTTAAGTTGTCTGCATACACAATTGCTAGAATAATACAAATCTCTACACCCCCACAAAGGTAGCACAGGAGTGACTAAGTGAAGTGTTTTTTTATTGAAACCTTTTGCAGTTTCACATAATCTTTCAAAATATTACTTGTTGACCATTTTAAATATAATAGCAGCATTACTTTTCCGAATATTTCAGAAAAACAATTGGATTGTCAAATCACACGCATACGAGGGAGCTTCAAATGAAAACCTTAAAAGCGGGATAGAAATTTTAAAAACCATGCCTTTGTATTACAACTTGTTAATATGGTTGGTAAGGATGTCAAGAGTGTCCTGCATATGCCATCATGGTGCAGATGAACAGCATGTCATAATTGCTATTAAAAGATGGCCACCCCATTATTGACATGTACCAAAGAGGAGCGGTGTTCTGTTATCTGTTTTTTTAGCAACAAAAGGGGAAAATCTACATAAATTCATCGGTGGATCAAGACTCAGTACGGCGATGCATGCCTTTCACTCCAGCAAGTATGAGTGGAGTAGGAAGTTTCAAAACAGCGTGAGTTCTGTGACAGACTGTTCACGACCCGTTCAGGCACACCGAGTAGTGACCCCAGAGTCGATTGCAGTCGTTGACCGCCTCGTAAAGGAAAATCGCCGATTGAATGTGAATGACACTTGCATCTTCTTAGCTTTTAGTTCTTAGTCGACCTGTACTTCTACAGGGACAGATGTCCCTGTGCAGGTCTCAGCTTTGGTACGAGCTGAATGTAACTGGGAGAGGAGGATTTCCTACTTACCAGGCTAAGCTTGATCAGCTTACTACTCCGCTGCATTGCAACAAGTGATGCGGAGGGTGGTTAACCGATGTGCGAGTCCATCTTAATAGGCTCAAACCCTAGAGGAAAGTAGACGTGCAGCTTGTTAGGCGCCATCTATTCTGTTCTAAACAAACCACTTAACCATGGCTGGTGTTATGCCATGTCACACAGTTAGTTGCCTCTTACGACATGCTCTCTGTTGGATAGTGGTGCTATTTTTGTCTTTGTTATACACAAAGACCACTCGGAACACTTGCATCACCGTACTGAACCTTCATTCGCCAATTAATTTCTATAGGTTTCATCCCTTCGCTGCCAAAAAACAAATAACAGAGCTGCTCCTCTTTGGTTTTTGTCAATAGTGGGGCAGTCATCTTTTAACTGTAATTATGACGTCATGTTGTTTGTCTGCACCGTGATGACATATGGACACTCTTGACATCTTAAGCAACCATATTAACAAGTTACAATACAAAGGCATGGTTTTTCAAAATTGTATCCCACTTCTAAGGTTTTCATTTGAAGCCCCCTCATGCAAATGAAGGAATAGAAGTCATAACAAAACTTATGTTGCACAACAAAAGATAGTATGCTATGCAGTCAATTGAGGAGTACTTGGGTTGAAGAGTAAAGGACAGCTGTTATCTCCCAGTACTTTATATGGGGTGCAAAAGGAACAAGAACAATATTATACGATCATAAAATGACCAGATCCAGATAAAACTACAGGCTTTTCTGTGATTATTTAGGATGTACTTTGTAGTGGTAGGAGAACTGGATGGCTGAGCGATTATAATATCAGACTCTGGACCAAAGGGACACAGTCTCAAAACCGCCTTCACAGGACCACGGCCCACCTTAATCAGCATGCTCAGGATGTGAGAAAAGCTACTGCAACCTGCCACTTAACGTCCTTTTCAGCACACACAAAAGAGTAAACGTGCTTATTGTGGACTTTAAACAAAAACAACAACCTTTTTGTTCCAATGGGAACCATAGACCACCACTGCAGCTGGAATCTTTTAAAACAAGTTTGTTATCAATCATTCACCTATCCGCTCCAGTGAAAAGCTTAGGTTTTAAATCCATCTTGTCCTTTATTAGGAAGCCTGAATTCAAGTTTTCACAATGGCTGATTATACTGGCAAGTATTTTTACAAGATGAGGTTGCTAATCCCAAGCACAACCTTCTTTAGTCAGCTTTTACAACATATTAGGAAGCTGACAGTGGTCCTATTCTTTCGTCCCAAGTACTGGTACTAAATATCAAATAAATCATGTTTTGTATTTATTATAGATGGTGGTCATGGTTGTGGACAAATGTATTGATGCTATAGACCAGAATCAGCATGTCATGGATGATCGAGCCTGTCGGGTACAGAAAGAGAGTCCTGGAGAGAATATTTTCTTAAATGTCAACACGCATCTACATGTGGGAGGGATACACACCACAACCAGGTTACGACATCTAGGTGACCGCAAAGCTATTGGTTTCACAGGTTGCATACGGAACCTATTCCACAATAAAAAGGTGAATTTAATCTTCTAATTACCAGTTTACAAAATTACGTCAATTTCCGTATAATTTTTCAGCACGTCATGCCCCGACGTGGCTGTTGATTTTGAGAACTTCTAATTTCTTTTTTAATTTTTGTTTTTTGTTTTTGGTGTGTCTAGAGAGAGTTAATAAATAATTTGTTGGTGTTATTGTGTGTATGTTAGTTTCTGAGATACAAGAAGATGAAGGTGATAGCTATAAAAAATAGCACAAACATAGATTCACCCTGTAGCAGCATCCCTTGGTTACGGAAAAGAACACAAAAGTCGCAGAAAAACGTACTAGGCCTACTATTGATGTTTTCCGTAATGGCTACTCCTGTCACTTTGACAATAAAAATAAGTATTGTATCTACATAAACAAACTAAATAGATCTACCATTGAAAAATCCATTGCAGAAACTTAACTCCCCTGTTCTCAATAATGGGTGAATTTTCAAATCCAAGCGAAAAACAGAAGAAATCCTTTCCAAAATCTAAAACACATTTCACAATAGCCATTTTCTTTGTCTAAACGTACATGATGGAAAGCTGGAACTCTCTGCAATCAAAAGAGCAGTATGTTCAGCCATTACTATAACATTAGCCCCGAAGTTTATATACGATAAAGCAATGACCCTAGAGCTGGCGGCGGGCAACGCCAGTGAAACGGGACCAAGTCGGCATAATCTCACGCCGCTGGGCCGGTAAAGATTAACTACAGGCTTCTTGTAAAAGGGCTCTGTGATTCAGTTGGAGCATAATGTTGTATCTTGTTGAACAAGAGTGGGAGAGTTTTAAAACAGTTTTAGAAAAGCTAAAAGAGGAATGTGTTCCATGTAGGGAGGTAAACCCCAAGTGTAAACAGTGGATAACTAGATTTGTAGTTAAATGTAGAAGAGCTAAAAATAAAGCATGGAAAAAAATATATAGAGGCAGGTAAATCAAAAGAAACCTATTTTAAATATTTGGACAAGCAGTAAATATCTCAGAAAGTGAATAAAACAGCAAAAATAGACTGTCAAAAAAACTTGCTCAGAGGATCAAGACTGGCAGTAAAAGCTTCTTCTCTTATGTTAGAAATAAACTAAGAACGAAAGACAAAGTAGGATCTCTCATAGACAGTACAGAAAAAATAATAAGTGATAATAAGGAGGCAGCTAATCTACTCAATCAGTACTTTGGCAAAGTCTACACAAAAGAGGACTGCTCCAAGATCCTAGAGCCTATAGATATCTTTCAAAGAGACATGGATACAGTGGGATTAAGATCAATCTGTATTATAGAGGAAAAGGTTTTTTAAAAATTGGAGGGGTTGAAAGTGGATAAATGTCCAGGTCACGATGGTATTCATTCAAAATTGCTGTTTGAAATTACAGACCAACTAGCAAAACATTGGCTATATTATGTTCTCAATCACTTGCAAAAGGGATTGTTCTACGGGATTGGAAAGATGCAGGAGTGATCCCCTTTTTCAAAAAGGGCAAAAAATCAGATCCAGCAAATAATAGACTGGTGAGTTTAACGAGCATAGTCTGTAAATTGTTAGTCAAAAATCAAAGAAAACATTGTAATGCATTTAGACAATCAGAAATTGTCACATGGGTTTACTAGAAGGAGATCATGCTTAACCCTACCAGACCTGAGGCCCTGAACCTAACTGTCCCCTATACCTGGGCTCCTGAGCATTAAAGAGAAAAAAACCAACATGATATAGAAAAATGTTAATTACATGCAAACAAGTGGTTAGAATAAAATGGAACTTGGAGACATTGTAGAAAATAGGTCTACCTTTCATCTAGCGCTAATATTCCACCTTTGTGTGCCAATCCACCCAGCAGGATGAGCCTTCATCACACCTAGATCTCCCCCATCAGCTGTCTGAGGGACATGCCCCCCCTCCTCCTCCCCCCCCACCCCCCCCCCCCCCCCCCCCCCCCACCCACCCCCACCCCACTCCCCTCTCACTTACTATCGAACTATCTCTAGATCTATAAAGTTCAAGATTCTCCTCATCACTCGAGCTCTCACTGTCTGTGTCACTTGAGCTGGAAACATATTCTTCCGAGTCTGAATTACCCAAAGTATCGATCACCTGTTGGACTGTCATAAGTCTAGACCTACTTCGCTTTCCTGTTGAAGTGCTTGGTTCATCAGCCGCTCGTTTCATTGTGAATTTTCTGAATTTTTTCACGTTAAACCACACAAAGTCAATTCAAATATGGCAGGCGGACATTTGCAATGGCTAACCATGAGGTTTGACCATGATTGGTTGGTTATTTTTAGATTCTGACACATTTTTTTCACATACTACCCAAAGTACCAAAAATTAGGTCCAGCGGTATAGCGGCAGATATGGAAATTACCAGAAATAGGGTACAGCGGTCTGGTAGGGTTAACAAATCTATTAGAATTCATAGAGGAGGTTACTAAAATTATAAATAAAGGGGAGCCAGTGGATGTTATTTATCTAGATTTTGCAAATGCCTTTGATAGAGTACCTCATCAAAAATTATTTTGAAAGCTAAAATCACATGGAATAGGTGGGGTAGTTACCAAATGGATTGAAAATTGGTTTGCGGGAAGAAGGCAGAAAGTGGGCATAAATAAGGAGTACTCTAAGTGGTATGAAGTGAAAAGTGGAGTGCCACAGGGCTCAGTTTTGAGACCAATTTTGTTCTTAAAATATATATAAACGATTTGAAGATTGAAATGGGATCCATGATTGCAAAATTTGCTGATGACACAAAACTATGCAGTAGTGTCTTATCTAAAGCAGAAGTGGATATATTTAGGTCGGATTTAGATAAAATTTAAGAATGGTCTGGAAAATGTAGATAAATGTACAGTCATCCACATGGGTAGATCCAATATGGAACATAATTACAGAATTGATGAGAACAATAATAGAAAGATAGATAAGGAAAGGGACCTAGGGGTTATAATAGATCATACAGGTAACGTGAGTGAGCAAGTCCAGGTAGCAGTGAAAAAGACAAATGCAATGGTAGGTATGATAAAAATAAATATTAAACATAGGCAACACAAATATGTAACAATATGAATGTATTATTAATTGATCTATTTACTAAATACATTTAATAACTTTTTCATTTTGGAAATGTTTTTTCTTTTTGCTCAGTTCAGTTCAGTTCCTTCTGTGTCCTCTTGGGATTGTTGGGATTGTCTTGCTGACACTTCCACAATCCTGCACCATCCCTCTCTGTCAGCAGTTGCTTTTTTTGCCTCCTCAGGTCATAGGTTTGTCCGTTCGTAGATGTCTTCCCATAGTTTTCTTAGACGTCCCTGCCTTCGCTTGCCTTTATCTGTGTCCTGTAGTATCATATTTGCAAAGACCTTGGACCTTGGGATGTGGCCATGCCAAGTTAGCTTTCACCTTTTGATTGTGGTATGAAAAATCAAATATATATTTGATTTAATTCTTCTTCTTTTTCATTTTTGAAGTTCTAGTCATAGAGCAGAGGTTATTACCGTACTCTGTATGTGCCCCTCTCAAGTTTGGATATACTACCTAAACCTCGAGTCCTTCCCAAGTTCTTAAATGAACCAGTCTACTACTTCTTCTAATAGTGAGGGCAGGGTCAGTTAATGCATTCAAGATTAGATTGGCTATACTATAGTCATTTTTAGACCAAGTAGAGTAGGCGTACGAAGAAGGAGAAGAAGACCAAGTAGAGTAAAAGAAACTGGTTGTATGCAGACACTGCTGAATCATCTAAACCAGTATAAAGAAGTTAAGTTTAGTTTCTCATTTTTTGAATATTTTTTTACTGATGTTTATTTGGGATGCCCAGTTTTCTGGTAAAGGTTGCTGGGGTAAACAGTTCTTCAAGGCTCTTAAAAAGCTTTCGGGGGAGGTTCATCTCCATGTGGAAGTTCAGTTCTCTGGATTAAGTTTGCTTTGGTGTGAAGTTCTTAAAGACTGCCAAAAAGCTTTGTGGAGAGGTTCGTCTGCTTGGGGAAGTTCAGTTCTCTGGATTAAGCTTGCTTTGGTGTGAAGTTCTTAAAGGCTGCCAAAAAGCTTTGTGGAGAGGTTTGTCTCCATGGGGAAGTTCAGTTCTCTGGATTAAGCTTGCTTTGGTGTGAAGTTCTTAAAGGCTACTAAAAAGCTTTGTGAGGAGGTTCGTCTGCTTGGGGAAGTCCAGTTCTCAGGATAAATGTTGCTGTTGTAAAGCTTCCAAATAGCTCTATGTGGAGGTTCGTTTCCATGGGCCAGCACTCAGTACACAGTTGCTAAAGCATAAAATAGTCTTGTAGAATATGCTCAACTATCTGCGCTGCTTGTTCACATATACACATGGGTGATTTTAATCTGAATAAGTAGCTACTCAATCTGTTATGTCCCCTTTTCATACGGAACAAGATTACCTGCTCTGCTTGACCAAGGTAATGATAGTTGTCTTTCATTTAGTCGTCTATCCTTATGCCTTGGATAAGGGTCTTCTTTACCTGAAAGGGGATTTTTTGTTCTTGTATTGCTTCTTCCATTGCTAACTTTTCTGCTCCTTCATTTTCTGGTATGCCACAGTAACTTAACATCTTTATACTAGTTTAGAAGACAACAGAGTGTATACAACCAGTTTCATGGAGAGTGGTTTTTACTGATGTGTGAGTCCATCTTAATAGACTCAAACACTAGAACTAAAAGACCTGCAGCCAGTTAGGCGCCATCTATAGCTGCTCTTAACAAATCACCTGGGGAAAGGTACAAATAACTTGGGTAGATTTTTAATTTGAATTTTGTTCGGGCAGCAGCCGTTAGACCTACTCTTTTCAATTTCCAACTGCCAAGGAATTTTTAACATGCTCGACACTGAATACAGGGGAGTTCGATCTCACAGCCCAGAGATCAGGGGAATTTTTACCAGAAGATCCGCGTGAACATAAATCTCGGTCTCCACCATGATTCAAACATGCGACCTCTGACACCCGAGGCAGACACCGTACCTTGAGACCACTGTATCTCCCACAGTAGCACTAGCTACCATTTGGCTTTTAGTTCACCTGAGGCTTTTTTAAGCTCTGACAGTTTATCATTCTTGAGCACTTTCAGAATTGACATTTGTTTCCGTAAGGAGTTCAAATTGGCTTGTTTTGTTGTTTATTATTTCTGCAGCAATGCTTATCACCTGTACTCTGGTCCAAGTAGTTTTAACAGAATTTTTCAGTGGGTGAACTAGTGGATTCATTTCTTGATCTGAATGGACAACACTGATTCCTGCGCCTCCATTCTTTGCTGATCCCTCAGTATATATCTGGATCTCTGGGGTATAGTTCTTAGGTCATGTTACATGCATTTGCTACTTGTGTCTTCTTCGATGTTCATCCTGAAAAGGACGTTGTGTCGTAGTTTACAGCAAGACTGCAATATCTGCGCTGCCATTCGACCCGATCTATTCGATGTCAACTGGTTTTTTTTAGTATCCGGTTTGCCTTCCGACTGCAATCCTTATCCCTTGACCAGATTACACGAGTGTCTAGTGCAGCCTATTTTCAGGGCCACCATGTGGAGACAGAATAGGGTCTTGGTCAGCTATGGTTATCTGGCCCTGATGTAAGCAGCCAGCTATGAGTTGATGGCTGCTGACAGCTTATTCATTGCTCTACCTTGATGCCGCTGCTCATGTCTAAACTCTTCAATCTTGACAAATTTTATCTGGTAACTGGCTCTTCTTACAAGAAGGTCTCAGAAGAAGGTAGACATGGGTCATCCTGGCTGTAGTACAATGCAAGGCCTCTCAACAGGTTCGCCACAATGGGGGTCATAGGGTCGGTCCCCACTTCATTGGTCAGGCTGGCAGTAGAAATGTGCAGTATTGAAACATTTTCTCTCATGAACCTCTCAATTTTCAGATGTATGACCTGCACTTTAAACCAATGCCCGGGTTGAATACTGGACAGAATGGATGTCCACCAGAAGACAAGGTGTGCGGGGCAGCCATGCAGAAATCGCAATGTGGATCTAATGGTGTGTGTGAGGCCTCACTGCAGGGGCTGTACACCTGCAAGTGTAAACCAATGTGGTTTGGTTCCCGATGCAATAAACGTAAGTTAAACTTGATCAAATTCAATTTACGCATCTATATTATAAATATGCTACAAAAGTTTATCTGTCTGAAAAGCCTCCTTGATCTACAGAAAATAGCAAGTAGTAGCACATGTCATAGAAAGATTAGTATAATGCCCCGTAGTTATTATTTGAGTATAACCCTACCTTGCCGAAGTTGAAGAGCTTGTACGACACAATGATCCCTTGGGCTATGCCAGCGAGAGTAGTGTTACTCATGGCAGGGTCACCCAAGCTAGACAGGTCCTCGGAGAAGGGCCAGAGAAATGGGCTGAGGAGCAGGTAGAGCCATATAGGTGTAGCTGCAGAATTCACCAGCAAGTGGTATATGCTCTGGGCTGCACCAATGCACTTCCATTCTATGGGTTAAATGCATTCTTGTCTTTTTTTGTTGCTGTTCGTCCTCTATTGATCCATAGATTTCTTCTTCGTTCGTTCTCAATCTCCCCCTACCAAACCCTGAAAGGGTAAGTAGCAGAATGTAGTCCAGCGAACGGAATGCGTTGTGTCGTAGTTTACAGCTTGACTGCGATATTTGCACCTTTCGGTCCAACACATCTGATTACAGCAAGCATTTTTTTAGTACCAGGTTAGCATTTCCTCTTCGATCCCTTCTCCTTAGCCAGTCTGCTCTACTGCAGCCTGTTATCAAAGATCACGGCGTGAAGGTGTAGAAGGGTCTTGGCAGCTATGGTTCGCTGGCCCTGACGCTAGCAGTCAGCTATGGGTCGCTGACCACTGCAGCTCATGCGCTGCTCAGCATCTTGATCCCGATCGATAGATGACAAAGATATGCAGGCCAGCAGGCACTACACCTCTGCCCCTTTGTGACAATTTCTTAGATGGCGGAGAATGCCAGAGGTACTGTCACTACAGATGAGTTTACATAACTGACTGAGCAATGATGCGATGGCCGACTCAGAAGAGTGTGTTACGTCTCTTACAGGATTGAACGATCCTGAAACACAGACACATTGAGCTTCTTCCCTTTGGGCATACTTAGAAGATGTGTCCATACACTCCCCATCAATATCAAAACTAGAAAGACAACATACTTTATACAAACTCCAACCGAGAAAGACATTTTTGTCCGGGAGACATTGAACCGTCAAGAGCTACAAGTCACAGCTGACTGGATTGTATAATCACAATCATATAACAATTTTTTTCTCTCAGAAGAATCAATTATAATTTGAGCACATAGTTTAATCTATAACTATTTGGAAATAATGCATTGCTTGTCATAGAGAGACTGGAAGATAATTGTAGTCCCATAGCAGCAACCACTGCCAGGATGAAGTGTAGTCCCATAGCAGCAACCACTGTCAAGATGAAGTGTAGTCCC
Organism: Ariolimax columbianus; assembly: GCA_036924085.1. NCBI lineage: Eukaryota > Metazoa > Mollusca > Gastropoda > Stylommatophora > Arionidae > Ariolimax > Ariolimax columbianus. Next base: position 23,910,274 of record JAVGWX010000016.1, on the reverse strand, counting down.
ATAGCAGCAACCACTGTCAAGATGAAGTGTAGTCCCATAGCAGCCACCACTGTCAAGATGAAGTGTAGTCCCATAGCAGCAACCACTGTCAAGATGAAGTGTAGTCCCATAGCAGCCACCACTGTCAAGATGAAGTGTAGTCCCATAGCAGCAACCACTGTCAAGATGAAGTGTAGTCCCATAGCAGCAACCACTGCCAGGATGAAGTGTAGTCCCATAGCAGCAACCACTGTCAAGATGAAGTGTAGTCCCATAGCAGCAACCACTGCCAGGATGAAGTGTAGTCCCATAGCAGCAACCACTGCCAGGATAAAGTGTAGTCCCATAGCAGCAACCACTGCCAGGATGAAGTGTAGTCCCATAGCAGCAACCACTGCCAGGATGAAGTGTAGTCCCATAGCAGCAACCACTGCCAGGATGAAGTGTAGTCCCATAGCAGCAACCACTGCCAGGATGAAGTGTAGTCCCATAGCAGCAACCACTGCCAGGATGAAGTGTAGTCCCATAGCAGCAACCACTGCCAGAATGAAGTGTAGTCCCATAGCAGCAACCACTGCCAGGATGAAGTGTAGTCCCATAGCAGCAACCACTGCCAGGATGAAGTGTAGTCCCATAGCAGCAACCACTGTCAAGATGAAGTGTAGTCCCATAGCAGCAACCACTGTCAAGATAATTGTAGTCCCATAGCAGCAACCACTGTCAAGATGAAGTGTAGTCCCATAGCAGCAACCACTGTCAAGATGAAGTGTAGTCCCATAGCAGCAACCACTGTCAAGATGAAGTGTAGTCCCATAGCAGCAACCACTGTCAAGATGAAGTGTAGTCCCATAGCAGCAACCACTGTCAAGATGAAGTGTAGTCCCATAGCAGCAACCACTGTCAGGATGAAGTGTAGTCCCATAGCAGCAACCACTGCCAGGATGAAGTGTAGTCCCATAGCAGCAACCACTGCCAGGATGAAGTGTAGTCCCATAGCAGCAACCACTGTCAAGATGAAGTGTAGTCCCATAGCAGCAACCACTGCCAGGATGAAGTGTAGTCCCATAGCAGCCACCACTGTCAAGATGAAGTGTAGTCCCATAGCAGCAACCACTGCCAGGATGAAGTGTAGTCCCATAGCAGCAACCACTGTCAAGATGAAGTGTAGTCCCATAGCAGCAACCACTGCCAGGATGAAGTGTAGTCCCATAGCAGCAACCACTGCCAGGATAAAGTGTAGTCCCATAGCAGCAACCACTGTCAAGATGAAGTGTAGTCCCATAGCAGCAACCACTGCCAGGATGAAGTGTAGTCCCATAGCAGCAACCACTGCCAGGATGAAGTGTAGTCCCATAGCAGCAACCACTGCCAGGATGAAGTGTAGTCCCATAGCAGCAACCACTGTCAAGATGAAGTGTAGTCCCATAGCAGCAACCACTGTCAAGATGAAGTGTAGTCCCATAGCAGCAACCACTGTCAAGATAATTGTAGTCCCATAGCAGCAACCACTGTCAAGATGAAGTGTAGTCCCATAACAGCAACCACTGTCAAGATGAAGTGTAGTCCCATAGCAGCAACCACTGTCAGGATGAAGTGTAGTCCCATAGCAGCAACCACTGCCAGGATGAAGTGTAGTCCCATAGCAGCAACCACTGCCAGGATGAAGTGTAGTCCCATAGCAGCAACCACTGCCAAGATGAAGTGTAGTCCCATAGCAGCAACCACTGCCAGGATGAAGTGTAGTCCCATAGCAGCAACCACTGCCAGGATGAAGTGTAGTCCCATAGCAGCAACCACTGTCAAGATGAAGTGTAGTCCCATAGCAGCAACCACTGTCAAGATGAAGTGTAGTCCCATAGCAGCAACCACTGCCAGGATGAAGTGTAGTCCCATAGCAGCCACCACTGTCAAGATGAAGTGTAGTCCCATAGCAGCAACCACTGCCAGGATGAAGTGTAGTCCCATAGCAGCAACCACTGTCAAGATGAAGTGTAGTCCCATAGCAGCAACCACTGCCAGGATGAAGTGTAGTCCCATAGCAGCAACCACTGTCAAGATGAAGTGTAGTCCCATAGCAGCAACCACTGCCAGGATGAAGTGTAGTCCCATAGCAGCAACCACTGCCAGGATGAAGTGTAGTCCCATAGCAGCAACCACTGTCAAGATGAAGTGTAGTCCCATAGCAGCAACCACTGTCAAGATGAAGTGTAGTCCCATAGCAGCAACCACTGTTAAGATGAAGTGTAGTCCCATAGCAGCAACCACTGTCAAGATGAAGTGTAGTCCCATAGCAGCAACCACTGTCAAGATGAAGTGTAGTCCCATAGCAGCAACCACTGTCAAGATGAAGTGTAGTCCCATAGCAGCAACCACTGTCAAGATGAAGTGTAGTCCCATAGCAGCCACCACTGCCAGAATGAAGTGTAGTCCCATAGCAGCAACCACTGTCAGAATGAAGTGTAGTCCCATAACAGCAACCACTGCCAGAATGAAGTATTACTGATTTCATTATACTAGTTCTCAAATTTTTTTTAGATAGGGAGGCCAGTTCACTTCTTATCTAGGGTAATATATACTCATACAGTTCTTCTAGTAGACTGCCTGTAACTTTAAGTCTCTGCCTTTACATGTTTCACCAACATTTTAATAAAGTCTGATGCAAATATGTTGATCTATTTTTTTTCGCCATTACAATACAGTGAATGTATTTCTCACACATAAGGCCAAAGTGCTACTGCAAACAGACCAGATGAGCAAGGCAGACAGGATTCGGGTTACATGCAAATTAGATTTAGAGGTCAACCTGTGCCTAGCAACTTCCATCTGTATACCACAGTTCTGGTATTATAATGTCAATCCGGATACCTTATTCATCTCATCTCGTGTGTGTGTGTGTGTGTATATATATATATATAGCTGTGGCGTGGTTCCAGGCCTCGTCCAGGGTGGAGGTGGAGGTTGCAATTTCCTGGAGCCATACTGTTCGGGGACGACCTCTTTTGCTCCTCCAGCTTGGTCGGGGGAAGACTTTTGGCGCTGAGGAAAAACTTGCATAGTATCTTGTGGGCAGGGGTTTCCTAGTCCACTCGTACAACATGATTGAACAAAGAAACTCTGTGCCGGTCAATTGTTTCTGAGATTTGGTGGGGGCCTGTTTGAGCAGAGACCTCTATGTTGCGGATGTATTTATGCCATCGGATGCTCAAAATATGTTGCTGGTTGTACATGTGAAAGGCTTCCAATTCCGACATGTCATATTTCAGCAATGTCGAGGTTTTGGTGCCGTAAAGCAGGACTGCGACCACGCAGGGCTAGTAGATGTGGATTTTTGTCCAAAGGGAGATCTTGCCATTATTCCACACACATCGGAGGTTGTGCATAGCAGACGCAGCTAGTCCGATCCACCTTGACATTTCAGGACAACTGCACCCATCGGATAATATCATGGTACCGAGATAGATGAATTCATTGGTGCCCTCCGCAGTGTGACCTTGAGTTGTAATACCCTGGGGTGCTGTGTCGGAATTAAGGTTCTGAACTTTGGTCTTGGCCCAGGATATAGACAGGCCTAGAGAGGGCGTTTCATTGTCTAACATTTTCAGAGAGCGCTGCAGCGCAGTTCTGTCTGTGCCGAACAGGACGATGTCGTCCGCGTAAACGAGATTAGTGAAGATTGACTGATCAATTGCTATACCCTCCTAATGCGCGCTGAATCGGTCAATAAGTCAGTCGACTGCCTGGCAGAATAGGTTGGGGACAAGAACACATCCTTGCCTGACACCCGAAGCCGTGGGCGTGCATGCATGTATATGTGTAATAACTCTCTCCTCTCAAAGTTGTATTACTTTCCCTTAGATAAAGAAGTAGAAGATGGTCTTTAAATCTGTTGGTTCTGCAAGAGGGGCACAGTGACAGCTTGCTCCTCTTCATCCCAATTGAATTATGTTCTTAAGACAAGACTGAAACATACCACCAAATTGATGAGGGATTTCAATGCTATTTCTTCTCGTTCACAATGCTTTTTCTTGTTATGTCTGCACATGTGAAGTCCAGCTCTCTGGTTAAAGATTGCTGTAGTGGAGAGTACTTCAAGGCTTCCAAACAGCTTTGTGTGGAGATTCATCTCTGTGGGCCAGTGCTCAGTACACAACTGGCTAAGCATATAACAGTCTTGCAGGATATGTTCAGATATATGTGCTGCTTGTCCACACATACACATTGGTGATGGAACTGATTTTAGCCTGTATAAGTGGCTTTTCAATGTGTTATGTCCCGTTCTTATGTGAAACAGGATCACCTTGCTCCGCTCGATCAAGACAGTTCTTCTTCTTCATTCATTCTCAAACTCCCGCTACCAAGTCCTGAATGGAACTTTGCAAATAGCAGGATGTAGTCTGGATAACGAAATGTGCTGTGTCATAGTTTACAGCTTGACTGCGATATTTGCACCTTTTGGTCGACACATCCGACTTCAGCATGGCATTTTTGGGTACTGGGTTAGCCTTCCCTCTTTGATCCCTTGGCCAGTCTGCGCTCTTGCAGCCTGTTATCTAGAATCACCACGTGGAGGGAGAGAAGGGTCTTGGCAGCTCTGGGTCACGCTGATTGATCAAGGCAGTGGTAGTTGTCCCTTGTTTAATCGACTTTCCTTATGGCTTGATAAGGGTCTTCTTTACTAAAAAAAAAGGGCAGGACTTGTTGTATGGTACCAATATAGCCAGTGCCCCTCTTGGCCTGATTACTCTGTCTTCAGCAGAGAATACTCAGAACTAATATCTACCCCACTAATCCACTTTCTTTCCATGTGATTCTTCGTTGTTGAATCTAACAGGAGCATATAGTCATTACTGCAGTTGGTCTTCACTGCCTGATGAACATAACAAAGTATGTGATCTGTAATACCATATTTTATTTGATGTAGGGGAGGAAGACTAACATCTGGTCAGGCAAAATATACTGATCAGACATGTTAGTCAGGGTCAGGCAAAACATACTGGCCAAGACCCTCACCTCAGCTTCCTAGTAGCATTCCCTGGAAACGGGCTGTTTTCTTTCATGTCAGCCTGGCTAACGAGGTGAGAGATCGACATGGTTCTTGTAGTAGTGAGCGACACGCAAAGGAAGCCAAGCACAGCACAACTGCATGAGGACCCCGGCCCACCTTCATCAGCACGCTCGGGATGTGAGGAAAGCTACTGCAACCCGTCACTAAACGTCCTTTTCAGGGCGCACAAAAGAGTCCACCTACTATTATGGGTATTCGAAACAAGAACAATAACATATCTGATGAGAATGACAGCCCCCCCCCCCCCCCCCCCCCCCCATGCACAACCCTCCTTATTTCGTCTTCTATGAAATGTATAGTGTTACTACCCACACAAAAATGGCACTGAGACAAGAGTTTTGATGGTTTTCTTGCACTTTAAACCTCTACTTCAGCTGCCACTGTGAGAGATTTTGACAAAAACAGCTATTACTTATGGAAAATGAAAAATACGCTCTTCAACACAATCAAAATGACCCGTAATCGAGAACTGGATGTGCAGCTCATGTTCCGTACTCGACAGTATACGGGCATCCTTATGGACTTGACAGATTCCGCCTCCACAGAGTCTACTCTTCATATTCGGCTCGTGGTAAGTTAGGTACCTTAAATAGCAGGTTTCTTTTATAGCAATGATCATTGTGGGCTTTGTTAACTGTCCTCTGTTCTAATAAGTGCCCCTTTTATGTTACATTACGTTATATTACATTATGTTATTTTGCTATGTTGTGCTATACATAAAATATACATCACTGCACTCTGGGCAGACCCATAGGTGCTCACTCATAAAATAGCGAGGGGTATAGATATCGATAAGGACTCAGTGGTCTCGAGGTAAGGCACTGGGTGCTGGAGGTTACAGGTTTAAATCATGATGGAGACCTCAATTTTGTTTAAAGTGCATCATCCAGTAAACATTTCCCCTGATCTCTGAGAGTAGTGAGATCAGACACCCATATTCAGTGGAACGCACGTTAAAAATCCCTTGGCAGTTGGAAATTGAAAAGAATAGACTTAACTACCACTGCTCGGGCAAAATTCAAGTTACAGATCTACTCAAATTATTCTAGGGATTCTCGCCCTACAGAGAATATGTCGCAAAAACGGGACTGTGTAGCTATAACATCAGGTCTTGGTTATGTGGATAGCAGAGTGGCAAAGATGGCGCCTGACAGGCTGCGGATCTACCTTTATTCAATTTATGCTTGCACCACCACCAGTTCCAAGAAAAGGTGATTATATATTCAAGGGGCTACCCATCTAACGGTTGGTAACAGATACTGGGATTGACCTGACAAGTCACCAATAGATTTTCATCTGCCAAAAAAATGTAAAACAAAGGAGGTAACACCTCCCCCACAACGACACAAGTGGGCTGAAAATAGATAGATACTGATGGTTCCAGTAGCTAGTTGGTTTACACACTCCTAGTCAGTCCTGTTTGACCAATGTTTGATGTCCAGCTCATGCAGTCATTTTTTAATTCAATAAGTGTTGTCTCTCTCTCTCTCTCTCTCCTCCTTCAACATGATCCCCATAGTAGTGAGCGACATGCAGATGAAGCCAAGCATAGCACAAGTGCCTGGAGGACCCTGTCGACCTTCATCAGCACGCTCAGGATGTGAGGAAAGCTACAACAGACTGCTACTAAATGTCGTTAACAGGGCCCACAAAAGGCTAAATTTATCCATTGTGGACACTCCCTTCAACTTGAACAAACATATTCACATAAAATTTGCCCGAATGGTGAGAGTTTGATTCCTAATAACAACATTAGACCGTCTCCCTGCCGAAGACGGATGTGTCGGACCGAAAGGTGCAAATCAAACTGTAAACTAGCAACACAACGCATTCCGTTCTCTGGACTACATCCTGCTACTTGCATAGCCCTCTTCAGGGCTTGGTAGCGGGAGATTGAGAACGGACACAGAAGACGACTGTCTGAGAGACTAAAGTCTAGACTGGAACCAGACTAGAAGGAAGAAAGCATGTAGAATAACCTGCGTGATGACCTCTCTGACAAACCCTTACATCTTAGAGTAAAAAACCAGTGACCAAGTAAGTTAAAAAGTAAAATTGTGTCATTGTGCTTCAGATGTCAGTCACGACACATGATAATGATTTTGTTCACTTCTGTTATTGCAGCTGAATGATGGCAAAGTTAGGCTGATCTACAATATGGGAGATGGTGACAAGCATCTGGATCTGACTCATGCTCGAGCCAATAATGGTCAGTGGCACGTCTTGAGGATGGAGCGATATGGGCACGAGTTCCACCTCTATTTGGATGGCGGAGAGGGCAAAAACCACAACTGTACGCTCAAATCTGTTAGTGATAAAGAGAGAGATGTTTTTGTAGTTGATCGACGGGTGTACTCTGGTGCCTATAAGCAGGGGATTGGCTTGTCGTCTGTGCTCACAGATGATCTTATCAACAGTAAGTTATGATGGTCTTTATTATAGAAGCAAATGCCTCTAAATGTCAATCACTCAATGTCAAATGTCAATCAGTCTAGCAAAATCAAGTCGTTCCATTTGCTGAAGCGAAGATGCATCACTCATCATTATCAGGTGCCCTGCCGGTTGACGTAGACGTTCATGGACCTCCATCCACTTCTATCACGTGTGTCGTTTACTAACTCTGTTGTTGATTGTCACCCAGGCCATGCTCTCAGGCTGTCCAACATCTATCTCAGCCTTTCTCTGTCTCTCTTTCCTGTTGTCACAAAGTTCTCCAAGCCACCTCTTCTCATAACTTGCCCGAAAAACGATGACTGCCTTGTTCTGATCCTTGCAATAAGTTTTCATCACTACATCTGGTTGTATACAGACTCTGCAGAGCCTTCTAAATCAGTATAAAGACATTAAGTTAAGTATATTCTAACCATCTTTTAGGAAAGCCTGATTCCAGTAATTTGCTGTGTGGTTCCATAGCAATGGTTTTTGAGATTGCTAACTACATGCACATCCCTGTTTAGTCGCCTCTTACAACAAGCAAAGAGGGAAATGATGGGCCTATTCTGTTTATCTCATGAACCACTCTCAAGTGTCATCCCATAACCAGTGAGGTCATTGGGGCACACATGAAGACAACCCTGCACACCCCTCTCTGTCAGCGGTCGCTGCCTGTGCCTTCTCTGGTTGGAAATTAGTCTAATCATTTATGTTGTCCTCACACCTATTTTTGGGACGACTTCTTCACCGTCCACCTTGCGCCTTTCTGTGTAGGATCGTATTTTGCTAAACCATTTGATCTCGATATGTGGCCACTCTAAATGTGGCATTAAAAAATCCAGCCTTAACTCCTGAGCTCTCTGGAGGCATTTGTTATGATAGTTGTTGGTATTGTTGGTCTTGCTATTGTGGTCCAAAACAACTTGTGCTGCGCATTACACTCTTGATGAATGTGTTATAGTGGAGAAAATAATATGAAAAGTGGCTCATAGAACCGACTTTGTTGTCTCCCTTTGTTGTCTTTAGAGACATAAATTAATAAAGAACTTGTGTTATTGTTTTTCTTGTGTGTGTGTGTTAGTTTCTGAGATACAAGAAGATGGAGGGGATAGTGTTGAAAAACAGTGCAAACATATTGACTTACCAGTTTTTGGTGTCTCTTGCTTTAAAAAAATTTAAAGTTTCAGACAGCAGATAATCAATGTTTACAAAATCAGCATATCTGTTAGTTTCCACTTTAAATGTATTTATTATATCTATATAAACAAACTAAACAGACCTGCCTCAGAAAAATCTGTTGCAAAAATTCAACTTCCCCATTCTCAATAATAGGTGTGGTGTATCTTTAAATCCAAGTGAGAAACAGAAGAAATCATTTCAAAATGTCTAAAACAAATTTCAAAATGGCCATTGTGTTCAACTGGACAGGACTGAAGTGGAACTCTATACAATCAAAAGAGCAATATTTTCAGCCAATTTCTACAGCAGCCCTGTTGTCCATCAATTATTCAAACACTTTTTAAAAAACGTCGGATAAAAGTGACAGACAATGCCCTGGCAGATTTATTTGCCAATGGTGACGTAAAAGTTAATTCGTACATACGCTTCAGGGTAATGAGAAAACTACAGCTTAATTTGTACATATACTTCAGGGTTTGTGTAGTTTTTTTTGTTTTTTTGCGTTTGCCTTATTCTCAATTCTCCAAAAACAGGGTCTGTTGCACTATGTTTTTATTTTGCACCTGTCATCCCAGAGCATCCGACTTCAGCGTGCATTTTATGTAAGGGTCTGCTTCCTCCTGCATTTTCTAAGGGCTTGGTTCCCCGGGGTAACGGTGCTGTGATGAGGATCGAACCCGGCACTTTCGGATTGTGAGCAGTGTCATTTAACCACTAGCCCATGCCGTCCCCTCTTCAGGGTTATGAGCTCTGCCACTCATGTTGTTTACGTTTCAGAAATCTAAATATTCTCTTAGTTGTTAGTTTAGTCAGGTTTCTTCTATAGGATATGCATCATTTGAGAGTGGGGAGGAGGTGGGCTTTATTTAGTCAGGTTTCTTCTATAGGATATGCATCATTTGAGAGTGGGGAGGAGGTGGGCTTTATTTAGTCAGGTTTCTTCTATAGGATATGCATCATTTGAGAGTGGGGAGGAGGTGGGCTTTATTTAGTCAGGTTTCTTCTATAGGATATGCATCATTTGAGAGTGGGGAGGAGGTGGGCTTTATTTAGTCAGGTTTCTTTTATAGGATATGCATCATTTGAGAGTGGGGAGGAGGTGGGCTTTATTTAGTCAGGTTTGTGGCCAAAGGGTTGCGAGCTTGCTTTACAAACCTTATGTATCAAGTTCAAATCTTCTTCGGTGTTCATCATGAAAATTACATTTGTGATAGTTTACAGCAAGACTACGATATCTGCACCTTTCAACCCACACATCCTATTTCAGCACAACATTTTTAGGACCAGGTTTGCCTTGCCTCTTCGATCCCTATTCTCTTAGCCAGACTGAATGGTTGCAGTCTGTTTCCAGGGCTGCCACTTGGACTCAGAATAGGGTCTTGCTATGTTTTGTGTCACTTATCCTGATTGCAAGCAGCCAGCTATGAGTCGCTGGCTTTTGTCAGCTCATTTGCTGCTGCATCTTTGGCCTCTTAGCTTCAAATCATGTGGTGCGCGGCTCGACAGACAAGGCATGTTGTGCGTTTTTTTCATGGTATGACCACTTCTCCCAGTTGACTCAGCTGTAAATGGGCACATGATGTAGCCATTCCTTCATTTCCATACTCATTTAAAATTAATGTTATTTTTCAGGAAATCCATAACTGAACCAATTATCTTAATGTTTCAATAACTCTTTGCTTGCCAGCTTGTATTCAGGATGTGCGGGTGAATAATGGCTACTTTGCTATGACCGAGGCTGAAAACGATGACTTGGATGCAATGGCCGAGGTAGAAGAAAACCAGAATACGAAAGAGGGATGTACAAGAGAGAACTGTCTACCTGGGGTCTGTGCTGTCAACAGAATATGTGTGCCTCTATGGGAGCATGTGGACTGTATGTAAGTATTCTAGTATAATTAAGGTCAGACTAATGCGCTCAGTGGTTCTTTTGATATTCCTCTTTCTTTCTGCAACATGTACACAGGTTTTTGTGTACTGATAAAATGATTGGAAAAGTGTATCAATGTTGATGGAAATTGTGTTAAGATATAAGAAACAATGTAAGTGCAATAATAAGTGATTTTTAAGTTCCTATCTTATTAAGTTCTTTTTTTAAATAGCAATTTGTGTCCTATTTACTGACTAGTCTTTGTATATGAGAAGTGACTAGTTGAGCAGTTCTGATATCTGTCTCCTAACTATAAGGATATCCATTCATTGAAAACATTGGTAAGACATTGATTTTGTTCCTATCAAAGATAAAATAAAAACCTAGCTTGTACAGTGTGTGACTACTGCAAGAACAGGAACCCTTTAATTTCTGAGTCCTATATATTTTTTCTGTGAATCTCAGCAATGTTAATAGATGCTGTGTTGATAGTTAATCTGATAGCACTAGCTAGCTATAAAGTTGTGACACTTATGAATAATATCTATAAAGTTGTGACACTTATGAATAATATCTATAAACTTGTGACACTTATATATAATATCTATAAAGTTGTGACACTTATATATAATATCTATAAAGTTGTAACACTTATAAATAATATCTATAAAGTTGTGACACTTATAAATAATATCTATAAAGTTGTGACACTTATAAATAATATCTATAAAGTTGTGACACTTATAAATAATATCTATGAAGTTGTTATCATCATCATCTTTCACCTGTCTGGTTCCTCTTCGAACATAAGGTCGCAACAGATGCTCTCCATCTGTTCCTAATCTCTGCCATCTTCTTGACTTCTTCCAACGAGACTGCAATTGAACTGACTTCCTCCTCGGCTGTTTGCATCCATGTGTTCCTTGGCCTTACTACTCATTCATGCCCCTTTAGATCCCAATCAATGCATTTCTGGTTATGGTTTTATACTACAGACAGGATAAAACAATCAATATACAATGCCAGACTTTGTTTTTACAAATACAGAAAAACACTGTATATGTTATTAGAAGTTTCTGAGTGCATAGAGGTTAGAGCATTTGTCTCTAGATACAAAGGAATTAAGTTCAGTCCTTTGTCTCAATACACCACAGACTACCCAGCTATAAAGGGATACTTGACTTACTTACAGTTAGGCAAGTCAAGGTGGCTAGAAAGGGAAGCGGTCACCACCACCTTACATAAAGCTAAGACCTAGTACAGGGAAGTCTTTAACACTTTATCCTGGCTTCTTTCTGAGGGTATGTCATATCTATCCCAACTCATCACTCCCCACTTTCCTACTGTATTGGCTGTTGTCTTGTTCTTTTCCATAGATCTGTATTTGCCATTACCTCTAGTCATTTAACATGAATGAGTCTGTTAGGATTGACCATATTTTGCAAGGTTTTTTTAGTCAATTTTGATTTTGTTAGGCATTGCAATATTCAAAACCAGCAAGTAAAACAGGTGAAAAATGTTTTGTACCTAGATAACATAATTTCAGCAAATGGAAAAGGCGACCCAGAAATCCAAAACAAATGTAATAAAGCAAGTTCAATCATTTAAATTACACGATATTACAATGTAAACACATGACAATGAATACCCCAAAAAATCTATACAACACGATATTCCTGCCCACATTGTGCTAACAGTGCCAGAATTGAACATTAACAAACAAAGATTTTTAAAATATCCCCAAAGGTAAAAGAAACATCGTAACAACAGAGATGAAACGCCTGGGACAATTTCTTGGAGTAACAAGAATGGATATGATCAAAAACAAAGATATTAGGAGACAAGTAGGTGCTAGACTTCATCAAGCCAAATGGTTCGGCCATATGTCACAACAAACACCCGAAAGAATCCCTCAGAAAGCAATATTATACAATTACAATGGACACAAAGCCAAGGGCTGGATGCCAGAAATAACAGAAGCAGTGAAGCTCTCCATGCACAAAGCACATACTAGGACTGGGTCAAGAACCCTCTTCATAAACCTGACTCTAAAAGGCACAAGCAGGACAAAAAGTGAAAAGAAGAAAGAAAGAAGGCAATGCAATCCTCTGGAAAAGTTTATATTCTTCTTCTTCTTTTGTCCTACTGCCCTTGCCGTACGGCATCACAGAGAGGAGGGATGCGTAGATTTCTTGTTATCGCCAAGTGGGAGGTTTGTGCTGTCGTTGGGTGAAACTTTCTGAGAGTGTCAGAGACACCTTCGATCCACCGACGTCGAGGTCTGCCCCTTGGTCGTGGATCGGAAAGCTTCATATGATATGGTCTTGCTGCAGGCTGGTCATAATGTATTCAGACTATATTACCAAACCACTTGATTTGTTGAGAGTCAATGTAGCTACTAACTGGGTTTATCCCCACTATCTTCCTTAGTGTAGTGTTGCCGATTTGGTCACGGATTGTCTTTTCGGCTGCACTTCACACACACAGAGCATTTCACAGCTCTGGATCTTCTTACTCTTATGTGTTTTTAGTAAGGATCAAGATTGACATTTGTAACACAATGTAGGTATAAATAGTGCATTTATCAGCCTTCTCTTAGTTGAAAGAAGCTCTCTATCGTGTTTCAAAATTAGTGCAATTTGATAGTATACCCTGTTCACCTTCTGAATTCTATGTGCAGTCTCCCTGTCCACTCTGCCGTCATCAGTGAACATACTACCTAGGTATCTGGACTCCCGTACTTGATTGATACCAATGTCACTGATGTGGAAACTTCTCTGCACTTGTTCACACGATATCAACATAGTCTCTGTTTTGCCTGTGTCACCTCATGTCATATTCGTTACAAGTGAAATGGAGAAATTTCAGGTGATGTTGTAAGGTCTTTTCCATTTTGGTAAAAGATGACTTGATCATAAGCAAACAGTTCATTTAGAGACTCCTCGTGAGAGTTAGCCAACTGTGTAAATTTATCCATATAAATTATGAACAAAAGTGGAGAAAGGACACACCTCTGTTTGTACAGCACTCAGTACTGGAAACCAATTTGTCATACCTGTATTCGAGGGGGCGGCGTGGCCTAGTGGTTAAGTGGCACGGCTCACGACCCGAAGGTGCTGGGTTTGATCCCCATCACAGCACCAGCCATTACCCCGGGGAAGCAAACCCTTAGAAAATGCAGGAGGAAGCAGACCCTTACATAAAATGCGTGCTGAAGTCGGATGCACTGGGCCGACAGGCGCAAAATAAAAACCACAGTGCAACGCACACCGCCTTGGGGAATAGAGAAATAAGGCGACCGCAAAAAAAAAAAAATTCCGGCATTCATCCGTACTGCACCTTCACTTTTTGCTTACAAGGCACGAAGGCCATCTGGTAGTTGAACCTCCACGCCATATTCCTCCATTACCTCCCAAAGCCTACATCGGTTTACCCGGTCAAATGCTTTTATTTGTTATCAATATATATATTTATATACAATTGACAAATAAATATATGATTTGCCTATCACAGATGTGAGCCAGGCTATAAGCTGGATGGAGACCAGTGCATGTCTAGCTGTGCACCTAACCCTTGCTTTAACAATGTCAGCTGCAGCATCCATCGAGCAGAGGTGGTCTGCCATTGTCCACCTGGCTGGAGAGGCCGTCTCTGTGACGAGCTAGCCCCTGAGGAGGTCAAGAGTGGAGACCTCAGTGATGGGGCTCTTGTTGCTATAGCCATCTCGGTCATTGTTGTTATAAGTAAGTGGGGAGCTGTGCATATTTGCATATTGAGAGAATATTTTTCTGTCTTCTTCCCTATTTCCTGTCTTGTTTCATGTATTCTTTCCTCGTTCCTGTCTTCTTTCCTCCCTTCTTTCCTCTTTAATGTCCTCTTTTCTTTCCTGTCATTTCTATCTTCTTTTTTTCCTGTCTTGTTTCCTGTATTCTTTTCTCGTTCTTGTCTTCTTTACTGCCTTCTTTCCTCATTCCTGTCTTCTTTCCTTTTTCCTGTCCTCTTTTCTTTCCTCTCATTTCTATCTTCTTTCCTCATTCCTGTCTTTTTTTCCTCTCTCCTGTCATTCCTGTTTTCTTTCCTTTCTTCTTTCCTTATTCCTGTCTTCTTTCCTTTTCTGTCGTTCCTGTCTTCTTTCCTTTTTCATGTCTTCTTTCCTTTCATGTCGTTCCTGTCTTCTTTCCTCTTAACTGTCTTCTTTCCTCTTAACTGTCTTCTTTCCTCTTTCTTGTCTTCTTTCCTCTTTCCTGTCTTCTTTCCTCTTTTAAGTGATCTTTTCTTTCCTGTCTTCTTTCCTCTTTCCTGTTCTTTCCTCTTTTTTGTTTTCTTTTCTTTCCTGTCTTCTTCCCTCTTTCCTGTCTTCTTTCCTGTCGTTCGTGTCTTATTTCCTCTTTCCTGTCTTCTTTCCTTTTTCCTGTCTTCTTTTTTTCTGTCTTCTTTACTCTTTCCTATCTTCTTTACTCTTTCCTATCTTCTTTTTTCTTTCCTGTCTTCTTTCCTCTTTCCTGTCTTCTTTCCTCTTTCCTGTCTTCTTTCCTCTTTCCTGTCTTCTTTCCTCTTTCCTGTCTTCTTTTCTTTGCTGTCTTCTTTCATTTGCTGTCTTCTTTCATTTCCTGTCTTTTTTCCTTTTATGTCTTCTTTCCTACCTTATTTCTTCTCTCCTGTCTTCTTTCCTGTCTTCTTACTTTTTCTGTCTTTCTTCTTCAATCTTCATGTTGACCTTTTTACATCAGCTGTCACTATTGACTGTTTTTATGTCAATCTTCCTGATAACGTTTTTGTGTTTCAGTAGTCATTACTGGCCTTCAGTTTTACTGTGGCCCTTGCCATATTATTATTATTATTATTATCTTTACTCCCTTCTCTAGTACTGGCACTCACAGTCTTCCTGCTATACAAGTTCTGTCCCCGCAATGAAGATGGTGAGAAGTACATTCTGGAGGTGGACCCAGATGATGATATACGAGAAAACGTTATGAACTATGATGAAGAAGGAGCTGGTAAGATTAATACCGCATACATATCAATTTGAATGGGTGACCTGTAATTTGTACCATTGTTTTACATTGATTTCCACAATGGATAGTTTTTTTCACATATTATGTAATTATATACAAGCTGGCCATATGTCTTTACCCCGACCATGAAGGATATGTCACAGAAATTATGGACAGTGTTTATTCCTTTTCAATATAGTCAACATCTGAAGTGACCCTTTTGCCATCTCTGCATGTTCTTGAAAAGACTTTGGTAATAGAACACTTTATTTTTCAAATTAAACCAGTGAGCTGCAGTGATCAGCGACCCATAGCTGACTGCTAGCGTCAGGGCCAGCGAACCAGACATGCCAAGACCCTTCTACACCTCCACACGGTGATCCTGGATAACAGGCTGCAGCAGGGCAGACTAGCTAAGGAGAAGGGATCGAAGAGAGAATGCTAACCCGGTACTCAAAAAATGCTTGCTGAAGTCGGATGTGTTGGACCGAAAGGTGCAAATATCGCAGTCAAGCTGTAAACTACGACACAACGCATTCCATTCTCTGGACTACATTCTGCTACTTAAGCCCTTTCAGGGTTTAGTAGCGGGAGATTGAGAACGAACGAAGCCAAGCCAAATTAAACCAGTTATAACATGCCAGTATGACCACTTCATCACTGTCAAAATGATTTACTTTGGGCTGTTATTTTAAGATTTGAGAAAAGAAAAAAAATCTGATGGAGTTAAAACCAGAGGATACCGTGGGTGTAGAGGAATTGGAATATTCATATTTGTTACTGCTTGCTGCACAAGATGAGATTTGTGAGAGAGAACGTTGTCTTGAAGCAAAGGAAGATTTTGAGCACCTGTTATCCCTCGTTTTTGGTCACATTCTTTCTCTTCTTTAGCTTTCATCCTGAAATGGACTTTTGTGACGTTGTATCATAGTTTGTAGAGAGGCTACGATGTCTGCACTTTTCAACCCAAAAAACCAGCTGAAATCGGATGTACCGGGTCGAAAAGTGCAGATATCGCAGTCTCGCTGTAAACTACGGCCTGGCGTCACAAACGTCCTTTTCAGGACAGACACTGAAAAAGAAGTACTTGCTGATCAAGCAACAGATTCAATCCTTATAATGGTTTGTACCTAGTGGGAATCCCGGTACACGTTATTGTGAATGGAAGACAATTCCTACTCCACTCCACTATTCAGTTGGACATTTGACTGGCTACCCATGATCAAACGAAAAAGACGGCTGGCAACATCATCATGTAAAATAAAGGACTACAGAAACCATTACTGTTAAAGCACACAATTACACATGAGTGTATTTTGTCCTAACCTTAACATAAAATATGAGGTGTGTTCAAATGAAACCCGCCTGTGCTGCATCACGTGAACATACGCACGAGGAGCATGATATCACATCTGGCTTAATCACATACTAATATATAAGTGTGCACGAGTTCATTATCCTTACATTCATAGGTTCTGTTGAGAAGTTGGTGGGTGTGATACAGAATCCATCCAGGGTTGATCAGCGAGCGGTGGTTCAGTTCCTAACAGCTGAAGGATGTCAACCAGTAGACATTCATCACAGAATGCAAGCCGTGTATGGTGACAAAAGTGTGTTGAAGACAATAGTGAAGGACTGGGCACGGATGTTTTGTGAAAGACATGAGTTAACAAAATATCTTCTGCGACCAGGTCAGGCGTACGTATATTGTTGCAACAGAAGAAGCTATTGCCGATATTGAGGAAGCAATACAGAAGAACTGTTGCCGATATTGATGAAGCAATACAGAAGAAGCTATTGCCGATATTGATTAAGCAATACCGAAGAAGCTATTGCCGATATTGATGAAGCAATACAGAAGAATCTATTGCCGATATTGATGAAGCAATACAGAAGAAGCTATTGCCGATATTGATGAAGCAATACAGAAGCTATTGCCGATATTGATGAAGCAATACAGAAGCTATTGCCGATATTGATGAAGCAATTCAGAAGCTATTGCCGATATTGAGGAAGCAATACAGAAGCTATTGCCGATATTGATGAAGCAATACAGAAGAAGCTATTGCCGATATTGATGAAGCAATACAGAAGAAGCTATTGCCGATATTGATGAAGCAATACAGAAGAATCTATTGCCGATATTGATGAAGCAATACAGAAGAAGCTATTGCCGATATTGATGAAGCAATACAGAAGAATCTATTGCCGATATTGATGAAGCAATACAGAAGAAGCTATTGCCGATATTGATGAAGCAATACAGAAGCTATTGCCGATATTGATGAAGCAATACAGAAGAAGCTATTGCCGATATTGATGAAGCAATACAGAAGCTATTGCCGATATTGATGAAGCAATACAGAAGAAGCTATTGCCGATATTGATGAAGCAATACAGAAGAAGCTATTGCCGATATTGATGAAGCAATACAGAAGAACTGTTGTCGAAGCTTACATTCACTAGCAGAGGAATTCGCTGTTTTGCTTGGAACAGTTTAAATGGTGGTTAGAAAGAAACTGAAGTATCGGAAGGTGTGTTCACAATGGCTCTCATGGATGCTGATCGACCACTATAAGGAAGATCGCATTAAGGTTGGAATTTTAACTACTTGTGTTATTTTTCTCGGACGACATGCGACATCTACCCAAGCGGTGGGATGCATGTCTGAATGCCTATGGCGACTTTTTCTCACAAACCCTGGTAAGTTGCTTCATAACAATTGCTTTGTTTAATTCTGCCACACCTGCTGATGTTCCTTTCATATGTTTGTAATAAATCCACTGCGGCGGGTTTAATTTGTACCCGCCTCATAGCTCCTTTGACCTACAACATCCTTCTTGGATCTGACAGGTGAAGAAGACCAAGATGCTTATGACATTTCAAGACTTCAGAAGCCAAACTATTTGACATTCCTCAAACCACTTAATGCAGACAGGAGAACAGAATTCTCTCTTGGCAGTAAGTGATTTTTTTAGCATTGTTTTCTTTCACAACTTCCCCACCTCTCTGTTCTCTCTCTCTGTTTTCTATTCCTCTCCTCTGTCAGGTCTGGAGCGTTCACTTAATATAATTCAAGTGAAGCACAGGGCACCACTAAAGTTAGTCTCTTTACACGATGCATGCCTCTGCTTTTGCTGTGGCAGTTTCAAAAGCAATGGTTTCAAATGATGAGGTTGCTAACCCCATGCAAAACTCTCTTTAGTCATCTTTTACAACATCCCAGGAACCACTTGAACAGTTGACTTAAAATAAATAACACAATAGTGCAGGTCTTAAACCTTATTAGTCTTGGTACCTTTCAGCAGTATTCTATTCATAGTAGCTCCCACAGTACTTCAATTTAGACTTAAAATATTGATTAGTAGTCTTTATCAGATGTGGCCAACAGGTTTGAATACCAGTTCTTGACTAAACTGATTTGGGTTCAAAACCTTGTAGTGGTCTAGGCTTTTTTATGTCAGAAGTGGAATAAAAACCTTTTGGTGTGGCAGTAGGACTGATAACAGTCAGGAAAAGACAATGAAGATAGAAGGGAATGATCTTGAACTTCATGACAAGATTGTGGGAAAAGCAAAGGACATACAGAGTTTTTAAAAGTCAAATAGTTGTGGATAGAATTAATCTTTGTTTCCACATTATGTAATCTTCATTATAGTTTTATTTTGTAGCTTTTTACAGTAATGATTTTATCTCTCTCTCTCTTCCTCCTTCCCCCCCCCCCCCCCCCCCCCCCCCCATCTCTCTCTCTCTGGTGTTATGCACTTGTGCTGTGCTGTGAGGCGTCATGGTGAGCCGCAGGCATCTGTCTAGAGCCAGGCACATCATACACAACATCCCATGGTGGTTTAGGATCTCCATAGTATTTCTTCTCTACCTGGTACTCAGTCTTCCATGGTTATGGAAGCCCGATCGCCATACATTATAAGCACGCTTGGGTGGTCTGGAAGGTTACTTTTTAAATAGGTGACCAAACAGGTTGATTTTCTCCATATCCATGTATTTGGTGCGTGGTTTTGTTTTGACAATTCTTCTGATAAAATTCATAATTCTTCATTCTATCTCTAGGGACATTGATAGTTTTTCTCAAGCATCTCATCTCACAGGTTGGAATTTTTCTCTCTTGGATCTTTGTTTATCTTTACCACTCTAAATTTAAAAATGTACGCAATTTCCCCAGCATCTGAATTATTTTTCAGAGCCTCACGTTTTTCTAGGCTGCTGTTGATTTTGAGAGCCTGTATATTGTTTGTTTGTCATTTTATAAATATGATTTGTTTGTGTGTTGAGATATAAATGAATAAAGAACTTGTTGGTGTTATTGTTTTTGTTGTATGTGTGTTAGTTTCTGAGATATAAGAAGATAAACGTGAAAATGAAAAACCACAACAACATTTAGATTTACCAATTTTGGGGAAATCGGGAATGTCCGAATTTGAAAATCGTCACAGAACACAGATAGTGTTTCTTACAAGATCGTCATATCTGTTAGTTTCCCTTACAAACATATTTATTATTACTTATATTTAAACAAATTACACAGATCTACCTCAGAAAAATATGTTGCAACAACATACCTTCATCACCCTCAATAATGGAATAATCCTCCAGTCATCTAGAAAAAGAGAATAAATCATTTCAAAATTCTCTTTCAAACTGAACAGGGCCATTTTTCTTGTTTACATCTACAATGACAGCATTGTCTATTTGTAGATTCAAATACTCTAGTGTTCAACCAGTGTAAATACACGACAATGCCGTAGAATAGTTTTCTCATTACCTGGCATATGTTCTAGCCATTAGTATGAGAGGGGACATTTTTTGGGGTGAAAAAATTATCATAAATGTGGTAACGGTTAATGCTCATGTTGACACTGATAACATGATATTGACACTGTTGATCAATATTCGTACACAATGACATGTTTTGATTTGATTTTTTTTTCAAAAAATTACTTATGTAAACACTCTGGGGTCCTCGCGGTCATGTATATTTTTATGGGTTATGTTCGAAATTTAAAAATTATAATACTGTTCAAACTTTAAGACACCGATTCAGAATAAAAATTGCTTCAAAATCAACGCTTCTTTTAGTTTGCTGTTATAGCCATTTGAGGAGAGGAAGACTAACGTCTGGTTAGGCACAACATACTGATCAGACATGTTATTAATCAGGGTCAGGCAAAATACACTGGCCAAGACCCTCACCTCGGCTTCCTCGCACCCCTTCCTGGAAACGGACTGTTTTCATGGCAGCCTCGCTAACGGTGTGATGGATCAATGTGATCCCCGTAGTAGTGATTGACATGCAGATGAAGCCAAGCATAGTACAGCCGCTTGGAGGACCCCGGTCCACCTTCATCAACCCGCTCAGGATGTGAGGAAAGCTACTAGAACCCGCCATAACGTCCTTTTCACGGCGCACAAAAGAGTAAACCTACTCATTGTGGGCATTTGAAACAGCCATTTGAGGTCCCAACCCATGGGCTGAGAACCCATGAGTTAGACTATCTTCTGAAAAGGGAAATAGTATTCTGAACAATGTGGAAAAGGGGGAAAGGAAACAAAGTGGGTATGAACCACTGCACGAAGTGGTCTACAGCATTGTGCTTGTTTTTCATTGTCCAAGATTTACACTCATAAACAATACAGTGATTTTTGTTGAAATAAATTCATCTGTATATTTTCAGATGCACCTGGTGATAGACCAGATGTTGGCAACTTCATTGATGATCGGATGAAGGCTGCTGACAATGATGATGGCACAGTGCCTCATGATAGTGTCCGAGAATTTAGCTTTGAAGGAGGTGGCAGCGACGCAGGAAGTCTTAGCTCATTAAACACTAGCAGTGGTGACAGGGATCAGGATTATGACTGTCTCAATGACTGGGGACCGAAGTTTGCCTTATTGGCAAATATGTATGGGGCAGGACAGGATCTTAACGAATGACTTCCTTCACATTCTATTTAGAACAATATTCTCAATTTACAGGTGCATAATTGGAATGAGTGTTAGTCTATGTGGAATGCTGCGTGAAGTGAATATTTTAAAGTGATATACACACTACTATCTTATGTTTTACAATTCTTTTTGCTAGTTTTTGATATTCATAAACAAATACAGAACATTAGTTTATTGTGTGTCATTGTTCTGCTTGTGAGATTGTTGCTTTTGAAAATATTGCCAAAAGTTGTAGTTTAACATACTGTTTTGTCTCTGTAAAGTATTTCTCCAGTAAACCTTAGTAATAACTCTACATAGTTTATTCAGTAGAGGAAATATTTAATTCAGTATTTTATATTACAGACAGGATAAGATAATCAATATACGAAGCCAGACTTTGTTTTTACAAATACAGGACAGCACTGTATATGTTATTAGAAGCTTCTGAGTGCATAGAGGTTAGAGCATTTGTCTCTAGATAAAAAGGAATTAAGTTCAGTCCTTTGTCTCGATACACTACAGACTACCCAGCTATAAATGTATACTTGACTTACTTACAGTTAGGCAAGTCAAGGTGGCTAGAAAGGAAACCGGTCACCACCATCTCACATAAAGTTAAGACCTAGTACAGTGAAGTCTTTAACACTTTATCCCTGATGGCATTGGATTACATTGACCTTTTTTTTAAAAGGCTATTTAGATTCTGCTCACAGACTAAACACGGGAATCATAAAAGTGTCTGAAACCACACAACACTTTTTTAAATGAAAGTGGCACCTGAAATTTCTTTGCCTCAGGATCCCTGATTTCTCTGGATGGCCCAGACACACATACAATTGTTTGGAACTTATTTTAATTTTATATAGGTCTATTTTTAAATATACCCAGATTTGTTTTCTTCTTCGATATTCATCCTGAAAATGATGTTTGTGTCGTAGTTTACAGCCAGACACATTTGATTTCAGAATGCTATTTTTAGAACCAATTTTGTCTTCTCTCTTTGATCCCTAATCTGTTAGTCAGACTGCATGGTTGCATTCTGTTTCCAGGGCCACCACTTGAAGGCGGATTAGAGTCTTGTCCCAGATGCAAGCAGTCAGCTTTGAGTCAGCTCATTCAATGCTGCATCTTCAGCCCTAGAACTTTCTTCAGCTCCCTTCGTCCAATATTGAACTCGGCAGCATTCTCTCAGGCAAATAGAATAGACTGCTCAACGCTACTATAAAATTAGTTCTGCTCTGAAATGGGGCATATAACAAAGAGTATACCATCCTGGCTGCAGACCTTCATTTCTGAGTTGCTCTCTTCTTAATGACTAGACATAATAACAAACACAGATTGGTTGGGTTTGTTTTTTATTTTGAAAAAAAAACAATTTAAATTAAAAACTTGTTGTTTTTTTTCATTAACATGGCAGCAGCGATTATATCAGGTGAGAAAAAAATGACTACATCATAAGGAAACAATACAACCAGATATGTGCTAAGTTGGAACACACAGTGTAAGAGACAAGTGGTGGATCCAAACACCATCTCATGAAGTACAGTGAAATGGTAAGCCAGCAAATTCAGGGCCTAATTAGCAGAGCTTGAAAATAATAACCAAAAATAGAAATAAGACGTGTGTAACTATTGCGACCCTATGCTCCAAATAAACCAAAAGGAACATGTGGGGTGGTACTAGTAATAATATCATTTACTGCCTTTGCCATTTACATATTGTCCAAATTTTAGCTTAATTGAGTGGTAATTCTTTCATTTGTGCGTTGAGAGGTATTTGCATTTTTCTTGAGACACAGGTTATGTATGTACGAATACATGAATGATCAAAACAAAGTATATCAGTGAATGAATGAAAACAAAGTTGACACATTATGTTTCATGGTGAATTTCATTGACTGTGAAGTCAATTTCTTTGATTTCCATGTTTAGTGTTAAATGCATCACGAAAGCAAAATTGACACATTATGTTTGATGGTGAATTTCATTGAGTGAAGTAAATTTCCTTTATTTCCATGTTTAGGGGTAAATGCATTGTCGTGTTTGGGTGAAAACAGAATGGACACATTATATTTGATGGTGAATTTCATTGAATGTGAAGTCAATTTCTTTGATTTCTACTTTGAGCATCATGTTTGAAATTAAGGTTACATATATATCAATAAAAAGACCAAAGTATATTATTGAGTTAATGAAAGGAAAATGGACACATCGTGTTTGATGGTGAATTTCATTAGTCAGTAAATTCCTTAAATTTGTATGTTAAGTTGTAAATGCAAAATGTTTGAGATGAAAGTCACTTATAAATGATTACCGTATAATACGCATTTGTGAATAATATGCATGCCTGATTACACCCAACATTTTTGGGTTAAGTGAAAATTCATGTATAATACGCTCCATAATTTTTGCAAGATTTTATTTTATGAAACATTTGTTAAAAAGCATAATAAGAGTAATAGCAAGCAGAAATAGGTGCACAACATCAAAACAATTTTAGATACTTTATACTCCCATCCCTCTCACTAGAAAGAAGCTCATTTAGTGTTCAGCTTTCAATTTCATGCTATTTTCACTGTCAAATTGCAACAAATTTTCAAATCGAAAATGACGTAGTTTGTAGTATAATACACATCCGAGTTTTTACGGACCAAAATTAGTAAAAATTGTGCGTGTTATACGGGAGATTTTACGGAAAATTAACAAGAGAGCAAAAGTATATCAGTGAGTGAGTGTAAACGATATTGAAATGATTGTTAATTTAATTGATTTGGACTTCAGTTTCTTTGATTCCTATGTTAATTTGTATATGTATCATGTTTGATATTAAAGTTGTGCACATACGAGTGAATATGTGAATGAAAAAAGCAGAGTATATTGGGGAGTGAATGAAAGCAAAATTGATGCATCATGTTAATTGTGAATTCTGAGTTGATTTCTTAGATCTTCACTGTTAAATGCATCATGTTGATATGTAGGTTGTGTATATGACTTGAAAGTCTTGAGAGCCTGTGTTTTTCCTGTGGCAGCATATGGCTGCGAATCATGGACGATTACCAAAACTTTTAGACAAAATACCAAATCCTTCGAGTCAAAATGTTACAGAAACATCCTCAGAATACCATGGACTGAGAAAAAGACAAATATAGACATTCGGCAAGAGTTGAACATAGAGGATAACTGGTTTATCAATTCCATTTTGACCAGAAAATATAAATACTTTGGTCACATCAAGAGACACAATGGTCTTGAGAGAACAGTGATGAAAGGTATGGTGCCAGGCAAAAGAGGCAGGGGTAGACCAAGAAGACGATGGCACCAAGATATCCAGGAATGCCTGAGTATGACTGTGGCGGAGGCTGGAGTTTCTTTCAGACAGACTGTGATGGGAGCGATGATCTATAAAGGACATGCTACATGATGATGATGTATATGACTAGAACAAACTTAATTAGTGAATGGTGAGTGAGTGGGTGGGTGGGTGAATGGGTGAGTGAGAGCAAAATGTTCACACTTCATGTCTGATATTTGTGCATTTCATGCATACAATGTGGTTGATATCTTACTTAACTAACCACGTTATCCACAACCTTTTATACTGACACGTTTGAATACCTCTGGTCTGTACAGATATTGTTGTAAACTGGTATTTTATTAATATGCAGATATTTATTACAATGTGAGATGGCAACATTAGCTGGATATTAACATTGAGGAAATGCTGTGCTAGCTATCACCTTCATCTTGGATCTTGGGTTGACCACTGACAAAGCATTATTGAAGACGTATTTTAAAGCAGCAGCAAACTCCCTCCACTTTGTTTGGTCTGCGGCTGTTGTTGTTGTATTAATATGCAGATATTTATTACAATGTGAGATGGCAACATTAGCTGGATATTAACATTGAGGAAATGCTGTGCTAGCTAACACCTTCATCTTGGATCTTGGGTTGACCACTGACAAAGCATTATTGAAGACGTATTTTAAAGCAGCAGCAAACTCCCTCCACTTTGTTTGGTCTGCGGCTGTTGTTGTTTCGAATGCCCACAATGAGTAGGTTTACTCTTTTGTGCGACCTGAAAAGGACATTAGGTGGGGGGGGGGGGGGGGGGGGTTGTAGTAGCTCTCATCATATCCCGAGTGGGCTGATGAAGGTGGACCAGGGTCCTCCAGGTGGTTGTGCTATGCTTGGTCTAATCTGTGTGTCGCTCACTACTATGGGGATCATGTCAATCCCTCACCCTGTTAGCCTTGTTGTCATGAAAACAAGCCTGTTTCCAGGAAGGACTACAAGGAAGCCAAGGTGTCGGTCTTGTCCAGTTTGTTTTGCCTGAACCTGACTAACATGTCTGATCAGTATATTTTGCCTGACCAGATGTTAGTCTTCCTTACCTTGGAATGCGGTAATCCATTGTATGGTGCCCAAACCGGGCTCATGATTTTCATTTCAGTTTCCATAGAGCTGCATCAAGTCTGAGTTCTAGTGATACTGTTGGGATTTTGTCATCGAAGGCCATTCTTAACTTAACATTTTTATACTGGTTTAGAAGACTCTGCAGAGTCTGTGTACAATCAGTTTCTTTCTCATTCATTATTATCCCTCCATTTTAACTTCAACAGGAGTTGGATTCCCACAAGCAGGTGTGAGGCACAGCATGTATTGCTTTCAGAGTGTCGTTTATATAGCATGATGAGGTTGCCAGTCCATACACAATTCTTCTTAACCGCCTTTAATTACATAAACAGTTTGATGCAGTTGCTCTATTCTTTCCTCTCCAGTATGGGATCATGACTGACTTAGTGGCTACTCTTCTACCGTGGGGTATAGAGGTTTTCTTTTATTTTTCCATGGCTTTAGTTTTTGCAGGATGGGGTATCCAGTCCCATGTCACACCTTCCTTAGTCGCCTCCTATGTTACAATGTTACTGTTCTGTCTTCCCTTTCTGTTCCCAGTAACACATGTGCAGACCCTGAGATCCACAAAGATGAAATGGTATGCTAACAGTAGTTCTGCAGATATTAGTAAAGTTCAGTAAAGATTCCATTTGGTATATTGGCAATAGGATGTGGGACCCACATTTACTTGACCAATGGCACACTAGGGATGATGTGGTCGGCTTCACGCTGGCCGTCTTTACTTCCTAGACTGGCTCTGGTACCCAATTTTTAAGGCAGGATCAACTTCGTTATGGAAAAAATATCCTGCATCACTTTAGGATTGAACCTAGATCATTCGGCTGGAAATCCAGTGTTACTAACAATTGCGCTACAGCGGCTCCTTCTATGGACGCAGATCATAAATACAAATTCTTAAGATGGTTTTATGTGTTCATGTATTCTGTATTACTATTTATTGAAACAGACATACAAAAATAAAGCAAAGTATAATAATCATTCTGGAGGGTGGAGTCAAAGAAAAGCCAAATCATTAATGTTTAGTCATGTTATGATTGATATACTATTATCATGTGCCCTCATCCTAACCTAAAGTGCATCTTTGCCTGCATTCACATCTGAATTATTCAGAGCAGAAGATATATTGCTCAAGTAGAAAAACTGTTGTTGGGTTAAGAATCTTGAACAATCAGTCATGAATGACTTAACATACATGTCAGCTTCAGCCAATGAACACTCATACATTAGTCTAGCCAAAACACAGACAAGTGAAAATGAATTAATACATGCATAAAAAAACGATGAGCGGAAATGCATGGGTCTAATCAAGTAACTACAACTTTAAAATTGACAGATAGATTTAATTATCAGCGATAAACAGGGGTTTCTTGAAATACGTAATTATCACAAGTTACAACAGTTGTTGGCTACTTATTTTAGATACAGGAATGACAGCTATTTGTAATCTGTAAGAAATAGTTTATCAGAAAGCTCATTTTAGATTGATTTGATTGAGAGTTGTTCTTGAATGTCCATGATGAGTAAGCTACTCTTTTGTGTGGTCTGAAAAAGGGCATTAAATGGCAGGTTGCAGTAGTTTTCCTCACATCAAAAAGGTGTGCTGATGAAGGTGGACCTCAGGGCTGCTGTTTTGACCTAACCCTGGCTAACGTTGATTGATCAGTATGTTCTGCCTGACCGGACATCAGTCTTCTCAACCCTTTTTTGATTGGAGCATAATATAAGGTAAAAGTAGTCCCATATCAAACACTGCTGTTGGGGATAGAGTGTTAGACTCCATCTAAACTGCAGCTTTTTTATGAGGTGGGGTGGCCAGTTACTTGCTTGCTGCATTTCCTTCCATAACAGTAAGTAGTAGGTACCCATTTACAGCTGAGTTGACTGCAGCATGTCAATAACTGGGATCGAAACCTGTTTTTTTTTACACAAGAAGCAAGCATAAAATGATGTCCCATAGCAGAAACTGCTGTTGAGGATGAAGTGTTAGAAACGTCATTGTACTACGCCTCACTTTGTGTGAGGTGGGGTGGCCAGTTTGCTTCCTTGCTGCCTGTCTTTCCCCCACCGTGGGTCAGGTACCAATTTACACAGCTGGGTTGACTGAAACATGCACATGCCAGTAGCAGAAGTTGAAAAGCAAGTGTTCAGCCAGTACACTAATCAGGCGCACAGGACACCATAAATAGCTGAAATCTTGATTTTTAAATCTGACGCTAAGATACCTAGGCTCAACGATTAGTGATGAGGTATTAAAACCAGAGGCCCTGGCCAAAATAGCACAAACAACAGCAGGACTTGCACGATTGAAACACATATGGAAGATTAAACGACTATCCCTTGCCATAAAGGTCAGACTAATGTGCTCACTAGTTCTTTCGATATTCCTCTACGCCTGCGAAACATGGACCATTTCAGCAGACATCGAGAGAAGAATTCAGACCATGGAGATGAGATGTTTTAGAAGACTCCTAAATGTCACCTACAAAGACCGTATCACAAATTATGAAGTACAAGGAAGAATCGAGAATGCAAGTGGGCTGTCCGACGACCTCATCACAATGATCAGAAAGTAAAAGCTGGCTTGGTATAGTCACATCTCAAGGTCTAAGGGCCTCGTAAATACCATACTACAGAGCAAACGAAGGCGAGGACGTTTGAAAAAACTATAGGAAACAACATCCATGAATGGAGTAACCTGCGACCCAAGGAACCACAAAAAGCAACTGCAGGCAGATAGGGATGGTGCAGGATTGTGGAGGTGTCAGCAATGATGCCCCAACAATCTCAAGAGATCACAGGATGAACTAAACTGAACACAATTTACCATAAAATTCTTTTGGGAAATAAACCCATACACTGGTGTACATGTGAAAAAAAACACTTTACAAATTACGGGTCACCCGTACAAGTTGGCATGTATGAGTTAGTTATCTCTGCCCATATTAGATAATGTTACAACTATCATTTGTGAGTAAATTGTATTATTCCCTTATGTAAACATATCAGTGAAAAAGGGACAAATCTGACACTTTCATCACAAAATGTAAATAACAATGTCATTTTACATGTTGCATGTAGTCTCTTTCATGTTTTAAACAAATGTCAAAATTACTGGTAATTTTATATATTATTTTATTTAAATCGGAGGCATTTTGTCCTTATTTTGTACGTGTGAGTGCTAATATACACCCAGCTCGTGTGCCAAGAATCTTGGCAGGAAACAAGATATTTATTGGAAAATTGTTTTGTTGAAATTTTAGAAGTGTTGTCTTATAATATACTCATGGCAATACAGGTTTTATTTACAGCCTCGTACTGACACAGCGCAAATTTGATACACAAGCCGACTCTTAAGTATTGTCATGAACTTCATTTGACTACAAATGCCAGTATAGGAATGTCTGCTGTTAATTTTGTGTTATTATTTTCATAATTCAGTTATCCTGATTTTTTTTATATTGTCCAAACTAACACAAATAAATTCAGATAGTAATGTTGCTAGTTGCTGTCTATCGCTAGCAACGATGGCGACAACTTTGAGACTGTGACTAGCACTGTACTCGGAATTAAGTGATGAATAGTTGCACTGGTCGTCAACCTCACTCTCTCGTCTTGAGCTATCCAAGTCCAGTGTCAAAGACTAAGTCAAGAAGGTTCGATAGAGATAGCCACATAATGCAGAAGATAACCATGATTTATAGCGACAGGGTGCAGTAGATAACCACAGGGTACAGTAAATAACCATGATTTATAGCCACAAGATGCAGTAGATAACCATGATTTATAGCCGCAAGATGTCATAGATAGCCACATGATGCAGTAGATAACCATGATTTATAGCCACAGAATGTAGTAGATAACCATGATTTATAGCCACAGGATACTGTAGATAACTATAGTTTATAGCCACAGGATGAAGTAGGTAACCATGATTTATAGCCACAGGATGCAGTAGATAAATTAGGTTTGTAGCCACATGGTGCAGTAGATAACCATGATTTATAGCCACAGAATGCAGTAAATATCATATAATAATAATAGTTGTCATCGCAATCAAAAATGGCAACAGCATCAAACTTTTGTTGTGAGATGTGATCTCATATGACTATAAAGTCCAATTCTGGCACTGCAGAATCTGTCCCACATGGGACACACATGTGAGGAGTTGGCTGTGGAGATACTGTGCATTCTGTTCTTTCTGGCGCTCGTTTTCTCTGAGCCTCTGCAATGAATTCTTGCTCTGTACCTTGTGTGATGCTATCGCTTCAGGTGGAACGGTTTGGTGTCTCCCAGGAGGTGACAGCTTTTTAGAGGCCCTATCAAGGTTTGTTCCCCTGATGAGTATCTGCCAATTCTGTGTTCACCATAGCTTGGGGACAGCTTTTATCGGACAAGCGAACAACATGTGCCGTCCATCTTATCTGGACTTGTTTTGTAAAGCCTCAGGATGCAATAAATAACCATGGGCATATAGCCAAAGCATGCGGTGAATCTTCTTCTTCTTCGTTCGTTCTCAATCTCCCACTACCAAACCCTGAAAGGGCTTAAGTAGCAGAATGTAGTCCAGAGAACGGAATGTGTTGTATCATAGTTTACAGCTTGGCTGCGATATTTGCACCTTTCAGTCCAACGCATCCGACTTCAGCAAGCATTTTTTGAGTACCGGGTTAGTATTCCCTCTTCGATCCCTTCTCCTTAGCCAGTCTGCCCTGCTGCAGCCTGTTATCCAGGATCACCAGGTGGAGGTGGAGAAGGGTCTTGGCAGCTATGGTTCGCTGGCCCTGACGCTAGCAGTCAGCTATGGGTCGCTGACCACTGCAGCTCATTTGCTGCTCAGCATCTTGATCCCGGATGCAGTGAATAATTGTGGCATTGTAGTGCCTGACCATGCGATGTTCCACAGAACAGTGCTGCTATTTTCGTAATAAAGTCACAGAAAGGTCTGTCAGCCATGTTAAACTCCTAGGCTTATTATTAGTTTGTGTGGCATCTGACATCCTATCAGAAACTCACTAGCAGTATATTTTCTAACCTGATCAAAGGTTGTCTATAAAGATCCTGCAATTAATAATTACAGGAACAATGCATTTCTTAGTATTAAAATGACTTTCATGGAACTTGTATCATGCATTACCTAGTCAAGCACAATGATTGTCATTTAAAAGATGATTTATGAGATTAGTCAGTTACTTTAATGATATTGTCATCATTTTGTATACTTCAATCATATTTACTTGCAGGTAACGTCAATATTTTTAAATGGTCATAGTACAGTAGTTGAATCTTACAACTTTTCACCCAGAAAAAGATCAGCCTTATTATATATATATATATATATATATATATATATATATATATATATATCGAGATATGGTAGCATCAAATTTGCACCATATAAAACAAGTACATATAATCATATTTATTTAATGTTAACTGCAAGATTTTGGTGGTTGTGATTTGTACCTGTGACTTCCAAAAAATGTCATGTCTTCAAGAAACCTGATCTTCTTCATCATTATTTTGAGCAATTTTTTATTCTTTGCTGCAATTGTATTTCTTTGTTCATCATTTATGGCAGCGTTTCTCTTGTTCATGTTTTTTAGAATTGTTTCAAATCCATCTCTGTGTTGTCCAACACATTAATCTTCTAGTTGAATTCCATTCTTCATCTTCTTTTACTTTTTTTTATTCATTGGTCATTCTAGATCTGTAACTCATTGTCAGGATGAAATGAAGTCTTTTCGAGGACTAGGCAGTTGCCTTGCATCTTCTGACTTAGTCTTGGTACCCCCTGGCATCCTACATCATTATGGGTCGGGTAGTTCTAAATGATATTATGATATATTTAAAGGTCTTCATTTCAGTCCTGCAGGGATATTTGCATGTGTGAAATATCTGGAGGTGATAATGATGGCTTAATAATCTGCTTGTTTGTTTGTTTATGAAGCTGATGGATTGGGTCAGATTTGTTGCCTGATTTAATTCCTTGTCCCACTAGGACCTTTACTTCTTCATTATTCGTTCTCAAACTCTCGCTGTCAAGTCCTGAAAAGGGGTATGTAAGTAGCAGGATGTAGTCCAGAGAACGGAATATGTTGTGTTGTAGCTTACACCTTGACTGCGATATTTGCAACTTTTGGTCCAACACATCCAACTTCAGCATGGCATTTTTGGGTACTAGGTTAGCCTTCCCTCTTCGATCCCTTCTCCTTAGCCAGTCTGCCCTGCTGCAGCTTGTTATCCAGGATCACAACGTGGAGGTGGAGACGGGTCTTGGCAGTTCTGGGTCGCTAAAACTGATGTTAACACTCAGATTTGGTTCGCTGAATGCAACAGCTCATTCACTGCTCAGCATCTTGATCCTGGACCTTTACTGATTGTGGATAAGAGTTTTTGGCTCTTGGTATGGAACTTTCTAACTGGGTTTCTCTTTGTTTTTCAACTGGCTCTCAGCAAAGCTTTAGCTTGCTCATATTCTGTGGTTCTGCAGTGGAAATGAAGCCATTGCAGTGCAAAAATTGAAGATCTTTGTATGTTGTTTAGCTCTGATCTGATTTCATTTTCATGATTTTGTGGTAGCTGAAACGGTTATATGTTGTTTTTTTTAAAAAAGACAATCTATTCAACAAAATTGTGAAATTCTAGTCATATTATATTTATTTATTTGTGTGTACACATTCATTGGGGAATTTTATCAAGTGTGATCCTTTGTTCATAAGCTTTTTATTGTTGTATGAGCCTATTTTTTAATAAACACCTTGTACTTATATTTATTGCAAATATTGACATTGACCATCTATTTTCTCGTATTCGTCATATTTCCATTTTCGCTCTTATATGAGCATGAGGTAACCCCCTGCGTTTGTCCTCCTGGCAGTAAGTGTGTCAGCACATTTATGTGCTCTGGCTTTGGTGTTTTCTATAGCAGTTTGCTTTAAGTGATCAGGTTACAGGCCTACTTAATCTGCGCTTACGACGTGTATAGTAGGGTGCAATAGGCTTGTCCTTTCCTCTATAACAATCCACAAGGTGGATCTGCGGCATCATAATAGATAGAATAACACATTTTACAATTTGTGCAAATGTGTAACTTTAATTTTTACTGCTAACTTCAGTGTTTGAGAGATTTTTATAGAAATAATTGAATATATGGTAATTGTTAATTACACTCACTTGCAAGTGCTTTATAAAATGCAGCCCAAATAACATGTTTCGTCATCGTCAAGTAGTGTTGAAACTAGAATCGAACTGTACTTCTTGTGATACTGTTTACATCGTCACCACCACCACACAAAACAACGAGGGTTGTTAAACTGTTCCATGACTCTCCCCTGCTTCGTCTTTTGCCTTCCCTACATCCCACCAAACCACACAAACAGTATTTAGAGTGTGCGAGCGGAGATTGTTGTATTCAAAGTTTTGTTTGTTTTTTCTCCATCATTCTACCCAACAAAATAAATATTTATTGGCGGGTATATGTGTGTAGGGAAGAGCCTATTGCATCTGTGGTGTGATTACTTGGTTTATGAAGATAACTCTAGCACATATACTAGCCTTTGATTACTTGGTTTATAAAGAAAATTCTAGCACATATATTAGCATTTGATTACTTGGTTTGGGAAGAAAATTCTAGCACATATACTAGCCCTTGGTTGCTGAGTTTATGAAGAAAATTCTAGCACATATACTAGAACTTGGTTGCTGAGTTTATGAAGAAAATTCTAGCACATATACTAGAACTTGATTGCTGAGTTTATGAAGAAAATTCTAGCACATATACTAGAACTTGATTGCTGAGTTTATGAAGAAAATTATAGCACATATACTAGCGCCAGCAAAAAAATTTTTGTAAGCAAATTATTTGCTTGTTCAATATGTTTTGTATGTATTCTTGACTAGTATATTCCTCATTCTTCTTCTGCGTTCGTTCTCAATCTCCCGCTAGCAAGCCCTGAACAGCGATTTGGAAGTAGCAGGATGTAGTCCAGAGAGCGGATTATGTTGTGTCGCTAGTTTACAGCTTGACTGCGATATTTACACTTTTTAATCCGACACATCCGTCTTTGGCAGGGTATTCCTCATAAAACACAGTGACTAGCATGTAACACAGTATCCTATTACAAAAGATATTTATGTTAGTTTTGTTTTTCTTAGCCAATGGCTGTCCCCATCCTGTCTGCAGGATGCTGGTTTTGTTTCTTTCTTAGTTAAGCCTCTAACCTTCTTCCTGTCCAGCTGGGAGAGACCTTGCTGGAAACTGTTTACTGCAATCATAGCTTTTTGGGGTCATGAAGACACACAAACTCCTCTACTGTGACAAGGTGGAGATGTCAGAGCTCCTCTGCATTCAGCATCCCTTCCACCCATCATTGCCCCTTTTGTCAAGCGTCAGTCATAAACATGCTAAGTTCATCTACAACATTATGTACCAAGGGGCCAGAACTAAATTGTTTCAACTGTTTAAATAAAAGATATTAAATAATGATACTATTGAAGACATTGATGAATGTTATTCTATACTGTTTGTGTGTTTCAAATTGGTACTGGAATATTGCTTGCATTTGCATGACCATTTTCATAGAAGTGTTCTGAAGGGCGAAAATATGTCATGTAATTATATTTGACTGTAAATTATGATGATTACTATTTTATATGTGATTGTGTTTTTATTATTCATTTCAGTTTTTATACAAAATTTCTCACATTAAATTTCTTTACAATTCTGTTTCATTCTTATATGGAAGGGACAGTAAGGAATGGCAGTGATAAGCAATATTTTACAAACATATGTCCATCTCAAATCCTATAGACAACATCAGCCTCCTGAAAAGGAGAGATCAAGACACCATTTTCTGGATTTGTACTCAACACATACAACTTAGGGGGACTCAGTGGTCTTGAGGTAAGGTGTCCATTTTGGGTGCCGGAGGTGGCGTATTCGAATCACAGTGGAGACCATGATTTTTGTTCATGTATATCTTTTGGTAAAAATTCCCCTGATCTCTGGGTAGTGAGATCGGACTCCCATGCTCAGTCTCAAGCATGTTAAAAATTCCTTGGCACTTTGAAATCTTAAAGAGTAGATTTAACGGACGCTGTCCGGACAAAATTAAAATTAAAATCTAACCAAGTTATTTGTACCTTTCCCCAGGTGGTTTGTTAAGAGCAGCTATAGATGTCACCGAACTGGCTGTTGGTCTACTTAGCTCTAGTGTTTGAGTGGATTAACATGGACTCGTGACTCGGTAAAAACCACCCTCTAAGAAAACTGATTGTATACAGACTCTGTAGAGTCTTCTAAACCAGTATAAGGACATTAAGTTAAGTTAACAGTCACTTGAACAGAATCCAACCACATGCCTACGAAACTGTTGAACATAAACTTTTTTATTGAATGTTCCGCCCTTGACGGTGTTAGGAAAGAGTTTCTTCCTCCATGGACAGACAAATGGAACACTGCACGAAACTAAACAACAGTTCACAAACACTTGCAGTTGCCACTATATGGCATTGGCTAAAGGACAGGAGCCCACAGGCTGTTGGATCAATAACCAACCAACCAACCATAAGTAATCTTTAAGCTCTTATCCACAGGGGAAGAAAAGAAGAGTGGGGATGCTAAAGAGTACATTGCGGATAGGTAACCAAAGCACATAGAGTCTCATGTTGCTGAACTCCATAAGACAGGCCACAATAAGAATATGTGGGATATTAGGAAATATTTTTTTAGTCAGAGAGTGGTGAATGCTTGGAATGTATTGCCACAGGAAGTAGTGGAGGCAGAGACAATTAATGCATTTAAGAATAGATTGGATGCACTTAGCTTTTATAGCTAAGAAATGTAAATGAAACTGGTTGTTTACAGACTGCATAGTCTTCTAAACCAGTATAAAAACGTTAAGTGTTGAAAATGAACTTCGGGTCTTGGACTTCAACTGGAGAAAGGCAGAAAGGGTAGATCAAACTTGCTGAAGGAGAGTTGTCAATAGCCTAAGCCATGAAAGCAGCGGCAGGAATTTATTGAATGATAATAAGAATGTGTTAACAGGGCCTGAAAGTAAAGCAAAAAGTAGTATCCTGCCAGGCATGTCAATCGAGGTGACTAAGGAAGGTTGGTCATGGGGCTGGCTACCCTTTTCTGTAGAGATTTAAAACACAAAAATTCATCAGATATTGACAGTTTGGTAATTTGGCGTGTATTTGTTAAAGATCTTTGCTCCACAGGAAGCTGACATGATATTGATTGATTTATTGAAAATAAGAATACTGATGTATTTATCTTGTGATGGCTTTCTTGAAAGGGCAAGTGGTTGCTGATATTGATACAGTTCTTGGAGTTATTCCTTTTGATTTGGAGATTGCTGGCTCTAAGCTATCTCCTTCGGGTATTGTTACTCTCACCTATCTCCTTGGGGGATTGTTTGCCCTAACATATTTCCTAGAGGATTGTTGGCCCTACTTATCTTCTTTGGGGATTTTTGGTCCTAACTTTTCTCCTTGAAAGATTCTTGGCCCTATCTATTTTCTTGAGAGATTGTTGGCTATAACATATTTCCTTGAGAGATTGTTGGCTCTAACCTATCTACTTGAGAGAATGTTGGCTCTAACCTATCTCCTTGAGAGGTTGTTGGCTCTAACCTATCTACTTGAGAGATTGTTGGCTCTAACATCTCCTTGAGAGATTGTTGGCTCTAACATTTCCTTGAGAGATTGTTGGCTCTAACCTAACTACTTGAGAGATTGTTGGCTCTAACCTATCTCCTCGAGAGAATGTTGGCTCTAACCTATCTCCTTGAGAGATTGTTGGCTCTAACCTATCTCCATGAGAGATTGTTGGCTCTAACCTATCTACTTGAGAGATTGTTGGCTCTAACCTATCTACTTGAGAGATTGTTGGCTCTAACCTATCTCCTTAAGAGATTGTTGCTCTAACCTTTCTCTCATTCATATAGAGTAATCCACAAAGGCATATTGTCAGACCCATTTAGAGTTCAAACTGCGGTCATCGGACAGGTTATCTACTATCTCCAACAATCCTTCAAGGTGTCATGGATTGGGTGGGAAAAAAGGAATACAATGGTATTTGATACGCAACTGGAGGACCTATATTTCGTGGATGATATATGTATCTGTCACATAGGCAGCCAGACATGCAAGTGAAGATAGATAGACTATCACATGAAGCAGTGAAAGTGGGATTGCAGATTAGTATGAAAAAACAAAAGGAAATAATAAATAACAAAAGAAAGATACCCCATAAAGATTAATGGTCAGGTAATTGAATGAAGTGCAAAATTGTACCTACCTGGGAAGTCTTCTCCTTCTTCTTTCGTTCGCTTTAAAATATTGTCTATATCTGCAATGTTGTCTCTTGTATAAACTTCACTGTCTTTTGTAGTTCACAAACAGGTCCATAAAGTTTCTCTTCCAGTGTCGTTTCTGTGGGCCAGTGAGATTTTCTCTGTATATCATATTCGGGGCAGTTTTGTAGTACGTGCTCTGCTGTCTGAGGTGCCTGTCCGCATGTACACATATCTGAGTTGCCAATCTTCATTTTTGTGTACATGTGGCTGCAGTCAGTTGTGTTCTGTTCTAAGGTGCAACACAACCGTTTGCTCTTGTCTGTTCATGTTATCGTAATCATCTGGTGTTACTGTTGGTGGCTTTCTGATTGATTTGATTATCCTTATCTTCTGCTGGTATGTAACTGGCACATCTGGTTGCTCGTCTGCAGCACCCTCCTTTGCCAGTCGATCTGCTCTCTCGTTTCCTGGTACTCCACAATGAGAAGGTATCCACTGCATGACAATTTAGCGCTGGTTGCTCAGTTCAAATAGTAGAGCCTGCAGATCTGGCAGTTTCTAAAATTTCAGTGCTTGGAGTGCTGATTGTGCATCTGTCAGAAATACTACAGGTTGTGAACTGACATTGGTGTTCAACAGTTTCTCATTTGCCACCTTGAATGCCTGTATATCTGCATCATATATATGACAAAATTTCCCAGTTGGTACTCTGACTGTATCCCTAATGTTGTTTGGGTATTCTATGTACACTCCCGCTCCACCATTCTTTACTGCATTCTGTGCTGACCCATCTGTGTATACTCTGATCCAGAGGTCTTGTGGGTATTCTTCATCCAGGAAATTGAGGATCACTATCCTACGTTGCACACTGTTCTGTTCATCCTTGTCTAATATTCCTTTCACTTTTGTTTGAATGCATACTAATAGTCCATGTTCCTCTCTCCAAAGGGTTTATTCTGGCACAGACTTTAGGGGGATGTCAACTTCAGGTAAATCCATAATTTGCCTGCGAAGTCGTTTCGCCTGATGCATAAAACTACTTCTTTTCAGTCTTCCCATTGCTAAATTTTGAAATCTGTCTTTCATTGGATGGCTCGGCATGCAGAGGA
The DNA here is from genome assembly GCA_036924085.1 of Ariolimax columbianus. Lineage (NCBI taxonomy): Eukaryota > Metazoa > Mollusca > Gastropoda > Stylommatophora > Arionidae > Ariolimax > Ariolimax columbianus. The sequence continues at coordinate 23,871,983 of JAVGWX010000016.1, read as the reverse complement.
ACTTTTCTGCCTGTGTTAATACATTTGTGTCTCTGCGTTCTCTTAGTGCTTGTATCCTTCCCATTTTCTCCATCTCCACAATAGGTGTTGATTTCATTGCTCCTGTAATGACCCTAAGTGTCTGATTTTGCACCTTATCCACCTCTTTAAGGGTAGTGTTTGCTGCAGGGCACCACGCTGCTGACCCATATTCCAGATGTGGCCGTATACCTTGTTGGTAAACTTTAAGTATTTTTCCACTAGCTCCCCATGTGGTTCCACTTAATTTTCTCAGGATGGCTAACTTCCTCCTGGCTTTTTTGGCTGCCTTGTTGACGTGTTCCCTCCATGTCAACCTATCATCAAATGTAACTCCAAGATAGGTGGGTTGTTTAACTTCCTTGAGGTGTTCTCCATTTATCTTGATAACTCCAGCTTTTTTTTGGGGGGGAGAGGGTGAAAAGCGTAGTGCTACATTTTTCTTTGTTAATGTTTACAGACCATCTGTTTGTCCATGAGGTCAAGGCATCAATAGCTCTTTGCAGCATTATAGTGGCCACTGGTGCTTGCCCATTTACACACCATATTACCAAGTCATCTGCATATATAGCAACTTTTGTTCCTTGTGGTAGCTCAGCAATCAAATCATTGATGAAGACTGAAAAGTGTAGGGGAAAGAACCCCTTCCTGAGGCACACCATGACGCAGTAGAATTTTCTTACTCTTGAGACCATCTAGTTGGACTCTGGCTCTTCTGTTATGTAAGTATGCTTTTATCCATTTGTACGTCCTAACCATCACTCCATTATTTCTCAGTTTCTTTAAAAGTCCTTCTTTCCAAACTTTATCATAGGCTTTCCTTAAGTCTATCCATGCTGCTAATACTAATTTCTTGTCCTGGAATGCATCCTCGATCTCTTGTGAGAGCTATGTTGCCTGGTCTTCAGTGGAGTTGCATTTTCTAAATCCTGCCTGCTGTGGCACAAGAAGGTTTTGGCTCTCAAGATACCACTGCAGCATTAGGTTGATAATACGTTCCATTGTTTTACATATGCAGCTTGTGAGGCTGATTGGTCTATAGCTGGATGCCATGGAACTGTCTTTCCCTGGTTTTGAGAGTGGTATCATGATTGCTTCTCTCCAGGTCTGTGGGACTGTACCTGATGTCCAACAAATGTTGAAGATCTGAAGCAGCTTTGTTTTTGCTGCTGTTTACCTGGGAAGTAACATTGATAAAGATGGAGGAATAAACCAAGATGTTAACACCAAGATTAACAAGACCAGATTTGCTTTCTACTTCAGCTTTGTCTTTTGTTTTCAAACTCCTGCTACCAAGCCCTGAAAAGGCTTTACAAATAGCAGGATGTAGCCAGGTGAACGGAATGCGTTGTGTAGTAGTTGACTGTGATATTTGCACCTTTCGGTACGACACATCCAACTTAGCATGAATTTTTACTGTACAGGGTTAGCCTTGCCTCTTCGATCCCTTCTCTTTAGCCAGTATGCTATTTTGCTGACTATTATCCAGAATCACCACATGGAGGTGGAGAAGGGTCTTAGCAGATCTGGGTGGCTGGTCCTGATGCTAGCATCCATCTTTGGGTCTCTGCCTGCTACAGCTCATGCACTGCTCAGCATCTTGATTCCATGGGAATCAAATTAGGAAGAATTATTCCCAATATGGTATCAAGATGCTTAACAGTGATCCTTGATAACAGGCTTCAACAGACTGGCTTAGGAGAAGGGATCGAAAGGGGAAAGGTGACGTTACTAAAAAATGCCTGCTGAAGTCTGATGTGTCGAACAGAAAGGTGCAAATATCGCAGTCAAGCTGTAAACTAAGACAATGCATTCCATTCTCCGGACTACACCATGCTACTTACAAAGCCCTTTTCTTCTAATCTCAGATTGTGCTATGTCAATTATGGAGTATATTTTATCAATGGGCGTGGTGGTTTGTTAAGAGCAGCATAGATGGCGTCTAACAAGCTGCAGGTCTACTTTGCGCAAGTGTTTAAGTCCATTAAGATTGACTCGCACATCGATTAACCACCCTCCAAAAAAACTGGTTGTGTACAGACTCTGCATAGTCTTCTAAACCAGTATAAAGAAGTTAAGATAAGATGCAGTCAAAAACTTACATTTTAAATGTCAATGTTTCACGGCCTAAAGGAAAGAAGCTCTGTTTACATTCTGAGGTTCCATGGCGATATTTTTTTAATTATTAAAGGTCCAATGAAGGTACCGGAAGTGTCTGCAAGTGATGTCACAAATTAAGTATTGTGACTTCGTCTTACTTTGTGACGTCGGTGTCACACAATGTAACACAGTTTGTTGTGTAATAAACGAGGATTGCATTGCTCTCAGAACACCAAAGGTTGGTCATACAGTGGATCCCATCTTACTGCAATATTGAAGGCAATGAGACTGCAGACAAACTAGCAAAGTGTGGAGGAGCATCCCCACAGATCTGAGTATCACATAAAATGAGGCCGAGACGATGATTAAATCCTACTTCAGGGGAAAATGGGCTGATCAGCACCCCGACTTCCGAAATGATAACTACTTTAACTTAACTAGAGAACAGCAAGTCATCATCTTCAGACTGAGAACTGGGCATAACAGACTTAAGGGTCATCTTTGCAACAAAATGAGGATTGGGACAGGTGACAAGTACCCATGTTGGGAGCATACCATGACCGTGGAACACATCCTACAAATCTGCATGCTCACGCAGGACAAGGGAGAACAATGCTGGCCTCACGAGACAGATATGAGACAAAAGCTGTATGGAGATAAAACAGCCTTACAAACAACGGTGTCCTTTGTAAGAGAAACAGAGACCGTGATCTGAGGATGAACGAAGGAGGAGTCGAACAGAAACTGACAAACGCCCTTGATGCACATGCTCTATATTACCATAAAAATCACCTTGAACCAAACGCCAGCAAAACTACATCAGAAACAGAATATTACAGATCAAATGGAAAGGACAGGATCTGGAACACAGCACGACCCCCAAATACTTGGGGATTAAAGTTTGATAGCACGCTATCCTTTGCTGTACATTGTCAGGAGACAAAACAGAAAATACATGCGAGAAATAGTATTATACGAAAACTGACTGTTACAACATGTAGAGCAAAGCCAGATGCCCTCTGAACATCAGCAATCGCTGTGTTTCTCTGTAGCTGAGTACGCCGCAGCAGTCTGGAAGAACTCTGCCCATGTCAAACATGTAGATACAGCAATAAATGAGACAGGTCGTATAGTTACTGGATGTCTAAAACCTACACCAACTGACAAAATATACCCCATAATCGGACATCGCCACCAGATATACGAAGAACTGTCGCGTCAGAGATAGAAAGACAGAAACCGGTAAATGACCCAAGACCCTCTATGTTCGGAAATCAGGTGCAGCACGCATGACTAAAGTCAAGACGAAGTTTCTTACAGTCAATCGAGTCTATACAGACTAGTCCAGGAAAACGACGCATCGAAAAAGCTGACACAGGTCCCCTTGATCGAGATACGGGAGGAACCTGCGCAACACGGAAGTCACTAAATAGACTTCGAACTGGTGTATCACGATGCAGGAAACATCTGACAAGATGGAGATACAGGGACGATGAAACATGCCAATAGGGAGTAACACTAGACCAGGTCCATCTGATGATCTGCCCAAACCTCCCGCAGACTTGTTGCGTGGATGACTTAACTTAACATAACGTCTTTATACTGGTTTAGAAGAGTCTGTATACAGCCAGTTACATTTACATCACCTTGCTCTAAAAGCTATGCGCATCCAGTTTATTCTTAAATGCATTAACTGTGCCTGCCTCCACTTGCTGAGTGCCAGTGACAGGGCAATCCATGTGGCTGAATACTGGAAGAATGATTTGTGACGTAGTGCCTAGGACACGAAAAGTAAGTAACAACAATTGGTAGCAACTTCAGTACTAGTCCGTCAAAAATATAGGGAGCCAAATCTAGCTTAAACAAAATTCTGGCAAGGCAGCCATTTACGCGAAGATAAGATTAAACGTGTACATTGGTCCAGGATAAAAGCGGTAAGTGCCTTATTGAGGACAATGACGTACTGGCACGATGGACAGAGTACTGCTCCGAGTTATACAACTATGAGGGACGGAACGAACCTGAGAAAACAATCCCTCCAACACCAACAACTATAGAGGATAACCAACTGATAACGAAGAAAGTGGTAGCTACAGCGAAAAAGACATTGAGAAGAGGGAAGGTGTACAATATATCAGCAGAGCTCTTACATGCAGGTGGGGAGGTAGTGGTGTAATGCTTGACTCCACATCTGCAAACAAAATATGGGCGACAGAAAACTAGCCGGACATATGGACAAAATCAATGGTTATACCGTTATCTAAGTCTGGAAACCTAAAGCTGTATTAAAAGTACAGAACAATAAGCCTCATCAGTCACCCTAGCAATGTCATGCTTAGATTAATCCTCGACCGATTGAAGCCCCAAGCAGAGAACATCATTGCCGGGGAGCAAGCAGGGTTCAGGCAGGGAAGAAGTACTACAGAACATATATTTAATTTAAGGCTGCTAAGCCAGATGCATATTGGGTTGCCGCCCAATATCTAGCCGTTTTACCATCTTACTGCTAAATGCAGCACCGTTTAATATTACCATTATACAGTGCTACGCACCCACTACAGACTGTGAAGATTGTGAAATAGAGGCATTCTATGATCAACTTCAGAGTCTGATACACGAAACGCCAAAAAAAGACATATTGGTAGTCCAGGGGATTGGAATTCCAAAAATTTGAGAAGATGCAGTCCACGACTGGAGTGGATCATGTGGCCCATACAGAAATAAAGAAACCAATGACCGGGGCCTCAGACTCCTAGAATTTTGCATGATGCATTCAGCTGTTGGTGGCAAATACGTTTGGGTTAAACAAGCCGTCGAGACGCTGGACATGGCATAACACAAGCAATGAAGAAAAACCATGGGTGACCAAAGAAATTCTAGACCTTTGTGATAAAAGAAGGTCACTGAAAAACCACAATCACTGATGAGGTCGGCAGATACAAAGAGGTCAAGAAAGCGATATAACAAAAGATGAGAGAGGCGAAAGAAGCGTGGATATGTGAGCAATGTACTAACATCGAAGAGAGATTAAACAGAAATGACGCTAAAGGAACATACAATGTTGTCAAAGAACTGGTAACACCAAGACAAGACAGGAACTTTATGATCCAGGATAAAAGCGGCAAGTGCCTTACTTAGGAAAATGAAGTACTGGCACTTTGGACAGAGTACTGTTCCGAGTTATATAACTATGAAGGACGAAACGAACCTGAGAAAACAATCTCCCCCCCCCCCCCCCCCCCCCAACATCAATAAATATAGAGGATAACCAACTGATAACGAAGGAAGAGGTAACTGCAGCGGTAAAGACATTGAGAAGAGGGAAGGCGGCCGGCGTGGACAATATACCAGCATAGCTCTTACAGGCAGGTGGAGAGGTAGTGGTGGAAGGCCTGACTCCACATCTGCAACAAAATATGGGCGACAGGAAACTGGCCGGACTTATAGACAAAATCAATGGTTATACCGTTAAGTCTGGAAGTCTAAAGCTGTGCCAAAATTACAGAACAATAATCCTCACCAGCAACTCTAGCAAGGTCATGCTTAGATTACTCCTCGACCGATTGAAACCCCAAGCAGAGAACATCATTGCCGAGGAGCAAGCAGGGTTCAGACAGAGAAGAAGCACTACAGAACATATATTTAATTTAATGCTGCTAAGCGAGACATATCTAGAACAGCAGCAAACACGGTATCATGTTTTTGTTGATTTTAAGAAGACGTTTGATAGGGTATGGCATAAAACGCTTTGGGCAACCATGAGGATGTATAAAATCAACAGACATATTATAACGGTCCTTGAACACCTGTATAACAAGGCGTTCAGCGCAGTTCTTGTGAATGCGAGGCGAGGGGGCTGGTTTCGCACATCAGTTGGTGTGAGACAGGGGTGTACACTCTCTCCAACTCTTTTCAATATATTTCTTGAAGGAATTATGAGTGAGGCACTTGGAGGTCACGTTGTTACTGTCAAGATAGGGGGCCGAACGATTACCAACCTTCGTTTTGCAAATGATATCGACTGATTGGCGGGTTCAGAAGCAGAACTTCAGGAATGGGTCAGAAGACTCGATGAAACAGCTCTTGACTATGGTATGGAGATAAACGCTGGAAAGACAAAATTAATGACCAACAACGCCAAGGGCTTCAACAGTACGATAAAAGCTAACGGTCAGGAACTCGAAGTGGTTGAACGTTTTAAATATCTGGGTTCCATTGTCAGTGGTGAAGGATCTACATGTGAGGTGTTGGCCAGAATAGCACAGACAATAGCGTCGTTTGCATGGCTTAACAAAATCTAGCAAGATAAACGGTTAGCACTATGCACGAAAATCAGATTAATGCGTACACCGGTTCTGTCAATATTCCTCTATGCGTGTGAGACATTGACAGTTACAGCTGACCTTCAACGAAGGATACAGGCCTTAGAGATGAGATGTTTCCGAAGACTTTTAAGCGTCACGTACAAAGATCGAGTTACAAATGAGGAAATACGAGATATAATTTCAACAGCGATAGGGCCTTTTGAAGACCTCTTGGCAACTGTCAAAGGAAGGAAACTCGCTTGGTACGGTCACATATCGAGATCAAATGGTCTTGCAAATACAATCCTCCACGGAATGGTGCATGTCAGACGACAAAGAGGCCGTCCCAAAAAGAGATGGGAAGACAACATAAAAGAATGGACCAATCTCCGACCAGAAGAGTCACAGGCAACAGCCGCTGACATAGAAGGGTGGCGTGGGGTTGTAAGGATGTCTTCGTGTGTGCCCCAACGACCTCACCGGTTACGGGATGACCTGATCTGACCTGACTTGGTCCCAACTTAATTAACTTAACGTTTTTATGATGGTTTAGAAGACTCATCAGAGTCTGTAGACAACTAGTCACATTTGCATTACCCTGCTTTAAAAACTTTGTACATCCAATCTATTCTTAAATGCATTACCTGTCTATGCCACCACCACCTCATGGGGCAGTGCATTCCAAGCATTTACCACTCTCTGACTAAAAAAATATTTCCTAATATCCAATCTGGACCTTAACTTAATTTAACTTAACTTAACGTCTTTATACTGGTTTAGAAGACCCTGCAGAGTCTGTATACAACCAGTCTCATTTACATCACCTTGCTCTAAAAGCTATGCGCATCCAATTCATTCTTAAATGCATTAACTGTCCCTGCCTCCACTACCTCCCCTGGCAATGCATTCCAAGCATTCACCACTCTCTGACTAAAACAATATTTTTCAATATCTAATCTGGAACTCTCTTTAGTCAACTTGTAGCTATGCCCTCTTGTTATTGTGAGTGGCTGTATTTTTTTTTAAAAACTTGTTATAGTCTAATTTATCCATTCCTATGATCATCTTATAAACCTGAATTAAGTCACCAAGAAATCTTCTCTCTTCTAGACACTGTAGGCCGGTTTTTCTGAGACTTTCTTCATAACTGTAATTCTGGAATACCACTATCAGTTTTGTCGCTTATCTTTGTATCCTTTCCAGCATGTTTATATCTACTCTACGATAATTACTCTACACATGTACACATTACTCCAATCTAGGTCTTTTTTTTTTCTTTTTTTTTTTTGCGTTTGCCTTATTTATCTAATCCCCAAGACGGTTTGCGTTGCACTGTGGTTTTTATTTTGCGCCTGTCGGCCCAGTGCATCCGACTTCAGCATGCATTTTATATAAGGGTCTGCTTCCTCCTGCATTTTCTAAGGGTTTGCTTCCCCGAGGTAACGGCCGGTGCTGTGGTGGGGATCGAACCCAGCACCTTCCGGTTGTAAGCCGTGCCCCAATCTAGGTCTAACTAATGCGTTATACAGTTTGACAATCACCTCCTTGCTCCTATGTTTAATATTTCTTTTTATCATACCTAACATTGCATTTGCCTTATTCACTGCTACCTGGACTTGCTCACTCACTTTACCTGTATGCTCTATTGCAACCCCTAGGTTCCTTTCCTTAACTATTATTCTAATATTGTTCTCACCTATTCTATAATTATGTTCCATATTGGATCTACCGACGTGGATGACTGTACATTTATCTATATTAAACTCCATTAAACTGGTTTTAAACTGGTTGAATTCTGCACGGAAAACAACCTCTCCATTGCCAACACCTTAATTCAAACAACATCCACGTAGACTATGCACGTGGACTTTCCTTGATGGTAGCAGCAGAAACCAAATAGATTACATCCTAGTGCAACAAAGATGGAGATCAAATGTGCTGGCCACAAAAATGCTGCCAGGAAGAGACTGAGATTCGGGCCATGAATTACTGTCTGCAGTTTTCCAAACAAGCCTACGTAGGATCAACAAAGGTTGCCAGCCAATACGCTTCGATGTAGCAGCAATACCTACTGAATACAACATCAAAGTAGAAAACAAATTTGAGGCGTTGCTTGCGGTACATAAAGAGATGACATCTGAGGAGTTGACATCGTACGCAAGGGATATTTTGATCTCGACAGCGAAAGAAATGATTCCCAAGATGTCGCACAAGACACAGAGCTATACAACAGAGGAAACACAGAAACTCATTGCAGAAAGGCAACAATTAAAACAAATGGGAAGTAAGGGGACCAAGACAGCATATAAAAACTGCGCAAGAAAAGTTATAAGAGAAATAAGAAAAGATAAAAGAAGATACATAGTAGAAACATGTAAGGATATAGAAAACCTACAGCAACAAGGCAGAGAGATAGAGAGAGATGCATTTAAAGCAATAAAAACACTGTCCGGTTCCACGTGTCATAAATGACAAAGAGGATAACACATTAACAGAAACCAAAGACATACTGAATAGATGGAGAGAGTACTGCAGAACCATGTATGGATATAGCGCAAAGCGCTCAGTTACAATCCTACCAAAGGATGAGAAAGAACCTGAACCAACATTGGAATAAGTACGCTCTGCAATTAAAAGCCTGAAAAAGGGAAAGTCCCCAGGATGCGATGATATCCCAGCAGAGTTAATACAAGCAGTAGTGAAGGCATGTGCTCGAGTCTATCACAAACTGTGTAAACAGATATGGCATAGTGCGGAGTGGCCAGAAGCATGGAAGAAATAAATTTATATTCCTCTGCCCAAAAAAGGCAACATGAAGCTGTGTACGAACTACCGAACTATCGCGCTGATCAGCCACGCTAGCAAGATACTCTTGCGAATCCTATTAAGAAGGATAAAGAAAAGGTTTGAATCTGAAATTCACGTAGTCCAGGCAGGTGTTAGGAATGACAGAGGGACCCGGGACCACATATTCAATTTAAGGAATATCTATTAAAAATGTAGAGAGTTTAATGTAGACCTGTACACATGTTTCATTGATTGCACCAAGGCCTTCGACACGGTAAAACATCAAAATATGTGGAGAATCATGAAGGAAATGGGGTTTCTTTTGCATATAGTCCATCTCATTGAAACATTATACCAAGATCAACAAGCCGCTGTCCGAGTATCTGGGAAAACATTAGATTGTTTGCAGTACAAAAGGGACTCTGGCAGAGATATATCCTCTCACCTTATCTATAAAACATCTATGCGGAATGTATAATGAGAAATGTTCGAGAAGATGTGAACATTGAAAGTTTCGACCCATTTACGATTGGTGGGTACGATATCCAGAGTTACGATACGCAGACCACACAGTGATACTATCAAGAAGGGCTATAGCAGCTACTTTCAGCCGTTAATGGACACAGTAAAGATCAAAATCTGTTCATAAACATAAATAAAACAATGATAATGACCACCGACAAAACAAAATGTCAGCATACATTTACAGTGGGTGGTGAGGAAATAGATCAGGTCACACATTTTGAATATCTGGGCTCCAGAATTTACCAAAAAAATGCCACTGCTTGAAAGAAATCAGAAGAAGACTAGCTATGGCAATGCAGAGACTAAACAGCCTGAAGTCTTGAGAGCCTGTGTTTTTCCTGTGGCAGCTTATGGATGTGAATCATGGACGATTACCAATACTTCTAGACAGAGAATCGAATCCTTAGAGTCAAAATTTTACAGAAAGATCATCAGAATACACTGGACAGAAAAAAAACAAATGTTGACATTCGGCAAGAGTTGAGCATAGAGGAGAATTGGTTTATCAATTCCATTTTGGCTAGAAAATGCAAATACTTTGGTCACATCAAGAGACACAACGGTCTTGAGAGAACGGTGATGGAAGGTATGGTGCCAGGCAAAAGAGGAATGGGTAGACCAAGAAGACGATGGCACCAAGATATCCAGGAATGACTGAGTATGACTGTGGCGAAGGCTGGTGTTTTGGCAAGGGAACGAGTTTCTTTCAGACAGACTGTGATGGGAGTGACGTTCTAAAAAGGACATGCTACATGATGAAACTCCACTTGCCATTTCACAGAACAGTCTCGAATTGTATCTAAATCGGATCTCAATATATCCACTTCTGCTATAGATGAGATACTCCTACATAGTTATGTGTCATCAGCAGATTTTTCAATCATGGATCCCATATCAATGTCTAAATCGTGTATATATATCAAGAACAATATCTGTCCAAAAACCGAGCCTTGTGGCACTCCACTTTTTACTTCACACCACTCAGAGTACTCATTATTTATGCCCACTCTCTGTCTTCTTCCCGTTAACCAACTTTCAATCCGTTCGGCTGAAAAAGGAAAACTAAAGCGGAGAAACTTTGCAGAAATAGCTAAAGCAAAGATGAGCGAAGACCCTATGAACACCATAACAATACCAAAGCACATCCCTACTGTACGCAAACCCACCTGGAAGCAGCATATCATTCCAGAGGTAGTAGACAATATACCAGGTATTGGAAACAAGAATAGCCAGACTGAAAAAGAAAGAAGAGACATAACACTGAAGCACATAGTGAAAAACTACCCAAGCATGGACTGGACCCATGCGTACACCGACGGTTCTGTATGTAACAAACACAACATAGAATGGAGGGGGAGGTGTATTCCTGAACCTAACAAATCGTAGAAAAATAACACTGTCAGTTGCAACTGGAAAGTTCTCAAGCAATTTCAGAGCGGAGGCAGAGGCACTGAAGGCTGCAGTAGAAGCAATGCTGACAGGCGAAAGCAATGAAAGCCAGATAGTCATGTTTACATATGCCCTGTCCGTGGTTACAGCACTAAAAATCCAGAACTTAATGATTTTAGAACAGTACTCTGTCAACTATGCCAGCAGTCTGCACCAAAAAGAGTAGTGGTACAGTGGGTTCCATCCCACTGTAACATTCAAGGCAACGAGGAGGCAGACAGACTGGCAAAAGAAGGTGTAAGACTACCACAACCAGATTCTAGTGTCACCTACGAAGAGTCCAAAAGGTTTATTAGGGACAGATACATGGCCAAATGGGAAACAGAGCATACTGGCTACACAAAAAATGATGCCTATTACCAGTTGAACAGAAGAGAGCAGGTCGTTGTCTTCAGACTCCGCACAGGCCACAACATACTGAGGTACCATCTATTCAATAAACTGAAGATAGGTGGCACTGACGAATGCACATGTGGTACAGGGAAAATGACCGCTGAACATCTGCTGCAAAATTGTCCAACATACGAGGACCAGAGAGAGCACATGTGGCCATCACCAGTGCCAACACTAGACCAGCTATATAGCAGTGTCGACAGCCTCAGGATGACAGCTGCTTTCTTCGAACAAATTCAAGTTGACGTCTGACAAAGTACGAAGAAGAAGAATCCGTTCGGCAACTTCCCCAACTATTCTGTGTGATTTTAAATTTTTAGATAATCTTCGATGAGGTACTCTATCAAAAGTCTTTGCAAAATCTAGATAAATAACATCCATTGGTTCCCCCTTATCTATCATTTTAGTAACCTCCTCCATAAACTCCAATAGATTTGCTAAGCACTATCGCCCTCTAGTAAGCTCATGCTGATTATTTCGGATCAGATTAAACCTGGCTAGACGCAGTACAATGTTTTCTGTTATTATTGACTAACAATTTACAGACTATGCTCGTTAAACTTACCGGTCTATAATAAGCTGGATCTGATTACTTTCCCTTTTTAAATAATGCGATCACTCCTGCATCTTTCCAATCTCTTGGAACAATCCCTTTTGCAAGTGATTGAGAACATAATATAGCCACTGGTTTTGCTAGTTGGTCTCTAATTTCAATAAACATTTTTGGAAGGATACCATCTTAACCTGGACATTTATCCACTTTCAACCCATCCCATTAAAAAAAAAATCCATTTCCTCCGTAATATAGAATTATTTTAATCCCACTATATCCATTTCACATTTGAAAATATCTATAGGCTATCGGATCTTGGAGCAGTCTTTTTTTGTGTAGACTGTGCCAAAGTATTGATTTAGTAGATTAGCTGTCTCCATATTTTCTCTTATTATTTTACCTATGCTATCTATGAGAGGACTTGCCTTGTCTTTCGTTCTTTGTTTATTTCTAACATAAGAAAAAAAGCTTTAACTGTCTTCTTGATCCTATTACCAAGTTTTTTTTATCGAAGTGCTATCAATATGCCTCTATGATTGCGAGACACGGACAATTACTGCTGACCTGCAGTGGATGATACGTGCCTTGGAGATGAGATGTTTCCGAAGATTTCTAAACGTCAAAGACCGAGTTACAAATGATTACAACAGCAATAGGGCTCTTGAAGACGGGAACCCGCTATGTAAGACCACATGTCGAGATCAAACTTTTGTGTTTGTTGCTTAGATGTTTGCCTCACTAGTTTCTACTGACGGAGGGGCGCCATTTTACACCCCAGATAGTAGTCAATTGGGCGATATCGGGACGTATAAACCAGTGCTTGGATGCATGTGTGTATTTGTATGTACCTAACCTAGTGTTTCAGTGATGCAAACGTGTTTCATGTCATTTGTTGATCCTCTCGTTGATCCTTCGTGTAATTGTTTGTGGTTTCCAATTTTTTCTCTCTCTTATTTTTTTATTGGTACTCTGTTCGGTTTTGAAGGCTCTGTTTTAATGTCGATTTCCAGGGATTGAGGTGCCAAAAATTGGGAATGAGTATATTTAATTTATGTTCAGCACGCCTTTTTTCTCTTTTTTTAAAAAAATTTACGATCCTGCACGGAAAGATGCAAGGCGGAAGGTGAAGAGGTCGTTCCGAAAGGAGGTGGAAGAACAACGAAAACGAATGGATCAATCTACGATCAGAGTAGGCACAGGAAGCGCCGCTGACAGAGAGGGGGTGGCGTGGGGTTGTGTCTTCATGTGTGCCCCAACGACGTCACCGGTTACGAGATGATCTGACCTGATGTTATTTATTTATGATAGTATTTTATTGATTTTTATGTGCACTTCAGCTTATTTAAATGTTACACGCATTCGCTAGTGTTATATAAAGGGAAAGAGAAAGACACGGGGGGGGGGGGGGGGGCTAATACATTTGTAATCTAAATAACAGCTACTCATTAATTTTCGTACGTTTTCGACTTTCGTTGGCATTCTGGTCCCAACTTGTTGAAAGAGCTATGTATGCATGTAACTGGTACATGTTTGTAAGAAATATGACTTGGCTGGGCTTCATTCGCTCTCATTCTCCCGATACCAAGCCTAGAACGGACTCTAAGTAGCAGAATGTGGTCTAGAGAACTGAATGCGATATGTCGCTAGCAGTCAGCTATTGATCGCTGACAGCTATCGCTCATGCGCTGCTCAACGTCTTGATCCCGTAAGAAATATAAGTTTGAATAAAGTGAGTATCTGTTACTCCTTTGTTGTTGCAAGGAGGCATATTGACATCCAAACAAATGCACGCAAATTAAAAATTGGTGTAGTCGCGTGTCGTAATGTACTCGTCATTATTGCAGATAGTCCTTATTTATGCCCACTCTCTGCCTTCTTCTCGTTAACCAACTTTTAACACATTCTGCAACCTCCCCACCTATTCCATGTGATTTTTAACTTTTTAAATAATCGTTGATGAGGTACTCTGTCAAAAGCTTTTGCAAAATCTAGACAAATAACATCAACTGGTTCCCCTTATCAATCATTTTAGTAACCTCCTCCATGAACTCAAATAGATTTGTTAAGCACGACCTCCTTTTAGTAAACACATGCTGACTATTTCTGATTAGATTAAACTTGTCTAAATGCATTACAATGTTTTCTTTTATTATTGATTCTAACAATTTACATACTATGCTCGTTAAACTCACCGGTCTATAATTAGCTGGATCTGATTTTTTTCCCTATTTGAATAAGCGAATCTCTCCTGCATCTTTCCAATCCCGTGGAACAATCCCTTTTGCAAGTGATTGAGAACATAATATAGCCAATGGTTTTGCTAGTTGGTCTCTAATTTCAGCGTGCAAGAAAACAACGCTACAAGTCATCAATGGATTAAATGCTTGTCATATTGCATCATCAAGGTAAAAGAACGAAAATGTTGAATATCCATTGCTTTGTTATGTGATACCAGCAACCGATAATATCTAATTTCAAATTCATTACAATAAAAACGTGTACCAAAATACATAGGGTTTCAAAATTAAATAAATCAACATCTTTCGCGTATTTGTTGAGAGTGGTGTCTCTTGATGTTAAGGTGGAAGTGACATCACAATACACAAGTCAAGGTACTACATTTGTTCTAATTCGATTTTTTTTTCTTCTGATTCTCAGGACCGGATTATATTTACATTTACGAATTGTACCAAGGAAGTTCATATGTCAATTAAAATTGGCTGTTTTCTCAGAGCTTTTTGCATGCGTAAGTTTTGCTGGATATCAAATTAATTAAATATCTGAAGTCCCTCTGTTATTTTATATATACGACGCCATTTTTAGAACCTGTAGCAATGTAGTGTAGGTAGTACTGATACGGAACTGTGGGGGGAGGGCGGGGGGTTTAATCTTCACATTGTTCGATTGGTAACCGTACCGAAATGTGCTTAAAAACATCCTGATGGTATAGCATTGCATTAGCATCTTGTTATTTATCTTGAGAAAGTATTGCAAGGGACTGAAACCCATTAAATAAACAGCAACTTGGCTGTTCCCTGTTGAATCAGAATGTAATCTGTTGAATTGATCATGTCAGTGACACCACTTTTTAATGATCTATTGTTATCGCATCATGTGTGTAATATGACTCAGGCTGGCAGGTGTTGGTGACAGGCCTGCAAGCCAGACCCGTTAAAGACATACCCTATAATCATCCTTTGTTATTTTCTCAGTCCAGTGTAATAATAAGTAATCACAATGGAATATATTGAAGCCATTTTTTAAGGCTATGCTTAATCAAGTTAACTTAATGAACTTAATGCTATGCTTTTAGACAACAAACATCGATACAGTCTATCTATATATGTTGTAGTTTTGAATTTCAGAATGATTTGAATGATTAATTATTGCAATTACTCTAATGACTAATCTAATGTCATTATCATAATTGTGCATTATGTGGATAAGCATTAGTTAGTACTTTAGTAGTGTTTTAGTGTTACTAGTCATATGCCTATGCAGTGTAGTGACCAGATAAGATAATCAGATAGCCAGATTGGGGGTGTGTTTCTCATAATTCAAGAAGAGTTGTTTAAATTTGTATCAGTTGTATGCATTATTTACACTTAACAATTGATTATACTGGTGTGTACTCAGTTGGGTCTACCGTAAAATGATCAGATACTATTTTGTCACTCACTGTGTATCTCTCCATCAGAGGTTGATTGTCATGTCTCAAGTCTATGTAATTTGTGCCTTGCCACCGTGGTAGACAGATAACTCCTCCTTTGGGTTACTTCAACACAAGAATGCAGTCACTATTGCAGTTAGCAACCTTGCAGGAATCATATACCACAAGTATTTATATGCTTCTGCGCTGGTAGTTTCTGCAGATATTATTTTATATGATGAGGTTGGCAGTCCCAAGCACAATTCTCCTTAATCATTTCTTGCAACATGCATAGTAAAGTCAATCAAAAACCTTATAACTCCCAGTGGAGCATAGATCTTCCAGCAAATACACGCTGTATTATTACTATTGTCAGCCGCCCAGATATTGACATCAAGTTCCCTCTTTCATGAGTGGATTCCAGAACAGAGACTGTCTTGTAATGTTATCAGCTGGTCTCCATAATGTGTTGCCAATGCGTCCTCTTTATGTCATACTCCACTGGAATCTGACCTATTCTTTCTCAAGTGTGTGGGTGAACTGTTCTTGAAAATAGGTATTCTTAATCTGCAAATTTACATTTGTTATTAAAGTAATACTTACATATTTTTGCTATTCCGTATTTGTATTATCCCTAAGCTGTTGCACAACATGACGCAGGCAGTCTTTGAAAGTCGACTGCAGGAGAGGAAATTATGTGGGAAAATATACATTTTTGTGTCCCTTAAAACTGAAAGGGGGATTATATGGGGTGTGGGAAAATGTGCAAGTAAATGCGACTCTAGTTCTGAAATGTTAAGCACCACAACTAAATTTCATGGCAACCTGGTGCCAGAGATGTATCATGCCCAGACTAAACCGGCTTATCCAATGTAACAAGGGTTACTGATTTCATTGTGACTTGTGGCAAAGAACACATTAACCAATGCAGCTGGAAAATAAATGGAAGAGGATAGGAGGAAACTTAGCAATATAAAGGGATGGGTGGAAACAATATTTGGGAATGGGAGGAAAATTAATAATATTTGGGACTAGGAGGAAAATCAACAATATAGAGGTATAACTAGAAACTTAACAATATTTGGGGTTAGGAGGAAAATTAACATTATATAGGGATGTGAGGGAACAACAATGTAGAGGGAAAGGAGGATAGTTATCGATATATGAGGACAGGTGGATACTAAACAATATAGAGGGAAAAGAGGATATTTAACAATATAAAGGGATAGGAGGAAACTTAACAATATAAAGGGATAAGAGGATATTTAACAATATAGAGGGATAGTATTAGCGTAGTGATAGAGAACTCGCTTTTCATTCCAAAGGTACAAAATAGATTCAACTCGCATAACCATCATGCTGCAGTCAACCCAGCTGTAAATGAGTACCCAACTTATGGCTAGTGAAGGAAAAGGCAGCGTGAAAGAGAATTGGCCACCCCACCTCACATGAGCTGTGGCTTAGTATTTAGTATATTGAAGTCTCCTTACATTTCATTCCTAACCACCGGTTATGTCTGCTGAAGGACTTTCTTCACTTTTGTGTTCAGTAGGAAACTGAACAATGTAGAGGGATAGGCACAATGTACCTTCTTTTTCAGGACAAATGCCATAGTAAAAAGAAAGAGGTATATTAACTATGTAAATATTAACTATGTGTTTGTTAAATAGAGAAAGTGATGTTAAGATTGACAATTTAAAAAAATATTAACTATGTGTTTGTGAAATAGAAAAAGTGATGTTAAGATTGACAATTTAAAAAAATATTAACTATGTTTTTGTGAAATAGAAAAAGTGATGTTAAGATTGACAATTTAAAAAAATATTAACTATGTGTTTGTGAAATAGAGAAGAAAGATGGAGAGCGGATTTGCTGCTTGCATCCTTCACAAAGTATTCATGCAATATTGTTGTCATCCCTGCTATAGAACAAGTTTATATTCTAACAAGCTGTGCAAGATTTGGATGTGTTTAACTCAAGCAGCACAATGAATGTCTTAAAGGTTTGTGTTTGAATTTGTGTGTGTTATATGGTTTGTTGAATTTACTTAACCTTTAGGTTGCCACATTATTTTTCAGCCATATTTTACTGTGGTTGTTGACTTTGAGAGCCTGTAATCTTTTTATTTGTTTGTCTATGGATATGATTTTGTTGTGTGTGGTGACATAAATTAATAAAGAACTTATTGGTGTTATTGTGTTTGTTGTGTGTGTGTTAGTTTCTGAGATACAAGACGATGGAGCTAATGTGACATCCAGACATAAACTGGCACAAGTCAAAGCCTATATGCATGTCATCACAGACACACAGCACCCTCTGTACAGTAGTATCTCAGACATCAAGAATCAAGAGAGGGGCATCATGGATGGCACAGGTAGAGACAACAATCAGACATGTCACCCAACTGAGACGATAACCAAGGGGGAAGAATGGGTTCACACTGGTCATAGAATGAGTACCAGAGAGTCATCATAATCTTCAGCAAGGAATATAGAGAATGGAGCAACAGGAGAGCAGAGCGCGAGATGATTCAGCTGATAACTGAGAATACGCAGTAGATTGATGCCATCATATACACCGACGGATCAGTGCTGCACAGTGGGACATCAGGCTGGGGCTTCTCGGCTAGAGTGAGAGGACAGTCATCACTAAGCGCAGTAGGGCTTACATGTCAACAGCATCCAGTTTGAGAATGGAGATGGAAGCAGTGACCTCAGCACTGAAATGGATATCTGAGACTTCTATAACAAGGGCAGTCATCGTGACAGACACGCAAGTTGTACTTCAGAAGGTATGGCTTAGGTACGAGTGTAAAGCAGCTGTTAAGGCCCCAAACCTCCAGGGGTTGACATGGATCTACTGTCCTGCTCATGCTAGGGTTCAGGGCAATGAAAGAGCTGACATCATGGCTTCACAAGCTCCTATCATAGACACATTAGTGATGGATAGAAGTGACATTTTGAAATCAATCAATGACCGTCTGTTAGATGAGGACACCGCATTAGATGAAGCAGCAATCCACAAGCTGCAAAGTGTACAACTAGCAAGTTACAGGGACCAACAGCATCCATACCCTACATCATTTACTGAGAGACTGACCACCTATGGGTATGCTCGAAGTGTAGGGCCGTAGATTCATAGAAATAGAAATAGTGTTGTAAAACAGCACAAACATATAGACTCTTCCACTTTCTACATCCTTTGCTTGAAAAAAAAAATACGTTGAAAACGGGTTATCATTGTTTACAAGATGGCCATAACTGTCAGTTTCTACTATAAACATAATTATTATATGTACAAAAACAAACTAAACAGATCTACCTCAGAGAAATCAGTTGCAAAAACTGATCTTCCCCATTCGCAATAATCTTCAAATCCAAGTGAAACATAGAATTAATCATATCCAAAATTATAAATAAATCGCCATTTTTTTTAAACAGGACAAGGATGAAGTAAAACATCTCTACAATCAAATGAACAGTATGTTCAGCCGATTTCTACGGAAGCCCACTTTGGTTATCTATGACTAAAACACTTTGAAATGTAGGGAAAAAACGACAAGACAATTTGTCCTTCTTTGGTGACCTAAAAGTTAACTTAGCGCCATACTGTTTTAGAAGAGTCTGAATACAACCAGTTTCTTCTACGTCTTGACTTGTCTTTCCTGTAACCCCAAGAAGTTGTAGGGACATCACTCAGTGTATGAGCGATGTGTCTTGGGCATGTTGCTAAACGGGCAGGGCCCAATCTCTTCTGAGTCTATTTTTGGTCTATGTGTACATTTCCTGGCCACACCAAAATAGGCACTTTCAGTGAAGGCGCCAATCTTGTGAAGTTCAGTCGTTTGCACTGGACCAATGAAATACGAAATGGCAACCGAAATACTATTTAAAATAGATGACCAAGCCAGGATAATGGGCGGGAAAAACACCACATAATGATCAAACTAACTAATCAAAATGGAAAACTGCAACATGTTTCCGTGGACACAAGTGTAAGTCTTTGGCTAGTATGGATTCCAGTCAAATCCGTGGCCTGGCGGGATCCACGATAAACTAGAACAAGAGAGCAAAATTAGTTCATCGACGTGTTAAATGCCATCTTTGCTCTTGTATTTACAAAATATGATAATAGTGCCTGTGAGGAGTGGGCATAATTTTAGTTTTCTAAATAAGCTAATGGACATTTGGCAGATGAAAAATAAAGAATACAACTGAAACTGCACAAGACATGTTGTGAACATCTGCACTTGCCTTGTGTTTTTCCATACCTGTCCCCTGACATCATCTATCATACACAACATGGAAGTCTCTGAACAGACTCGGAACTGGTATATCACGGTGCAAGAGAAATAAGAAATGATGGGGATACACAGATGTGACTGCGGCGCAATACAGTACCCAGACCACCTGATATCTGCCCCAACCTACAGAAAACATGCAATAGGTGTGACGTGCTGGAGTCAAATGACAAGGCAACCCATGTATACTGAATGCATACTGTATACCATAGTGCTTGGACATAGAAAGTAAGTAAGCAAGCACAAGACAGCTAGGAAAAACAGCAAGTATCTAACATATTAATACATTGACTTTTGATTTGGAAAACATAACTGTGGAATAATTGATTTCTCACTTCTTTTACCCAGAGTGTACAAATTAAGTTGTAATTTTCTAATTGTTAAAAAGTTTTTATGAATCATATGTCTTACTTACTTACTTCTCCGCCCACCTGTTCCATTAAGTGTCACTGAGAGCGTGTGTTGGTGTTCGAGGGGTAAAGCACTCGCTTCTCAAAGCGATAGACGGAAACGGCGAGGGATCGAGTCCCGTAGGTTTAAAGTAGCCCCTGGCCTCATCCTGAAATGCCTCCAGTCATCTTGACTTATTCTCTTGCCACTGGCCCAAGGTAGTCTGGAACTGGAGAGTGAGGTTGATGACCAGCATAGTTTCTTCCTCGCTAGAATCCAAATACAGCGCAAGTTACATCATCAAGACAAAACCATCTAATGATGTCACCATCATTGCTTGCAATGAGCAGCTGACTAACTTGTTAGTCCATGTTGTAGGATTTCTATTATATAATCCATCCATCTGCCTCATGAACTTCCTCATACCTTGTAGCAATATCATCTTGTGTTGCATGTTTGCAGTGGTAGTTGATCAGATTGCATTCTCATAACATGACTGACATTGTATTTTCTGCCTTGATATGTACTCAACATACAGGGTAGTCCGCACTATATTTCTAATCTCATTATTTCTCAGTTTATGTCTCCTGATGACACCAAATTAGACATTCAATTTCACACATTGTAATTTTCCTCTCCTGTGTCTTGGATAAGGGCCAAGTTTGACATTGGTAACACAGAGTTGTCATAGGTGTACTGTTGATCAGATATTTTGTTGCCAAGCTGATGTTCAAGTAGTGAATAACAGCCTTTGTCTCATCTGTCTCATGAGGCCAGTATTGTTCTCTCTCTCTCTTCCTGTATGACCATACAGTTTTGTAGGAAGTGTTCCACGGTCTTGGTATGCCTTCTCTCATCTGTCCCGGTCTTTATTTTGTTGTAATGATGACCCTTGGGTCTATTATGCCCAGTGACAAAATCTGATGACGACTTACTCCTCTAGTTAAATCATAGAAGTTGTCTTCTTTTCAGAAGTGGGGGTATTTATCAGCAAAATTTCCTCTGAAGTTGATTTTAATTATGGTCATTATCTCATATGTTTTTATCGACTACATTCAGTTCATTCAATTAAAAAAAAATACCTATTCATAAATATTCAGCATTCATTAACTAATGAGGGGAAGGCGTGGGCTAGTTTTTAAGTAACACGGCTCACAATCCGAAGGTGCTGGGTTCGGTCCCCATCACAGCACCGGGGAAGCAAACCCTTAGAAAATGCAGGGGGAAGCAGACCCTTACATAAAATGTATGCCGAAGTTGGGCACTGGGCCGACAGACGCAAAATAAAAATTGTAGTGCAACGCACACCCACCGTCTTGGGGAATCGATAAATAAGGCAAACACCAAAAAAAAAATTGTAATTAACTATTTAAATGTTTTTTGTTTCCAGGCAGTGAGCATGCCGGCTCCAAAGCGGCTGCGAGATCTCATCCGAGAGATTCGATCAGCTCGAACTGCTGCAGATGAGAGAGCAGTAGTGAATAAAGAGTGTGCCACCATCCGAGACTCTTTCCGGGATCTGGACAACACATACCGTTGTCGTAATGTAGCAAAGCTTTTGTACATTCATATGCTTGGTTATCCTGCACATTTTGGACAGGTATGTTGTAACCTGTTGAGTGTATCTTGCCTTTCAGCCCCAACTGTTTCTCATTTGTCTTATGCGTAAACTAGCGACACAACATGTTCCGCTCTCCGCACTACATGCTGCTACTTGCAAAGCCCTGTTCAGGAATTGGTAGTGGGAGATTGGAGAACGAATGAAGAAGAAGAAGAAAATCTATCATTACAATGTCTATTCTTATTGCCGAGGTTCACCAAAAGAAAGAACTGAGGAATAAAGGTTGCTTGCCTGTGTAGTGCACATGGTAAGTTTTACAACAACCCCCAGGGAGGAAGACTAATCTCTGGTAGGCAAAACATACTGATCAGACATGTTATTCGGGGTCAGACAAAATATACTAGCCAAGACCCTCACCTTGACTTCCCTGTAGTCCTTCCTGGAAATGGGCTGTTTTCATGGCAGCTTGGCTAACGAGGTGAGGGATCGACATGATTCTCGTAGCAGTAAGCGAAGTGGAGATGAAGCTAAGCACCTTCATCAGCACACTCAGGATGTGAGGTAAGCAATGACAACTAAATGCCCTTTTAAGGTGCACAAAAAAGAATGTGGGCATATACAAGATCTCTACTTCCCCCCAAATATAGAAGAAAAAAAGAAGCATGCCATACCGAGGTTTTGAGTCCACATCCCCTTGTTCAGAAAACCAATATCCAAACCATTCCACCACCCTCACCTCTACTATCGTTACCCGAGAAAAGAAAAGAGTATTTAACTCTCAAGATTTTAAATGAAGCATTTGAGCTGCAAAGATGCTGGAGGGATTGTCTCTTGCAGCAAATGATTTGCACCCTGGTTTTGGTCCACACCAGTTTACCCAGCTGTAAATGAGTGCAGGACTTACATTGAGAGAATGAAAAGCAAATAGGAAGGGAAGTTAAACAAAAAATGGAGACTCCATTTAGTGAAGTCTCTACCATCTTACCCTTGGGGAGAGTTGGGTGCTTTCACTGGAAGAGGTTTTCTTAGCCTCTGGCTCCAAGGAGCTGTAACATGTGCAGCAATCACACCATGGGACACATCCTCGACTGGTGGACTAAACCAGGTGAGACTATCCAGGGGGCACTCAACCCACCGTGAGCTAAGAGCTTGTCTACCTAAGCATGTGAAGGCTGCCCTATATGGATGAAGATATTCACTGGTTCAATGGATAGGAATTTGTCTTCCAGCAATGCTGTAGGGAACACAGAGCATGGTGTGACACTAGTTATCCACATCATTCTGTCACATCTCCAGTCTTGACTACATTTTGCTGCTGTACTCAGATATCTCAGGATGAAATAGTGAGGTTAATGACCAGCGCACTCTTCCTCACTTAAATCCAATAACAGTGCAAGTCACATCCTAACAGTTATGGTTCTATTTTAACTTTCAAATATCCTATTTTCTCAAGCATATTCTTGTAATTTGTAATAAATATTAACTTTGCTTGATGCCTGGTCTAAAAATAATAGCTCCACTGTAACCTTCCAAGGATGTCTTATGAGACAATTACAGAGGGATGTGTACGGAACTAGCAAACTCATCTAAAACTATTGCTATTGAAACGCACTGCAAATGCTTGGATACAAGCTTCCTGTAAATAGGCGCTCTGTAATGGGGATGTTTTGCTTCATACTTTACTTTACTTAGTCGCTCCTCTTCTACCGTCACATGTAGAGGATTGCTAGAGAGAACGCTATACTGTTCTATTTGCCGTCTTTTTCCTGGCCGCTTTCCAATCCAGCGCTTGGTCACTTAGGGACTGTCATATGTTGTCTTCCCAACCTACTTTGGGACGTCCTAGGGGTCTGCGTCCTTGACTTTTTATCTCCCATGACCGCCTTAGTATCCGATCTTCTTCCATTCTACAGACATGGCCAAATCACTGTAGTTGGGCCTGCTCCACTCGTGTCTGCAGGCATTGAACTTCAAGATTGCTACGTATTGTCTAGTTATGGATCTTGTCCTTTTTCGCCACCTGAACCACCTTTCTTAGGTACCTCATTTCTGAAGTTTGTAGTTGCCTTTCTTAGGCTGTGGTCATTGCCCATGACTCACATCCGTATGTCAAGACAGGCACATAGGTCGAGCGGTATACATCCATCTCTATTCTCCTGCTTATTTCTCTTTTGCTGAGAAATCCTCTGTTTATTGCACGGAAAAGCCTACCAGCTGCTGTCCTTCGTGCAGTTAACTCTTCTTTGATTCCTCCCCCGCTGTCTATTACCACTCCTAGATATTTAAAGTGGCTGACCAGCACCAGGGCTCGTGTTCTCAATGTTATCTGATTTCTCTCTGATTTCCAACTTTTGTGTTGAAGTCTCCAAGGAGAAGTATTTCATTTTGGCAATCGTTAACCGTCCTTTGAAGGAGCTCATAAAATTCATCTTTTATGTCAGTGCTCTCATCTTCGTTTGGTGCATACACAGTGACGATATCCATTTGACTATCCTCCTCTTGTAGACTTAGAACCATCAGTCGTTCTGAAATTAACTTCCATCCTTTAATGTTTGCTTTTTTTATTACTATCCACTATACAGTCTACCCCTGCCCTGGCTCTTTCAGTCATGGGAACTCCACTGTAGAGTAACATTCTTGCCGTCATGGTCCAGAACGCTCTGTCCCAACGCTCTGTCCCTTTTTCTTTGTTTCTGTAAGTGCAAGGACTGTAAATTTTGCTCTCTTCATCTTCTCTATTAGTTCATTTTCTTTCCCGTTTATATTTCTTGCATTTCATGTTCTGTAGATCGTGGTCCTTATTTCTTGCCTGTTTGTCGCCATTGAGATCAGTCCGGTTTTCTCTATGTTTTGACTTGTAATTGTTTGATAAGACAAACATGTGATTAGCCTGTTGTGTCTTTGCATGGTGGAAGGGCTGTCTCCTTACAGCCTACATGCCTGCTGACCCGTTTTTGTCCACGGCTGCTAAGTTATTCGCAGCTAACCTCCAAATTAGGAGGCCTTTTTGCAATCCACAGCCCTTCTATCGCGCCTGGTAGGAGGTAGGTTCCTCTTCCAGGTGTTTTGCTTCATGTGAAGTGAAAATACGAATCAATTCACATAACTTGCCCATGTGTGCATGTGTATACACGTGCCTGAAATAGCTTGCCCATGGTTGTATACACATTACTGAAGAACAATGGTTTTGTTAGTATTGAAACTGTTATTTTTAGCCTAGCCATAGGACTTGTGATCATTTTAAAAAAAATACCAGTTATCCATGTCTTTCTGTGTTTTAATCTTATATAATTTATTCACTGTCACACACACGAACAGGCTACACACAAAAGAAAATGAATCCTTGTCTCAGTGTTCACTTTAAACATTTTTTCTTTTCACCTATTTTACCTCAAGCCAAAACTTTACCAAGTCTCATTGTTTGGGTTCAATTAATCAATCAAAGCCGTTGTTCGTCTCGTTGCATAGGACATTGGCAACATCCCACCAGCATACACAGCCCTGGGCTGCTCTTTCTGCCCCTCTCTCTCTCTCTCTCTCTCTCTCTCTCTCCCTTCTAGGTATTATAATTTAATCTTAGTTCCTTCTCACATTCTCTTCTCCATGCATTATTGGATCTACCTCTCCCTTTCTTCCCTTGAGGATTCCATGCAAGAACTTGTCTGGGTATATTGTACTGTGTCTTCTGTAGCCCATTTTCTTCGCTTAATTTGTTGTTCCGGTGGCTGTTGTTGACTTCATTCCACACCATATCATTTTATGCCCATTATCCTTCGTAGGCATCTGTTAACAAAGGACTTGTCTTGTTTTTTCTTCCTGTCTCCGCTCCATACAGCAGCACCGACTTGACACTGGTGTTGAATATTCTAACTTTGGCGTGAATTATGATCTCTCTGGATCTCTATATGTCACCTAGCATCAGGAATGCCCTTATTGGAACCACAACCCCCATCTCTTATCCTTACATCTGGCCCTTAGGATTTTAAAATTATCTTCATGCGATGGGGAACTGAGATGTTATTATAGTCGAGAATAATGTACTGACCAAGACCACACATGTAGCATTCCCTGAACACTGCCTGTTTTCAAGGCAGTCTGGCTAATGAGATGTAGATCGGCGTGATCACCATAAAAGTAAGCGTTATGCAGATGAAGCCAAGCATAGCACAAACACCTGAAGTACCCTGGTCTACCTTCATCTGCATGCTCAGGATGTGAGGAAAGCATCTGCAACCCACTACTTAACACCTTTTTCAAAGTGCACAAAAGAGTAAATTTACTCTTCATGGGCTTTCAACAACAACAATCTGCGACCCTTAGAGAAATCCCGTTTAGATGCCTCTGTAGTATATTGGGAATATGGTGTGCTCATATTATCTTGACCAACAGTACGTCGGCTGCCTTTATGTCCCAGATTCTTCTTAGTTCGTTCTCAATCTCCCGCTACCAAGCCCTGAAAAGGGCTTTGCAAGTAGCAGGATTTTGTCCAGAGAACGGAATGCATTGTGTTGTAGTTTACAGCTTGACTGCAATATGTGCACCTTTCGGTCCAACAAATACGACTTCAGCAGACATTTTTGTACCATTCGAAACCTCCTCGTTAGCCAGTCTGCTCTGTTGCAGCATGTTATCCAGGATCACCGTGTGGAGGTGAACAATGGTCTTGGCAGCTCTGGTTCGCCTGCCCTGAAGCTAGCAGTCAGCTATGGATCATGACCACTGCAGCTCATGCACTGCCACTTTCCAGATTGTTCTGGTACCAAATTTTTAACACTAGATGGACCTTTGGAGCCATTTTACGATTGGAAAAAATCCAGCACGGACTGGGGGCCAAATCCAGATTGCTTGGCTGGGAAGCGAGTTCACCAACAACCGCTCTACCTTGGTTCTCCATGCGTCCCTTGGGTAATAGAAATTGTCTTCATTTAGCTTGCACTTGACCTAAGGATGGTTTGAGCATAAAACCATCTTCAGTGGGCAATAATAGATCATGCATAGATGGTGTTAAATTCTTACATTGCCTGAACTATGTGTTGTTATTTTTGTTCTTGTCTTCAGCTTGAGTGCATGAAGCTGATTGCTTCGCCACGCTTCACTGACAAACGTATTGGTTATCTTGGTGCAATGCTGTTGCTAGATGAGAGGCAGGATGTTCATCTGCTCATTACAAACTCTTTGAAAAAGTGAGTATGAATAAAATAATTACCTGAAAATAGAATGTGGTTGAAGCTGAACCATCCCGCAGCTAACCTTCGAGAGATCTCATCATGGGAGTTCAGCTTCAAACTCATCAAGCCAGTACTTCTACAAGACTACATCCGCAACATTGCCACCAGGAGTCAAACCTGCTTCGATAATGTCATAGATGCAGCGCTGATAAGAAAGTACAGGTGGGCAGGCAATGTGGTACGCATGCCTGACAATAGATGGACACTAAAGTGATGTCATGGTGGCCCTACACCTATAATCGTCTCCCTGAACATCCACCAATGAGAATGAGAGATGGCCTTAGACAGGACCTTGGTCTGGCATGGTACTTAATGGCAAAAGACAGATCAATTTAGATGAGATTTGGCTACCTGGCATAGGGCACAAAATGGGCCTGAGTGAACATCAGTATTACAGTAGAATAGGGATTGGGTTTGCGTACCAGTCACAGCATTCTCCAGTACACTCATCTATGAATGCTAACGCCAGATATACAGTTACATTAGGCAAGATAACGAGGAAAGAGAGTTGTTATCTCACCTCACAGAAAACATAGGCTGGGTACATTGAAGTCTCTAACACTTCATCCCTGATGTAGTAACTGCTATTGGACAATGTTAAACCTTCCACCTTGAAAGAATGACTCTTGATACTAATAGCTAAACCATCTATGGCTTGTGACTTCATCAGTGTGAGATTGTTTAAGCTTTTTTAATGAGTGCTCAATGAACCACTTCATTTAGTCACTATTCTTCTACCCCTATGGGAATGTGGAGGTTTTTAAGATTTGTTTATACTTGCAATCAAGTGTGCAGACAAACAGGTGATTGACTCTTTGCACACTGGAGGAGCAGATTCCTTTTTGCCGTCATGTCCTTTTCAGTTTTCAACTGCAATTTTTTTTTAATGTGTACATGGGGTCTCTGAGTTTATCATCCATCTCTAATAGACACAGATCTCACCTTCCTTGAAACCAGGGGACACTTGAAACTTGCAGAATTCAAACCTCCCACAGTTTCATGCTTTCCATCATTTCTTGAGAGGCGAGTGGGTTTTTTTCACCCCAAAAATTTTCAAAAGAACATTTATTTTTTAATAATATTTACAAACTGGAAGATGTACATGCAATAGACCTAAAGCCTGTTTATAAATCAGATCCCACTAATTAATTAGATCATATTGCTACATTGCAAACCCACATGGCGGTTTAGCAGGAGATTCTGACTAATTGGTGCTACACAGTTGGCTGATTCTGCTAGTAAAAGGTTAAGAAAAATGTGACTTCTGTGATTGGTCGCTGCCCTATGCATCCAGGTTAGACGAGAAGATTATGGCTTTATTGATCAATAGATGAGGTATATTTAAAGTTTGTCATAATGTTTTTAATATTAATACTCATCTCTTGGGTGTTCCATAAGTTAACCAAAAAGAAGCATAACTGCCAGCAATATCTCCAAGGCAGGTTGAAGCAAAGAGATCACTGTGAAACACAAGCCTACAAGCAGGCTGAAGACAGTCGAGGGTTATGGAAGGCATATCCAACAGAAATGCCAGTTGAATCCACTGTACTTGTTAAGTCTAACAAACAATTCAACATAATTTTTGATTGATGATGATATTGCTCATAATGTTGTTTCGATGTACGTCATTTATTTCTTTACAGTGATCTAAGTCACCAAACTCAATACATTCAAAGTCTGGCTTTGTGTACGTTTGGTGCCATTTGCTCAGCTGAGATGAGCAGAGATTTAGCTGGGGAAGTGGAAAAGATGATCAAATCTTCGAACGCATACATCAAGAAAAAGGTTGGTAGTAAGCAGCACAGATTTCATCCTTTTATCTTCTGTTCAGCTCAGTAAGAGAATGAAAGTTGTCAAAGAAAGGTGGAAAGCTACCTCAACCTGATATAGTGATACCAAAACTCACATTACATTGCAATGTGGCTTATGGCACTTGTTTATAGTTACGACCCTTTAACGACATACTGCAACTGCTCTCACTGGTGTGCAACTGTTCTTTGTACTGGTGCTGTTGTCATCAGTTTGTTTAATTCAATTATGCACATATATGATGATTGAAGTACACTACATCATCGTTAAGTAAAAAGAAGGTTGTGCTTCTAGTTAAAAAGTTTTCGAGAAGTGAGGATGGTATTATACCTAACCTGTCGTAAGTATGGGATAGGTCTTGAATTGCAGCTTGCCAAGATGGCGTAGATCTGGTCCCTTTGCTTGTGTGAGACCGGTGTTCCAACTAGTCTATTATCATTGTTCAGATCTCTGTCATCGTCTTCTCATTCACCACATTTTCATGTCTATATGTGAAGCCCAGGTCTCTGGATAAAGGTGGAGAGTTGCTCAAGGCTTTCATGTCTACATGTGAGGTCCAGTTCTTTGGATAAAGGTGAAAAATAAGTCTTAACGGCAAATATCTGCGGCCAAACGACAACCCAAACTACTTGGGAGTCACATTTGATTGGCGCATGACATGGAAAAGTCAGATCGAGAGAAACCGAATGAAAGCCAGACAAAGAATGGCAATCATGAGGAAACTTGCTGGCACAAGCTGGGGAGCAGATGAAAGAATACTAAAGAAACTGTACACTGGAAGAGTGAGACCAGTTCTCAAGTATGGCATTGCGGCATGGACAACAGCAGCAAAGGCGAACTTCGATAAAATTAGCAATCTTCAAAAACAAGCCATGAGAGTTATAACAGCAGGCATGAAGTCAACGCCAATTGTAGAACTTGAAAAGATTACAAATCTGCAATCCATGACCGACAGAAGAGACTGCAGAGCCCAGCAGCAAGCAGAGAAACTCAGAAGACTGACAGATCATCCAATGCATCAGAGACTAAATAGATTTGGAAATGGGAAACTAAAGCGGAGAAACTTTGCAGAAATAGCCAAAGCAAAAATGAGCGAAGACCCTATGAACACCGAAACAAGACCAAAGCCCATCCCTACTGTATGCAAACCCACATGGAAGCAGCATATCATTCCAGAGGTGGTAGAAAATATACCAGGTATTGGAAACAAGAACAGCCAGACTGAAAAAGAAAGAAGAGACATAACCCTGAGGTACATAGCGGAAAACTACCCAAGCATGGACTGGACCCATGCGTACACCGACGGTTCTGTAACAAACACAACACAGAATGGAGGGGCAGGGGTATTCCTGAGCCTACCAAATGGTAGAGAAATAACACTGTCAGTGGCAACTGGAAAATTCTCAAGCAATTTCAGAGCGGAGGCAGAGGCACTGAAGGCTTAAGTAGAAGCAATGCTCACAGGCGAAATCAATGAAAGCCAGATAGTCCTATTCACAGATACCCTGACCGTGGTCACAGCACTAAAAAGCCAGAAAAATACTGAACTTAATGATTTAAGAGCAGTACTCTGTCAACTACGCCAGCAGTCTGCACCAAAAAGATTGTGGTACAGTGGGTTCCATCCCACTGTAACATCCAAGGCAACGAGGAGGCAGACAGACTGACAAAAGAAGGTACACGACTACCACAACCAGATTCTAGTGTGGCCTACGAAGAGTACAAAAGGCTTATTAGGGCCAAATACATGGCCAAATGGGAAACAGAACACACTGGCTACACAAAAAATGATGCTTATACTACCAGCTGAACAGAAGAGAGCAGGTTGTGGTCTTCAGACTCCGCACAGGCCACAACAGACTGAGTTAC
Source organism: Ariolimax columbianus (assembly GCA_036924085.1). NCBI lineage: Eukaryota > Metazoa > Mollusca > Gastropoda > Stylommatophora > Arionidae > Ariolimax > Ariolimax columbianus. The sequence goes on along the minus strand of JAVGWX010000016.1, from coordinate 23,841,048 downwards.
CATCTACTCAACAAATTGAAGATAGGTGGTACTGACGAATGCTCGTGTGGCACAGGGAAAATGACCGCTGAACATCTGCTGCAAAATTGCCTGACGTACGAGGACCAGAGAAAGCACATGTGGCCATCACCAGTGGAAACACTAGACAAACTCTATGGCAGTGTCGACAGCCTCAGGATGACAGCTGCTTTCTTCGAACAAAAACAAGTTGACGTCTGACAGCGTACGAAGAAGGAGAAAGGTGGAGAGTTCTTCAAGGCTTTCATGTCTACATGTAAAGTCCAGTTCTCTGGATAAAGTAGGAGAGTTCTTCAAGGCTTTCATGTCTACATGTGACGTCCAGTTCTCTGGATAAAGGTGGAGAGCAAGGCTTTCATGTCTACATGTGATGTCTAGTTCTCTGGATTAAGGTGGAGATCTCTTCAAGGCTTTCAAACAATTTTGAATGGAGGTTCATCTCTGTTGGCCAGTGCTCAGTATGCAATTGCTTAAGCATACGTCTTGTAGGATATGTTCAACTGTCTGTGCCGCTTGTCTACATGTACATGTGGGGGATGGAGCCAATTTTATCCCATGTAAGTGGCCATTCGATCTCTTATGTCCTGTTTTCATGGGGAACAGGATCACTTGCTCCGATTGATTAAACTAGTGATAGTTGTCTCATTTGGTTTACTTTTCTTTCTGGCTTGGATATGAGTCTGGTCTTCTTTTCCTGGAAGGTGATTGTTAGTTCCTATGTTGCTCCCTCTTTGCTAACATGTTCACTCTCATTTTCTGACAACATGTCACAGTGTGATGGTATCCACTGTATCACTACCCTTCTCTTGGCTTTTAGTTCACTCGAGGTCTTCTTAAGCTCTGTGTCATTCTTGAGAGCTTGTAGAAATGACATTCCATCTGTAAGCAATACAACCTGCTGGTATTTGCTTGTTGTGTTATTTATTATTTCTGTAGTAATAATTAGTGCCTGTACTTCAGTCAAGTAGTTTCAACAAAATTTATTGTTTATATGTTATCATAGTTTAATATTAGACCAGCTCATGTTTGTTGTAAAATAAACTCAACAGATGTTTCACTTTGCTTTTTACAGGCAATCCTGTGTGCTTTTGGTATTATACGAAAAGTCCCTGATCTTATGGAGATGTTCATTCCTGCCACCAGAGCATTACTGAATGAGAAAAATCATGGTATGTTTACAGTTTGTTACTAAATGGTATATGGAAATCCAGGGAAATAAAGACTAATACCTCCAGTGCGTTGATCATACTCCCTTGCACTCCACTACAACATCCACGATACTTTAAATGGAAAGCTTATTACCCATTGGACCTTCAAAGCCCAGGATAGAAATTGTTAGAGACGAAGTTGAAACCCGCAGTGGTATGACCCCAGCTGAGAATGGGTCATCAGGTAGTATTAAGTGTCAAAAGGCATTAATGCTGACAAAGAAATATGTTGTGTGTATTTCTACAATAATCATTCTATTACATTTCTTCTGTGTCCAAGTCTGAATCTGGCATGTGTTGAATATCCTCGAGTAATCCAGATGCGTGCTCATTGGTCTGATTTAAAAAATAGCTAATTTTTCTGTCTTAAAACCCAACTTTCCTTGTGTCGACTTTGAAACTCAACAACTTTCAATCTACTGAAATTAACTCTACACTTAAACATTAACTGTGCATGTGTGAAACGCCAACATTGTGTAATGACGTTGAAAAATGAAATTCTACAAACTGACAAAACATAAACAAATACGTTGGAAGTCAGTTGAATCGAGTGGAAATTTAGTTTGCAGACAGTTGGTGCCTAGTGTATGAATCTGTAAAGAGTTGAGGAGGTACCTACGTTGGTGGCCGTATGCTTCATAATTAGCTAGTGGAGAAGGAGCAGAAAAGACATGGAAGTATAAGACAACTCTTTCCTAAAGAGAAATGAGGTCAGAGAAAATGACGGTACTTGTGCGTTAATTCACCCACGGATTATAATAGGTCAAATTTAGTAGAATGTAGCCACACGAAGCATCATACTTTTCAGTTTGCGCGTCTTCAATTCGCGCGGTAAACCTAAGTCCATGTCATTCTCAGATCTAACACTGTGCGTGGAAGATGGATTTCTTACACACACAAGAAAATAAATTGTGTGCAGTTTTTGCAGGAAAGAAGACTTATACACTCCGTCCGACTGTGTGCTAAAAATCATGTTGTGACTTGTTATGTCTCTCACAGTTCGCCAAGATCGTTAGAGAGATCGTGAGGTTTGTGCAAATTCATTAATTGCCCACAAAAATCACAAACCAGCATCAAGGTCCTTTTTGGAGCCCACAAAAAACAACAAAACTGCACCCTGATAGCTAGACACTTATAATTATTTTGGTACAGAAGCCCGTGGTGTCATAGAATTTCAGAATGGGTGAATTAACGCACAAGAACCAAAACGACTAAATGTAAACATTTTATAGAAATGGATTAGGAGTTCCAGCACCACCCATGGACTAGGTTGTTGGTTATAATTGATCTTGGGAGCACTTTGGATTAACAAGTGAGCCGTTGTTCTGGTATTGTTTCTTCACTCATTTCTCATGTGCTTTCCTTGCAGGTGTGCTGTTGACTGCTGTGTGCCTGATCACAGAAATGAGTGAGAAAAGCCCAGACACCCTGCATCACTTTCGAAAGGCATGAATATTTTGTTTTTGATTTGGGGAAGACATTCACAATAATTATATAAACTACTGCGTGTATTATTTTACTAAATTTTGCAGCCATTTTGTTTGTATTCATTTAAATAAATTTCACACCAAAATTGAATTGCTTTCTTAATTTGAAAATTTTGTTTACAGTCAAAGTGAATTTCTCTCTTAATGGCAAGAATTGTAGTTAAAATGGATTGATTTCATAATTTGAAAGAATTTTAGTCAAAATGAATTTCTTGTATCTAATTAAATTTCAGATAATTAAATGCTTTCCCAATTTAAGAATTTTGTAGTAAAAAATTAATTGCTCTCTTAATTTGAATTTATTTCAGTGAGTTGCTTGTGCTATTGCCAAAAACCATTCTATATTTTTATAATTATTTAAGAAATATTGCACCAACACACATTTTAAAATGAAAAATAACTTTTTAGAAACGTCGTTTACTGTTGATGAACACTTGTTCAATCATGGGCCTACGTTTTCCTGGTTATATTAGTGCTTGTTAGCCATTTTTACAAAACAATTGGTACACAGACTGGGAAGGTGAGTGTATTGTTAGTATAATGTAAGCAGTTTCTACCAACAAACTTAGATTATATGAAATCATGTGCATGCTTTACATCATATAAGGACATACAGTCAAACATCAAATAAATATTAACCCTTTGAACCCTGGTCAACCAGTCTTTAAAATTCCATTCCCCCTGTGCACCTGAAAAAATATGCACAAGGTAGACAGCTGAGAAAAGCTATTTACTATGACAAAACTATGTGCTCTAATTTGATTGTTCTATCTCAAATTGGCTTACCTGATCATCTCCAATGTTCCTATTTGTTAGGATAGTAAATTGTGGAATATATTTATTAAAGACCATCCTGTATCAAATATACTTCTTACGTGGCAACACCCCCTTCCCCTGGCTGTAGTTTGATCCTCCGAGAGACAGGAACAGTTCTAGCTTGACCACACATGTCATCATTCAAATAATTACTTGTCCTTTTCAGAATAAATTCAATCTAAATCAAATTTATTTGTCTGCAAATCCTTGAGAATATGTTTCAATGGCTTGTTCTGTCGTTAGCCTTTTCGGAACAGCCATTTTCTGAATTTTCAAAACTGCTTTCCATCATGAAAATCACAGATTCATTGACATTTCTTATTTTCGTGGATGCTATTGGAAATGTGTGTACTATGTAAACGTCACAATATTAATGCCAAAATTCAATCAGTACAGCCCAAAATACATCTTAGAATAATATTTCACCAGTCACACCAAATCATGAATGGTTCAGGGAGTGGGACATTTGCACACATACTGGTGCATCAGTGTCATGGATTCAAAGGGTTAAACTGCTAAAATAAATCAATAGATTTTTATTTGTGGACACATATTTCAAATGTCTTTGGGCTTTCTTCTTCTTGCATTACAAAAATAAAAATATTTTGCTGTATTTAGTGTTGGACTGGGATGTCCGCACCTTTCAGCCGAGCATATCCGCTTTCTGCACATTTTCTTTTCTATTCAACTTAGAGGAATTACTTTCCTTGGCTTACAGCTCCAGCCATCCAGAGTATTCTTGATGTAGTATGTCAAAGACTCACACCTTGCTAAGCTAGGATTTTGTAATCAGAGGTTATCTGTTATACCTTTGTAGCATTTAGTTACAACTGAGAGCTCATACTCCATTCCACTCCTGCTTATAACAGCATTTGTGATCTCTTCGTCCATAAAGATTTGACCATGTTTTTCTCAAATTCATCGTTAAATTTTACTTTGATTAATTTCAGAGTAGTTTATATGTAAATTCTTCATATTTAGTTTTCAATCAACTTATGCTTAGGGAATGGAATTATCTGTCCTGGGCTAAATGTGTTGAACAGTTGTCATCCTAATGTTATCTATCTGCCCACTTCGCTGCCATCCTTTCACCCTATAGCCAGATCTACAGCGCTGTAAGCCACCGAGGGAAGTTGACCCGAGTACATTCTCATCAGATGACTGAACCATCCTATTTTTTGTCTGGAAATGTACTCAGTACAAGGCATAGTGCTGACCATACCTCAGATGTCTATATTTCTTAACCTATCTATGCTGATACCTTTCTCAAACACCTCATTTCACATATCAAAGTTCTACACTAACTCACTGGCTATCAATTTGCTTTGTTGCCAAACTGATGCTATTATGACTAAGCAATGGTGACAGCTTGTAGATCACAGCAGATGTCTTTTGACACTGAGGTTCGATTTCCCTATCAAGCTAAAAAAAATGTTACCCAGATTCTTGGACTAATGGTCCTGATGAAACGCAATGCCATTGACACTGATGTTGAGTGGACCAGGTGTTCTGCTAATCCTCATAGTTTCTATCTTTGTGTCACTAATTATCATGTTGTGTTTTGTATCTGTAGTAAGCGGGTTTATGTGAATTTACAGTTTAATTTCATCATTGTATATCAAGCACTGATGGTCAACAAATGGCAGTTCATATATTGATTTTGGTTCTGCTTCAGATGATGTAATTTAAATATGTAGGGAATAAGCAGCACTGGACAAAGCAAACATTGCTGACACACACACCCCTGGAGATTTTAATCAGTCATTCTCACTACATTATTAATTGTAGGGTACAAAGCTTACACATTATCAAGCAGCTGTCTCTGTATCCCGTAATCTTCTAGTATCATCCATAGTTTAATCCTCACAATAGCTTTTCTTTGATCAACGAAAGCAATATAAAGAAGCTGATTATATTCTTTTGTTTTATCACTTAATTCTCAAAGTGAATAAGACATCTGTGCAGCCCATGCCTCTGTGAAATCCAAATTGAGCTTTGCAAAGCTTAGGGTTCAACAACAGGTCTTATTCTCTGCTCAAGTATCTCTGCATGCACATTTCCATTATCAATATGTCTCTGTACACACCACAGTTTAATTTATTGGCTTTTTCCTTGCAAATTGGTACTGTTGTAGCGTGTTGCCAGTTGTCTGACACACATCTTTCAATTCTACCAGAGCCCAAATACGAGACAAAGAATAACAATAGTTAGGGAAGAAAAAGGAAACTGGCCACCCGCTTCACAAGCCGAGGCTTATACTGGTCTCTAACACTTGATTCCTGACCAGCGGTTAAGTCTGCTGATGGACTTCCTTTACCTGTAACCTGCAAGGCATGTCGTAAGTGATGACTAGGATGGGTTCGGCATGGGGATGGCTTCCCGATTCTGTAGAAAATATCAGAAAAAGAAAAGATGGGCCTCTATACCCCATGATAAAAATGGAGCAAGTTATCATTATTATCTGTTGTTTCTTTCAATGTATTCATGGTCTATATGGTCATTATTTGCATTTCAGCAGCTAGCACCCCAGTTGGTTAGGGTCCTCAAAAACCTTATTATGGCTGGATACTCGCCGGAACATGATGTATCTGGTGTCAGTGACCCTTTCTTACAGGTAAGTGGTCAAGCTGTTTTTTTAACCAGTCTCTTGACCAGTGGATATCGGTTCAACATAATACTACAGCATAGGTTGTTTTTTTGTTTTGGAAGGAAAAATACAAACCTAGCCTGCGGAGAAATTAATAGTTAGAAGCTGCAGTGGTGCAAATGGTTTAAACTTTTGCTTTCCAGATTACAAAATTATGTCTATTTCCTACATATGCATAATTTTTCAGCATGTCATGCCCCAACGTGGTTGTTGATTTTCAGAACCTTTAATTTTTTTTTTGGTGTCTAGAGACATGTATTAATAAAGAACTTGTAGGTGCTATTGTATGTCTGTTAGTTTCTGAGATACAAGTAGATGAAGGTGATAGTGGTGAGAAATAGCACAAATATGTAGACTCACCCGGCAACAGCTGAGTCCCTCAGCTAGAACAAACATAAATTTTGAGAAAAACGTACTAATACTACTATTGATGTTTACTGTAATGGCTATGTCTGTCACTTCGACTATAAACATAATTATTGTATCTACATAAATAAACAAAATAGATCTACCTCAGAATAATCTGTTTGCAGAAACTTAACTCCTCCATTTTCAATAATGGGTGAATCTTCAAATCCAAGCGAAAAACAAGAAAACCTTTCCAAAATCTAAAACAAATGTAAAAATCGTCATTGTTTTTGTACATGACAGAAGTTGGAACTCTCTACAATCAAAAGAGCAGTATGTTTAGCCATTTTTATGGCTAGTAGTTTATATACAATAAAACGATGACCCTAGAGCTGGGCGCATGCATCACCGGTGGAACGGAGCCAAATTGTCGTAATATCACGCTGTTGGAACGGGAAAAGTTAAAGGCGATAAAAACATGTATAGGTAATGGCACAATGACTGACTGCACCAGGACAAAAAAACGATACCTACGTACCGACCACAAGGTCCAAAAAAAGTTAACGAAAACAAACAAATTGCAACATTAACTGCTCATTTTACACAGTCTCTTGCTCGTTTGTTGTGATTTGTTAGTTATTCTGATTTTTTTCCAGACGAATGTCACACTGTAGATAATGTGTTGTTTTTGTTCTGTTACGGTCACTGAGCCATTACCTACACCTAGCATGTGCGCTATGCCATGACTGCAGGTGTGAGCAGCCTTTATTCTTCAGCCCTGTAAACTTCCTAGCGGACACTGAGGAATGGGATTTAAATGCTGCATTAGTAGTTTTATTTTAGTGGCTTGTAAATGAGGTGTCATAAAATGACCTTGGAGAAATTATAATCAATATATAAATATTAAGGTTACTTTTTGACTCCACCTCATATGTCCTGTTTAGGTTTGCATCATCAGCTGTCTCATCGGGGGGATCAGAGCATAATGTATGGGCTTTGAGTGCTGTATATCCAACTTAAAAGTTAACTTATAAATTGCTTGAACAGAATCCCACACCGCAGTGCACTCCAGAATGCCAGCTGTGTAAAAGATTAAGGTAATTGAGGTGGTCTCATATCATGGGGGGGGCGCTGCATAATGGAGTGTTAGTAGTAGCTAGGTTCGCAACTCAATATTGCATGTGTAGGGAAGTTAACCCCTTTTACAAATGCATGATGAAGTCAAGCTGTCAATACAGTACAGTGCACTCTGGCTAAAAAAACGAGACAAAGCAAGAATTCTAAAATTTCAAAAATATCAAACACTGCCGATGAAGTGTTATGAGATTTCATTGTATAGGATCCTAGCTTTTTATATGATGGGTTGACCAGTTCCCTTCCTTGTTGTCTTGTCATCCCCACGTCAAGTACCAATTTAACTGGGTAGGCTTGAGCATGTCAATCAATCAAAATCTTCATTTTCTCCTATCGTGGGCCACCCGTTCCAGCTCTGTCAGTCTCTTCCCTGTTTTCTTTTCCCCTCAAGTTCTTTTTTATGTGTTTTGGTCTATCTCTACTTCTCTTACTTTGATGATTCCAGAACAGAGACTGTCTTGTAATGCTATAAATTTGTTTCTTTAAAGTGTGTCCGTTCCAATGCTGGCACAATCTCTATTTTTTAAGATAAAATTCGAGAATGGTCTGCGAGCTATCAAATGGAGTTTTAATGTAGATAAATGTACAGTCATCCACATGGGTAGATCCAATATGGAACATAAATACAGAATTGGCGAGAACAATATTAGAATGATAGAAAAGGAAAGGGACCTAGGGGTTATAATAGATCACACAGGTAAAGTGAGTGAGCAAGTTCAGGTAGCAGAGTAACGACCTGATAGTAAAACTGTATAAAGCATTAGTTAGACCTAGATTAGAGTACTGTGTACAGGTGTAGAGTACTTATTGTACAGAGGATATAACCATGCTGAAAAGGATACAAAAAAGAGCGACGAAGCTGATAGTGGGATTCCAGAATTACAGTTATGAGGAAAGACTCAGAAAAACCAGCCGAAAGTGTCTAGAAAAGAAGAATTCTGGATGACTTTAATACAGGTTTATAAGATAATCAAAGGAACGGATAAATTAGACTATAACAAGTTTTTTCAAAATACAACCACCTACAAGAACAATAGGGCATAGCTAACAATTATCTAAAGAAAGGTCCAGATTAGATATTAGGAAATATCTTTTTAGTCAGAGAGTGGTGAATGCTTGGAATGCATTGCCATAGGAAGTATTGGAAGCAGGGACAATTAATGCATTTAAGAATAAATTGGATGCGAATAGCTTTTAGAGCAAGAAAATGTAAATGATATTGATTGTATACATACTCTGCAGAGTCTTCTAAACCAGTATAAAGACGTTAAGTTAAGTTGCAACATTTTCCACTAATATCTGTCCTGTTCTTTCCAACAGTTCCATATTGATGATTATATCGTACATTTCAAACTTTTTATTATTTTCAGGCACCTGTTTATTAAAGTCTACCTGTTTGGGTGCTATTTTTGTTCTCCGTGTTTCAGATCCATACAACAGAACAGACTTTACATTGAAGTTGAACATTGTTATTTTTCTGTTGGATTTAATATCTTTTGATTTTATTAAGTTCCCCAATGCAATACAGTGGTTAGCATGCTGGCTTTGCATTTGAGTGGTCCTGGGTTCATTCCCCAGTTGAGGTGGAAATGGTTATTCAGGCAGCAGTGGCTCCTGTGTAGACCCAGCCTTAAATGGGTACCGGTTCAGTCTGGGAAGTAAAGGTGGCCGGCGTGATGCTGACCACATCACCCGCTAAGTGCCGTGGGTTACAAAATAATATGGGCCAGACACAATATTTCCTATCCGCCATATGGCGTGACGAGTTTTTACTTTTTAAAATGTTTTACTATGGTTGTTAACTTTGAAAGCTGTAATCTTTTTGTTTATTTGTCTACCGATATGATTTTGTTGTGTATATATACATAAATGAATAAAAAAACTTATTGGTGTTTTTGTTGTGTGTGTGTATTAGTTTCTGATATACAAAAAGGTAAAAATTCATAAAACAAAGCACAAACATTTAGACTCACCGAATTAGGGGACGTAGCTCAATAAATACATTGAAATCACCACAAAGCACTGATACTGTTGTTTTATAAGATCAGCATATCTGTTAGTTTACACATGAAATGTATTTATCTCTTTTACATAAACAAACTAAACAGATCAACATCACAAAGATCTTTTGCATCAACTTAACTTCCCCATTCTCAATAATGGGCTGGCTCCAAACCTCGTAAATAAGATAATAAAGTGTTTCAAATTCATTTTAATTTTATCACAAAAGGCTTCCCGCTGGTCAAACCTGTGTAGAAGGATGTGACGCATTCATCATAACAATTAGTCAATTTCTATGGTAGCCCGGTCTGGTCATATGATTAAAATGCTGTATTTTGTACCGTTTTTCTTCTTGACATTGGCTGTGAAACTAAATATTTTTTCTTTAGTGGTAAAGGTTAAGCATTGTACGTAATCTTTTACCATATAATGGCCGCGAAATTGTGACATTTGCGTTTGTTACAACAGTCGCAGTATGGTGACAGATCCAGGGTCATCGCTTTATCGTATATAAACTACCGGGTTAATGCCATAGAAATGGCTGAACATACTGCTCATTTGATTGTAGAGAGTTCCGACTTCCATTCTGTACGTTCAATTAAAAACAAAGGCGATTATGAAATTTGTTTTAGACTTTTGGAAAGCATTACCTCTGCTTTTCGCTTGGATTTGAAGATTCATCCATTATTGAGAATGGGGAAGTTAAGTTTCAGCAACAGATTTTTCTGAGGTAGATCTATTCATTTTGTTTATGTTGATACAATAATTACGTTTATAGTCGAAATGACAGATATAGTCATTACGTTAAACATCGATAATCCGTTGTCGGGTCAAAATTTTTTTCTGACCAAGAGATGCAGATAGTGAGTGAGTCTATATGTTTGTGCTATTTTTCACAACTATCACCATCATCTTCTTGCATCTCAGAAACTAACACACACACAATAAAAATAGTAACACCAACAAGTTCTGTATTAATATATGTCTCTACACACAACAAAAATTGTGTGTGTGTGTGTATATATATATATATATAAATATTTATATATATAAATATTTATATATATTTAAAAACATGTTAGAGTTTCTCAAAGTCAACAACGGTGAGGTGACATGCTGAAAAATAATGCAGTCACAGGAAAAATATGTAATTTTTTAGACTGGTATGGTAAAGGTTAATATTCTGACTTACAGGGAATGCAGAATGGTGTTCAAGGGAACTGGTTGCTCCACCTCAGAAAAACTGAGGCTTAGTGCATATCCACTTGGTGGATCCAAGGACATCTCACTACCACTGTGTAGATCCATTGGCCTCCTCTTTTTGTGACTGGATTCAAGGACTATCTTATCAATTGTCTTTTGTTGTTCCCTAAATATTGGGGGGTCAAAAGATTCTTGTGTCTTTGTATATGCCTCTTAGTTTTCTGGCTGCTTTGACCAAAAAAATGAAAGAGCATAATTTATCATTTATGTTTCAGGTGAAAATTTTGAGGCTGTTGAGGACATTGGGGCACAATGATAGTGAGTCTAGTGAAGCCATGAATGATATTCTAGCACAGGTAAGTTTTTGCATGTTTTGTGATAGCTGATTCAACTTTTGATTATTTTTATGTTTTTGTATCATCATCATATTTCCTATTCTGTTCCAGTAGGAGCATAGGACTATGGCTACATGTGCCTTTTATTCAGGAAGCTTGTGTTGTTCAAAGCTACTTGTGCTGAGGTGCATGAGAAGGTAGACTGGGAATCCTCCTTGCTGCAGAACAATGCAAGGCTCAGCAGTAAGCTCAAGACTATAAGGGTTACAGTGTCAATCCCCACCTTATTGACCATACTTCTGTGACACAGTCTGTTTCCAGGCACACAAACAAGGACAGGTGGTAGAGTGTTGACCAGTATGTTTCACCTGATGTCACTTTTCACCCCTGCCACTACAGACGGCCCATGCATTAACCAAAAGCACGCTATTGTCGTGTTGGTTGCTGTAGAAACTTATTGACCACGCTTCTGTGACACAGTCTGTTTCCAGGCACACAAACAAGGACAAGTGATAGAGTGTTGACCAGTATGTTTCACCTGATGTCACTTTTCACCCCTGCCACTACAGACGGCCCATGCATTAACCAAAAGCACACTATTGTCATGTTGGTTGCTGTAGAAACGTGATGAGGTTACCAACTCCCTTCGCATTTATCTTCAGTTGCCCATCGCAGGCGTTGATGGTAATGTCGGGATAGTTTCTTCAGCCGTCTAAGGTTCGACGGTGGTGACTTGTTCTTTAATTAGATTTAAGTGAAGAAGATTAGCAACATCATCAAGTGCCCGCTCTCGTCCTGAGCTACCTTTGGAAGTAGTGTTAATCAAGACAACTGAAGATAATACATAATGTAGATTTGTGTCTCTTTATTGAGGTACTGAGTTTGCCTTCCCACTGCAATCCCTATTCTCTTATCCAGACTAAACTGGTGCAGTTTATTTCCAGAGCTGCCGATGGAGGCGGAATAGTGTCTTGGTCAGTTCTAGTTCGCTGACCTGATAAAGCAGTCAAATATGGATCCTGGCTGCTGTCAGCTCATTCACTGTGCTGCATCTTTAGTGTGGGAGTACTGTGATTGACATAAGGATAGTAAACTATTGATGTAAACTAACATTCTGTATGGTTGAGAAGCAGCTAGAGTGGTTTTGAACACAGGGCCCCCCTAAAAGGGAGCCATCGTGCACCTTCGCCACTTAGACCCTTTGTAGAGGCACAGTAGCTCGGTATGGGGTAATTATGTTCATTCTACACTTGTTGTAATGACTTCTCAGAAGGAGCAACTTCTGATCCTCACCACCTTACCTTCCCTAACTGTGATTCCAGTATCCATTTACACCTTTGTTGACTAGAGCATGCTGACACCAGGGACTGAAACTGGTGCTATCGTCATTAGAGACAGGCACCTTTTATCACTGCCCATCAAACTCTCCTTATCACATTGATGATTCACCTTCTTGCTCCATGTGAAGCATATGGTCACAACTGTAGCTGATCACTTGCAGGAAGTCTGTATCTCGACAGACATTTGCAGTAGGGAGTTCAATGACTTTTGGAGCGCAGAGTAATCAGAATTAGATGAGACAGATCAAGAAATCACCTCACTTCATTGTAATGCTCCTGGAAACAGGCATTGTCACAGCAGACTGGCTAATGAGGTTACTTAGTTAGTCGTCAGATCATCTTCATTGCATTTGGGACAAGTCCCTACGCGCACAGATCTCATCCTCAGTATCTCTGCCAGCACGTGATGACTGACCGTTCCAGTCCTGTGCTGGTTAACCATGCGTCTTTGGATTCCCCGTGTGGTTTTCCTTCCTCGCCGCCCCTCATTTCACACCCAATTCGACCAGTCGCGCAAGGACGTAGAGTCTGGATGAACCTGAATCTTCCTTCCTTAACAGCGTTTAGGATATTGGCTCGGTCCATTGATCTCCCGCCCGCCACTATAGATGTGCTCGCCAACCTATCAGCTCTCTCATTCCCTTTGACACCTGCATGTCCTGGAACGAGTATAAAGGTGACTCGCTGCAACCTTGACCGCTCTACCGACTCCAACCACTGGCGTCACGCGCAACCTAATGAGGTGAGGATGAGGCTAATGAGGTAAGAATTGACACTGTAATCCCCATTGTGGTGAGCTTAATGAGGAGGCCTCACATTGCACTACGGATATGAGGAATCCGTCCCCTGAAGGAGGCCTCAAGATGTAAGAAGAGGCACTAACTCACTACCAAAGAAACGTCAAGAATGAACTCAGCACAAGTGGTTTCAAACAGCATAGCAATGGTTTTACATGATGAGGTTGCTAGACCCCATGCACAACCTTCTTTTGTTTCCTTTTACAGGCATGACTGGAAGGTTGCAGTGGACCTGTTCTTTTCAATCCAAGTACCAATCGGGTGCTCTATCACATTGCTTGCTGCATATTGCACAGATAAAAATGATCATGAACAAAAATCTGGTTTCTAAAAGTTTATTATGGGTTCTGTCTTTTCTCTCTATTATTTCTCTCCTCCATTATACAATTCATGTTGACAAGTCTACAGAAATAATTGACTTGTTTTTTTTACAATTTTTGTTTATGTCTTTAGGTGGCGACAAACACAGACACCAGTAAAAATGTTGGTCATGCAATTTTATATGAAATTGTCCTCACCATCATGGGAATTCAGTCGGAGGCTGGACTTCGGGTGAGTAGCAGACATGTTCCAAGACAGTGTAGACATGTTTAGGCTTTTGTGCTCTTCTTTCATCTTAACCTTAGGCACGCTACATAATTTATGAAAAAAATTTGACCTAACTAATTTTCTTAATTAGTCGCTGTGGTAGTCGTCTTTCAAAATTTGTAACTTTTATGTTTGTTTGTCAATAAATATGATTTTCTGGCGTGTAGATACACAATAGCATAACGAACATGTGGGTGTTATTGTTTTTGAGATTTAAAAAGATGAAGTTGAAAATTTATGAAAATCTCGGGAAAAATTTGGACTCGACCACTAGGCCTAGTCGCTTCGATGGAAAACCATGGAAACCACAACAACGTATCGATACTGTGTTTACAATATCGCCACAACTGTTAGTTTCAATTCAAACGTAGTTCTTTCATTTAAACAAACAAAATAAACAGATCTACACGATAAAAATCTTTCTCAACAACCTACTTCCCCTTTCGCAAAAAGTCGGCTTGCTCCAAACGGCGTATACAAAAGCCATTTGTAATCGCACATACGATACTTTAACCTGCAAAATATTGTGTATATATATGGAGGACGTACTCAGCAGTAAAAAATGGCTGTCAGGAGTGACTCCGTTCAAAAAAATAAAAACATTTTCCGCACACCGTTTTTGCAGGCCGAGCTGGTTAGAAGGGATCGGACATTGGAGTGCTAAAGGTTAAAGGCTGAAATGCAAGCAACGTTAACACTTTTACATGGGAATAGTAACAGATACTTTAAAAAATGTTAGTCTAAATTAGGGATGCACCAAATATTTGATTCGGTGCAGAATAGAGCATTCAATAAACTGTTTATATTCGACTAAAAAGTACCTTGAAGTTGAATGTGAATATATCAAAGAGCGTTATGTGATCATTTTATACAAAAGAAGTTGGATAACTTTGTTTGAGTTCAGTGCAGCGGTGCAAATGCATGTTTTATTAGTGATGTTACCAGCCATTCAAACTATCTTGTATCTGCAAAAAGAGATATATGAGATGATAGATTTTAAAAAAACTTTCGTCTCCTAGTAAAACATAGGTCTTCAACAAAGCTTATCAAACCTTCCTATCTTACACCACCCTTTCCATCTCTGTCCATGTTTTACATACTGCTTTATAATTGTGTCTTACTAGCTCTCCGTGAGTGTTTAGCTCTGCTTCTACTTCTCTTCCCTTGGGGACTACTTCTCTTGCCTTGGGGACTACTTCTCTTACCTTGGGGATTCCTGAAGAGACTGTCTTTTATAATGCTATCAGCTTATCAGCTGCTTTCTGTAATGTTTTTCCAGTCCAATGGCAGTGCCTTTTCATCATGTCACACTGACATCAGTCTGGTTCTTTTCCACAGTTCCAGTGACTTTATCATACAATTTAATTCTCTTTTCTGCACAGACATCCATTGATGAAAGCTTGGACCTCTTTAGTTATTTAGTTGTAGTTTCATTTTTCTCCCATTTACAGAGCCATTTAATGGAACGGACTTTACATTGGAGTTGAAGATCTGTACTTTTGTGGTGGACTTAATTTATTTAGATTTCCATAAAGCAATGAAAGCTATTCTTGCCTTTTGACTTCTTAATTTGATTTCTCTGTCTCTACCTCCTACTTTGTCTGTATTTGTCAAGATAGATGAATGATTCCAGCTTGTGTAATAGTATCTCACCATAAAAGAATATTTTTGGAAGCCGACTGTCTGGCATACTGACTATATAACCCGCCCAGCATATATGTAACTGTATCAGAATAGTATTAATGCTAGGGATATTAGCTTTTTCAAGAGCGCTAGTATTTGGAACACTATCTTCACTTTGATCATCAATACACTTCTGAGGCAGACTGTAGAAGTGGTTCTTCTTCTGCGTTCGTTCTCAATCTCTGGCTACCAAACCCTGAAATGGCTTAAGTATCAGAATGTAGTTCAGAGAACGGAATGCGTTGTGTCGTAGTTTACAGCTTGACTGCGATATTTGCACCTTTCGGTCCAACACATCCTACTTCAGCAAGCATTTTTTGAGTACCGGGTTAGCATTCCGTCTTCGATCCCTTCTCCTTAGTCAGTCTGCCCTGTTGTAGCCTATTATCCAGGATCACCGTGTGGAGGTGTAGAAGGGTCTTGGCAGCTCTGGTTTGCTGGCCCTGACGCTAGCAGTCAGCTATGGGTCTCTGACCACTGCAGCTCATGCGCTGCTCAGTGTCTTGATCCCAGAAGTGGTTCAATCTGTCCACATAGCGCCTGTATACAGTTCATGTTTCACAAGCATACAGCAGCATTGGAAGCACTACAGCTCTGTAAACCTTCAACTTCATCTGTAAACTAATGCCAACAATTTGTATATCATCTGTCAAGTGTGCTGCTTGCTTTGGAGATCCTAGCATTCACCTCACCTCCAATGGTCCCATTCTGGGATAGTGTGCTACCAAGGTATGTGAATCCGTCCACAACTTTCAGTTTCTCACCATTTACCTTGATAATGGGGAACTGAGACGCTAGTCCAGTCAGGCACAACATACTGACCAGGACGTCGCATCAGGGTCAGGCACAATACGCTGACCAAGACCACAATCTCTCTTCCATGTAGCGTTCCCTGGAAATAGAGTATTTTCATGGCAGCCTGACTGACGAGATGTGGATCGATGTGATCCCCATAGTAGTGAGAGCCACGCAGATGAAGCCAAGCATAGTACAACCGCCTGGGGGACCGCAGTCCACCTACATCGGGATGTGAGGAGAGCTACTACAAACTGCCACTCAACGTCCTTTTCAGGGCGCACAAAAGAGTTAAATTACTCATTGTGGGCATTAAACAACAACAACCTTTATAATTGGCTCAGTATAACTTGCCAGGAACTAGTTGATGCATGAATTAATGTTAGAGAAGGATAAACAGCAGAGAAGGGATGTGGTCACCCCACCTAGCTGAGATTTAGTCAAATGAATTCTCTTCACATTTCTTCCTTGATACTAAATCTCTCATGGGAACCAACTGAATCATTTAACTAAAACAGAAATACAGTTTAGATTGTTAAATTGGACATGAATGACTTTTTCTGTTTATTTGTAGGTTCTAGCTGTGAACATCCTCGGACGTTTTCTCCTGAACAATGATAAAAACATAAGGTTTGTTTTCTGCATGTCTTTCTGCATATCAATTCAACTGTGGTATTTACTCACCAGTTTACCCCATCGTGTATATCTTTTCTCTTTCACACATCTATTCTCACCAAAATAAATATTGATGCACTCAGAAATTGTAAGAATTATATTATCAATCAACATGAACAATGAATTTTGAACGAGCTTTAACGCAATATATGCATAAATCTGCTTTTCATAATATAATTAGGGATACATTCCATAGGTGATTAATAATTGTCTTTATTTTGTATTCATTTACTTTTTGTATTCATTTAATTTCAATCCTCAATGTTGGAGGACAAAGATGTGCAACGTGAATCACTAAAGGAATTCCATCCTGTCAAGGCTGTAGACCAGTGGTACTTCAGCATCAAAACCACGAGCCATGTTTATGGCCATCTAGGGGGACATCCACAAAATTCTGGAATTTTTATACCTTCCCCTCTCCCATGTCCATCTCTGTGAACACAAGCTTGAAAGTTATCACCTACCTATGTTTAAGACTTAGTTTAGTTCTATACAATACATCATTTATATACAGATAACTCAATTTAATAATATGAAAACCGAGTTATTAAATATTGTATATTATGTCTCAACTCAGTGTTGAGTACAATTGAAACAGTTTCAACTTAATATCATGTAATAAGGAAAACACTAAAACTAGGTACAATTTATAAATGCTGAAATATTGTATATTATAATTCTCAACTCCGTGTTGACAAAATAGTTATGTGACAACAAGAAGATTTTAACCTTTAGCACACCACCTTTTTTTAATTTGCGAAAATTTGACCTAATTAATTTCTGAATTTCTCGCTATGGTAGACGACTTTCAAAATTGGTAACTTTTCTGTCTCTTTGTCAATAAATATGATTTTCTTGTGTGTAGAGACACAATTAAATAACGAACATGTGGGTGTTATTGTTTTAGTTGTGTGTTTGTTAGTTTCTGAGATACAAAAAGATGAAGTTGAAAATTTATGAAAATCTCGGAAAAAATTTGGACTCGACCGCTAGGCCTAGTCGCTCTGATAGAAAACCATGGAAACCACTAATAATGTATCGATACTGTGTTTACAATATCGACACAACTGTTAGTTTCCAATTTAAACGTAGTTCTTTCATTTAAACAAACAAAATAAACAGATCTACCCGATAAAGATCTTTCCCAACAACCTACTTCACCTTTTGCAAAAAGTCGGCTTGCTCCCAACGGTGTATACAAAATTAAAACTGTTCAAAAGCCATTTGTAATCTAACATACGATACTTTAACTGGCAAAATATTGTGTATATATGGGGGGACGTATTCAGTAGTAAAAAATGGCTGTCTGGAGTGGCTCCGTTCAGAACAATTTTTTTTCCTACACACCATTTTTGTAGGCTGAGTTGGTCCGCTAGGGTGTTACAAGAGCGTGCTAAAGGTTAAAGTAAAAGGGATTGTTACTCTTGATAGATTTGTATGTGAATGAGAGTTACTATGTGGACGGCCGTCTTCATAGCCCCCTGCTGCTCACTTACCCCGGACTCACCACAGACGGAAAAGCTGTTGACGAGCACCCCAACAATCACCAACACCTTGTACAGCTCCACTCCCCATCTACAAAACACTTGCAAATTCTACAGCTTAGCATTGACTGTGAAAGAGCGAACAGCTCGGCTGACCTATTTAATCAACAACAATAACCTACCGTGGGCATTTTATTATGGTATAACACAAAACTCAGTATCAGAAATAAGTAAGGATTACTTAGAAAATAAACTTAGATTTGCAAAGGTTTACAAGAATAATTCTTCTGTACACTTCAGTATGTTACACTAGCCCTATGAGGGTCTCTTCATCCAGCACTAAGTCTGGCTCCTGCATTTTTTACCTGGCGCCTAGATCCTGAACGAATTTGTCACCCTCTGTGATCATGGGCATATGATTGTTCAATTTATTTATTCACAGATATGTTGCATTGAATACATTGTTACGAGTGGTCAGTGCCGATTATAATGCTGTTCAGAGGCACAGAACAACAATTGTCGATTGCCTGAAGGACCCGGACATTTCCATACGAAGGTTTGTGTATTAAGTGTGTACCTGTTTGGTACATTATCTTCTTTTTTCTTTACTTCAAAAATAAATGAACACCAAGTGAAATTCAATTAGAAACCTGAAGTTAATCAACAAGGAGAACATGGCCAAACTCTTAGAATACTGGTCCCAAATGTTGTCATAGTCAGATGTAGAGTTGTTGAGAATGAGCTCTCAATTTTAAATACGTCTTAAAAAGTATGTAGAGATATGTATGGTCAGATAACTCTGCTAGGACAGAAATGAAACCTAAACCTTTATAACGGTTTAAAGGTCTTTATCATGGACAACAAACAAATTTGAGCTAACAAATCATAAAAGAAGGGATGAATACATAATATAGAGATATAAATGAGTAAGAAAAGGTACTTAGCTGGATAACATATAAAAACTTGTCATTAGTCTCCTCGGCTGTGGACACGTCAAAGGCAAGATATCAAGGGGGTGAAGGCTAGATAAATCAATAGCGACTTAACAAGTAAGACCAGATGGTGATATAGGTATGTGTAAAACACAGAACTGAAAAAAGATATGAAGACAGGCAGATGGAGCCGTTATCTCCACCCACATTTCCTCCATCTGCCTGTCTTCCTCTCTTTTTTTAAAACAAAAATACAGTGTGCACTTAGTTCAGTGTTACAAAAATGGAGAGGAAGACATTTATCTATGCCATGTTGTTTTTTTTCTTCATTTTGACAGTTTATGTGATAACCACAAAACACAATGTCAGCATAAATTTACAGTGGGTGGTGAGGAAATAGATCAGGTCACACATTTTGAATATCTGGGCTCCAGAATTGACAAAAATTGTGACTGCTCGAAAGAAATCAGAAGACTAGCTATGGCAATGCAGAGACTGAATAGCCTGAAGAAATTATGGCAGAGCACCAACAAAATGATAAAAGTAAAAATCTTGAGCGCCTGTGTTTTTTCGTGTTTTTCCTATGGCAGTTTATGGCTGTGAATCATGGACAATTACCAAAACTTTCAGACAAAGAATCAAATCCTTCGAGTCAAAATGTTACAGAAATATCCTCAGAATACCCTGGACAGAGAAGAAGACAAATGTAGACATTTGGCAAGAGTTGAGCACAGAGGTGAACTGGTTTATCAATTCCATTTTGGCTAGAAAATGCAAATACTTTGGTCACATCAAGAGACACAACGGTCTCGAGAGAACGGTGATGGAAGGTAAGATGCCAGGCAGAGGAAGGGGTAGACCAAGAAGATGATGGCACCAAAATATCCAGGAATGCCTGAGTATGACTGGCGAAGGCTAGAGTTTTGGCAAGAGAACGAGTTTCTTTCAGACAGACTGTGATGGGAGTGAAGTTCTACAAAGGACTTGCTACATGATAATCATGATGTGATAACCTCTTTACAAAGTTATTAGACATGGGAAAGTTGTTCCAAAAATGTTTATAACTCACTTGAATCCTGGTATTCAATCAGGCAAAGTTGCTCAATGCCAGGTAGCCAATAGCTGCTTGAATCTGTCTGTCCTTCACCTATACCATGATGGACCAAGGGTGTAGTGCAGATTATCCCTCATTGTCCATCTATTGTCAGTCAGGCAGACCACATGACCTGCCCATCTGTACTTTTATATTGATGCAGTCTACAACATCCCTGAAATCTTGTTTCGTGGTGGGTGTTGGTATTTCGTATGTGGTCTCATGCAGAGATATTTAGGATGCCTAGTTGCTCTTTCTGTAGTGTAGAGCCTCTCAGCGTCTGATTTGCATAGACTGAAAACCTCACACTCATATACCATTGCTCGATATACCATGCTATTGGATGTCTGTCATCTGCTGGAGTATCGGTTTAATGTGGTTGAAGCTGAGCCATCCAGCCGATCTCTTTTGTGAAATCTTATTTATTTTTATAGCTGTTGATTTATTTTCTTAATATATATTTATATATAAGCGCATAAGAATTAAAAACTACATCTCATCATGACACGGGGAGGAAGACTAACGTCTGTCTAGTCAGGTAAAATATACTGGTCAAGACCCTCACGGTGGTTTCCTCACAGGTTGTTTTCATGGCAGCCTGGCTAACGAGGCGAGGGATCAATGTGATCCCCATATTAGTGAGTGACACGCAGATGGAACTAAACAAAGCACAACCACTTAGGAGGACCCCGGTCCACCTTCATTAGCACGCTTGAGATGTAAGGAAGGCTACTGCAACCTGCTACTCAACGTCCTTTTCAGGTCGCACAAAATAGTAAACTTACTCATTGCGGGCATTCGAAACAACTCATGACACTTAACAACAACATAATTGTCAGAACGTTACTAAATTAACTTGAAGTGTTTTAACTATTTTAAGACATTAAATAAATAAAGAAACATAAATTGAGAGGGTAACTAGCATACTTCTTCTTCTTCTTCATCGTACGCAGTCAGACATCAACCTTTATTTTTTCGAAAAAAGCAGCGGTCATCCTGAGGCTGTCGACACTGCCATAGAGCTTGTCTAGTGTTGCCACTGGTGATTGCCACATCTGCTCTTTCTGATCCTCGTATGTCGGGCAGTTTTGCAGCAAATGCTCAGCGGTCATTTTCCCGGTACCACACAGGCATTCGTCAGTGCCACCTATCTTCAATTTGTTGAATAGGTGGTACAAAAACGATGCCTATTACCAGTTGAACCGAAAAGAGCAGGTCGTTGTCTTCAGACTTCGCACTGGCCACAACAGACTGAGGTACACCTATTCAACAAATTGAAGATAGGGTGTACCGACGAATGCCCGTGCGGTACTGGTAAAATGACCGCTGAACATCTGCTGCAGAACTGCCCGACATACGAGGATCAGAGAGAGCAGATGTGGCCATTACCAGTGGAACTGCAAGACAAGCTCTATGGCAGTGGCGAGAGCCTCAGGATGACCGCCGCTTTTTTCGAAAAAATAATGGTTACTGTCTGACTGCGTACGAAGAAGAAGAAGAATAGGTGGTACCTCAGTCTATTGTGGCCAGTGTGAAGTCTGAATACCACGACCTGCTCTCTTCTGTTCAACTGGTAATAGGCATCGTTTTTTTGTGTAGCCAGTATGTTTGGTTTCCCATTTGGTCATGTATCTAGCTCTAATAAGCCGTTTTGACTCTTCCTATGTCATACTAGTATCTGGTTGTGGTAGTCTTGCACCTTCTTTTACCAGTCTGTCTGCCTCCTCGTTGCCTTGGATGTTGCAGTGGGATGGAACCCACTGTACCACTACCCTTTTTGGTGCGGACTGCTGGCATAGTTGACAGAGTACTGCTCTTTAATCATTAAGTTCAGTATTTTTCTGGCTTTTTAGTGCTGTGACTACGGCCAGGGCATCTGTAAGCATGACTATGTGGCTTTCATTCCTTTTACCTGTCACCATTTCTTCCACTGCCGCCCTCAGTGCCTCTGCCTCCACTCTGAAATTGCTTGTGTATTTTCCAGTAGTGAATGACAGTGTTATTTTTCTGCCATTTGGTAGGTTCAGAAACGCTCCTGTCCCTCCGTTCTGTGTTGTGTTTGTTACAGAACCGTCACTGTATGCATGGGTCCAGTCTATGCTTGGGTATTTTTCGTTATGTAGTTCAGGGTAGTATCTCTTCTTTCTTTTTCAGTCTGGCAGTTTTTGTTTCCAATACCTGGTATATTTTCTACCACCTCTGGAAATATATGCTGCCTCCAGGTAGGTTTTCGTACAGTAGGGATGGGCTTTGGTGTTGTTAGTGTGTTCATGGGGTCTTCGTGCATCTTTGCTTTGGCTATTTCTGCAAAGTTTCTCCGCTTTAGTTTCCCATTTCCGAAATTGTTTAGTCTCTGGTGCATTGGATGGTCAGTCAGTCTTCTGAGTTTCTCTGATTGCTGCTGGGCTCTGCAGTCTCTTCTGTCGGTCATGGATTGCAGTTTTGTAATCTTTTCAAGTTCTACAATTGGCGTTGACTTCATGCCTCCTGTTACAACTCTCATGGCTTGGTTTTGGAGTTTGCTAATTTTATTGAAGTTCGCCTTTGCTGCTGTTGTCCATGCCGCAATGCCATACTCGAGAACTGGTCTCACTCTTCCAGTGTACAGTTTCTTTAGTATACTTTCGTCTGCTCCCCAGCTTGTGCCAGCAAGTTTCCTCATGATTGCCATTCTTTCTCTGGCTCTCATTCGGTTTCTCTCGATCTGACTTTTCCATGTCAAATGTGACTCCCAGGTAGTTTGGGTTGTCGTTTGGCTGCAGGTATTTGCCGTTAAGACTTAATTTGGTGTTTTGGGGTTTGTTTGATAGCAAGAATATTGTACATGTGGTTTTTTCCTCGTTTATTTTGACCAGCCA
Organism: Ariolimax columbianus; assembly: GCA_036924085.1. NCBI lineage: Eukaryota > Metazoa > Mollusca > Gastropoda > Stylommatophora > Arionidae > Ariolimax > Ariolimax columbianus. The sequence continues at coordinate 23,817,606 of JAVGWX010000016.1, read as the reverse complement.
TGAGTTCGCCCACTCTTCCAGCGATGTTAGGGCCTGCTGCATCCGATTTCTTGCTATGGTGAGATTCTTTTCAGAGGTCCACATAGCCAGATCGTCTGCAAACATTGAGCTATGGACTCTTCTTGGTATATTCTCTGTTATGTTATTTATATACACCAGGAAGAGTGTGGGAGACAGTACTCCCCCTTGGGGTACTCCCTGCTCAAGTGTCACCTTTTTGCTCATCTGCCCTTGTACTTGAACTCTGGCCGTTCTGTTTTTGAGGTAGTGACTGATCCATTTGTACATGTTAAACTAGCATACAATAGACAGTGTAAGCGACCAACAAAATCTAAATTTGTATGTAAATGAACAGCCAGCAATTAAATATCTTTTATAAAGAGGAGGCATAAAACCTACTACACTATTTGTGGCAATATCCCAGTCCTGGTTCATAATTTTCATTTCTGTTTCTATAGTTCTGAACTTTTTGCTTTCCAGATTACAAAATTACGTCTATTTTCTGTATCTGCTTAATTTGTCAGCACATCATGCCCCGATGTGGTTGTTGATTTTGAGAACCTCTAAATCTAAAAAATAATTTTTTTGTGTGTATGTGTTCTAGAGATATATATTAATAAAAAATGCGTTAGTGTTATTGTGTGTATGTTAGTTTCTGATATACAGGACGATGAAGGTGATAGGGGTGAAAAATAGCACAAACATGTAGACTCACCCAGTAGTCCTTCAGTTAGGAAAAAAAAAAAATCCATGTAAAATGTATAATAATATAAATGTAGTTATTGTAACTACATAAACAAGCTAAATAGATCTACCTCAGAAAATCCGTTGCAGAAACTTGACTCAAAAAAACAGAAATCCTTTCCATAATCTAAAACAAATTTAAAAAATCGCCATTGTTTTCGGCTAACCGTACATGATGGTAGTTGGAACTCTCTACAAATCAGAAGAGTAGTATTTGGGATCAAGATGCTGAGCAGCTGCAGTGGTCAGCGACCCATAGCTGACTGCTAGCTAGCGTCAGGGCCAGCAAACCAGAGCTGCTAAGACCCTTCTTCACCTCCACGAGGTGATCCTGGATAACAGGCTGCAACAGAGCAAACTGGCTAAGGAGAAGGGATCAAAGAAGGAATGCTAACCCGGTACTCAAAAAATGCTTGCTGAAGTCGGATGTATTGGACCAAAAGGTGCAAATATCGCAGTCAATCTGTAAACTACGACACAACGCATTCCGTTCTCTGGACTACGTTCTGCTACTTAGGCCCGTACAGGGTTTGGTAGCGGGAGATTGAGAACAAACCAAGCCAAGCCAAAAGAACAGTATGATCAGCCATTTCTATGGCATTAACCTGGTAATTTACATACAGTAAAGCGATGACCCTAAAGCTGGTGGCGTTCAACGTCAGTGGAACGGAGCCAAACCTTCATAATCTCATGTCGGAACGAAAAAGGCTAAACAAATTGTTTTAGGCCTGCCTCTCTAGCGTCCACAGCATGTCAATTCTCATACCTTACCTTGTTCATATTTATGTAATATATTGTGCCTTTAAATTTAGTTTTTGCAACTTCAGTAATGATTTTTATAACAGTCATTCGTGATTTCTTTTTAGGCGCGCCATAGAGCTTTCCTTTGCCCTGATCAACCATAACAATGTCAGGGGTATGATGAAAGAACTACTGCTTTTCCTGGAGACTTGTGACCCAGAATTCAAATCAGACTGCTGTTCTAATATTGTCATAGCAGCTGCCAAGTAAGAATTACTGATGTCAATAATTGTCGCATACTAGTACTGCTTATTTCCAAGTATATCAACTATGGCTAAATATCGCCTGCATAATACATCTTTTTGTTGCATGAAGTTATGCAAAGAAATATTTCCTTAATTATATGCTTAGTTATTTCTTTTTTTTGGTTTGAGCAAAGCATCAAGCAAATACTTACTTTCCGTGTCCTAGGCACTACGTCACTCATCATTCTTCCAATATTCAGCCACGTGAATTGCCCTGTCACTGGCACTCTGCAGATTAGGTCATCCATACTACAAGTCTCTGGGAGGTTTGGGCAGATCATCAGATGGTCCTGGTCTTTACATTCGCATATTTCATCATCCCTATATCCATGTGATTCCCAAAAGTAGTGAGCAACACACAGATGAAACCAAACATAGCAGCACAACAGCTTGGAGGACCCTGGTCCATCTTCATCAACACACCCAGGATGTGAGGCAAACTACTGCAACCTGCCACCTAATGCTCTTTTCATGGTGCACAAAAGAGTAAAGATATTAATCGTAAGCATTCAGCAACAACTGAAAAGAAAGTGAACTAATGCCATAAGAGAGATGAGTTACGGTACTAGACCAGACAAACACCCCAAAAAATACTTCTTTCTATGCTAAAGCTTTTCAAGCATTACTTAAACGTTGGGATAAGTGCATAAACATTGCAGGAGATTATATGTTACAATGATCCTGTTCTTTACTTGTTAAATATAGTCTCGTTGTTAGCTGCTGTTATGGAGTGAAATGATTTGAAATTTTTGTTGTTTTTTTTCAACAGGTATTCACCAAACAAGAGGTGGCACATAGACACAGTGTTTAAAGTGTTAACAACGGTGAGATTAATGTTTTATTTGTTGGTATATTTGGTATATAACGTTCATTGTATGAACAACCTGCAGCTAAATCATACTACATGAACGTATCAGGTTCTCGAGCAAGAGGCTGGTCACAGCGATGTTGACAGAGGGGATCAAGGAAACACTCCAAAAGTTCAACATGTAGGCTACACAAGCCTCCCACCTAACGCAAACCAGAAGTCTACGTATACATCCTTTCTGCAATGCCACAAGGCAAAAGCTGTAGGACAACGAAGAAGAAGAAAGTTAATTTGTGCTATGTTTTTTTTGGTAATTATAAACATTAGATAACTCAGATTTCTAGTTTATTAATATTTTATTCATTTATGCAATTAAAAGAGGAGGAAGACTAACATCTGGTCAGGCAAAATATACTGGTCAGACATGTTAGTCAGGGTTAGGCAAAACCCTCACCTCGGCCTCCTAGTAGCCCTCCCTGGAAACGGGCTGTTTTCATGGCAGTCAGGCTAACGAGGTCAGGGATTGACGTGATCCTCGTAGTAGTGAGAGACACGCAGATGAAGCCAAGCATAGCACAACCGCCTGGAGGAACCTGATCCACCTTCATCAGCAAGCTCGGGATGTGAGGAAAGCTATTACAATCCAACACTTAACGTCCTTTTCAGGGCGCACAAAAGAGTGACCTACTCATTGTGAGCATTCGCAAACAACAGTTGCAAAAATTGATCATTTAAATTTTTTTTTTTTTTAAATTACGCATTGTTGCGATTTAGGGGGGGGGGGGGGGGTGTGTCTCTCCATATAATTTAAACGAAACAGCAAGCAAACTACTATGATAGCGGAGAACCGTCATGTAAAACTCAACAGTTACTTTAACAGAATTCAACCACAACGGACTCCAGAGTGCAGGCTGTGAACATCCCTTACGAAACTGTTGAACACCATCTTTCTGAGTATCCGGCGCTTGACGGTGTTAAGGGGCAGCTTCTTACTCTGAGGTCAGACGAATGCAACACTGTATGGAACTTAACCCTACCAGACCTGAGGCACTGAACCTAACTGTCCCCCATACCTGGGCTCCTGAGCATTAAAGAGAAAAAAACCAATATGATATAGAAAAATGTTAGTTACATGCAAACAAGTGGTTAGAATAAGATGTAACTTGGAGACATTGTAGAAAATAGGTTTACCTTTCATCTAGCGTCAATATTCCACCTTTGTGTGCCAATCCACCCAGCAAAAGGCCAAGAATCTGTCTCGAGTCATAACATTTCAAAATCCGGGAGTAAACCCAACAAAGAGCCCTCATTTGTCCATTAATCCTGATAGCTGGGCTTTATACATGAGTATTCCATATAGATCCTCAGTCCAAGAAAAGCCTTCATCTCATCACTTGAGCTCTCACTGTCTGTTTCACTTGAACTGGAAATGTATTCTTGATTAAATTCTGACTCCTCAGAGTCTGAATCAACCAAATTATTGATCACCTGTTGGACTGTCATAAGCCTAGACTTACTTTGCTTTCCTGTTGAAGTGCTTGGTTCATCAGCCGCTCGTTTCATTGTCAATTTTCCGAATTTGTTCACGTTAAACCCCACAAAATCAATTCAAACATGGGGGCAGGCATTTGTAATGACTAACCATGAGGATTGACCACGATTGGTTGGTTATTTTTAGATTCTGACGCATTTTATTCATGTACTACCCAAAGTACCGTAAATTCGGTATAGCGGCAGTTAAGGAAATTACCGGCAAAAGGGTAAATTGGTCTGGTAGGGTTAACAACAGCTCACAAACACTTGCAGATACCACTATAAGGGGTCTACAAACTGCTGCTATTTCTTCTTCTTCGATCAACTGATGCTATGCTTCTAGTCTGGTGAGGTTCACGGAGGAGACTGTGCATTTCAGGTCTTGGCCGATCCCCCACAGCTTTTCGAGCATGATCGCTTCTCCGGGCCAGACTGTCTCTCCTTGGTCTGTATAAGTAGCAGTCTGTTACTTTTCCAGGCTCGAATTGGCTTGATCAGTCATGAGTGCACACAAAAATTCAAGGTTGCATTGGGACATGTGATGATGGTGGTGGTCCTCATCGAAGACGATGGATGAATTATTACAGACATGGATCAAAAACCAACCAACCAGGAGAAACTTAGATAATAGAAAAATTTGTAACAATCTTTTGACTTTTTGTGGACTCATTCTTATTATGTTATAAATCTCAATTGTTTATCATTAAAGCAATGGCCTCCATCCATCTTGCATTGTATTACATGATGTTCCTTTCCTATTCAGGCTAGCAACTACATCAAGGGAGATGTTGTAACCGTAGCTATCCAGCTTGTGTCCGAGACCTCACCCTTACATGCCTACTCGGTCCAGCAGCTGTTTCGTTTCCTGCAAGACGATTACATACAACAGCCTCTGGCTCAGGTGGCAGCCTGGTGCATTGGGGAATACGGAGAGTTGATCAGTTCCAATAATGTGGAGGATGAGGAACCTTTACAGGTATTTACTTTCATTCCATTGATTAAATTGTTTGACTGTTTCTCCTCATTTCAGTTTCTTCTTCGATCAACTGATGCTATGCTGCTAGTCCGGTGAGGTTCACGAAGAGGACTGCGTTTCAGGTCTTAGCCGATCCCCCACAGCTTCTCGAGCATGGTCGCTTCTCGGGGCCAAACTGTCTCTCTTTGGTTTGTATAAGTAGGGCAGTGTTGCAGGATATGTTCTGGTGCTTGCTTGGGTGCTCTACAATTTCATGTGGCGTTGTCTCTCAGACCCATTCTGTGGAGGTGGGTCTTGAGTCTGCAATGTCCCATTCTGAGTCTGAAAATCTTTGTCTGCCCATCTCTGGTTTGTCTATGCACTCATTTTCTGGCTTGTATTCTTTGTGCTGGTCTCTCCATTCTGTCTTCATAGATCATGAGTGTCTTTGCTTCTTTATAGCTCTGTGGGTGATGAGCCTGCGTGCTGTCACTTTGACTTTTGCGAGCTCATCTGCCTTCTTGTTTCTAAGGATCCCACAGTGGGCCGGAATCAACTGTAGGACTAGATCTGTATTTTGAGACAGCAATCCGATGTTGTATTTTATTTCATGCGAGAGTCTTGTTTTGGGCTTGAGATTATTCCAGTAATTGGTTTCAAATGTTGTCATTGCCGGGTGTGAAACTGAAGATGATCTCTCAGATACTAAGTAAATGCTCTCAGGGTATGGCTCGCAACTAATATCCACTGACAGCAGAAGTCGAGCTCCTAGGCTTCTTTGTATAGTAGAAGGGGCAATGTGTGAGTATGTTGTTCTAACACCAGAATGTTATGGACAGATGGTTCTTAAGCCATATATAGTAATTCAGCTAAGAGAAGGAAAAGTCAAGACTTCAAACCACCTGCTGGCTTTGTTTTTAGTCTGGACACAGTAAAATGTGACTCAGCTGTAAAATGTGACACCGCGTTTTCAATCCTGGATAATTTTGTCGATTTGTGTCTTTCCGTCCGGACCAAGTGCCGCAATTCCGTGTCACTTTTATTCAATTTAATAAATTTGTTAATATTGAACAAATTGAGCTCAAATTATAATCTAAACATTGTAAGACACATAATTAAACTATCACATGAAGTATTCATGTAAGTAGCATGTGCTTTGCAGAATGTTGCTTCTTACAACCGCCAACCAGCTTGGTGTTATATGTTTCTGGGCAGATGTGCAGTTCGGTAGATAGCCATTATTTTATGTACGTAGAGGAGTGATCGCACTAAGGAAAAACCACAGTGTCCTGCCAAACTAGACATGGTGTGATTTCAACCTAGTGTGTTGAGATTGTGAAGCAGACGGTTCACCAGCTAGTCCACGCTGCCTCACACGAAATATTCATAATAAAGATTTCATATATATATAGAAAGTGTTAAATAGCATTAATGCAGAAGAGGAAATCTGAGAAGGGAAAAATTTGTTTAACTTAACTTAATGTCTTTATACTAGTTTAGAAGACTCTGCAGAGTCTGTATACAACCAGTTTCATTTACATTTCCTTGGTCTAAAAGTTATGTACATCCAATCTATTCTTAAATGCATTAATTGTCCCTGCCTCCACTACTTCCTGTGGCAATGTATTCCAAGCATTCACCACTCTCTGACTAATGAAATATTTCCTAATATCTAATCTGGACCTTTTTTTAGTTAATTTGTAGCTATGCCCTATTGTTCTTGTAGGTGGTTGAATTTTGAAAAACTTGTTATAGTCTAATTTATCTGTTGCTTTGATTATCTTATAAACCTGTAGTAAGTCACCTCAAATTCTTCTCTTTTCTAGACACTGTAGGCCAGTTTTTCTGAGTCTCTTATAACTAATTCTGGAATCCCACTATCAGCTTTATCGCTCTTTTTTTGTATCCTTTCCAGCATGTTAAATTCTCTCTATGATAAGGATTCTACACCTGTACACAGTACTCCAATCTAGGTCTAACTAATGCTTTATACAGTTTGACTATCACTTCCATGCTGCTATGTGAACTTCCCCCAAACTGTGTATTTCGCTGTTCATCCATCCATTACCTTTATTTTCTGTGTCCCAGTCAAAGTCTGAATTGGGCATGTGTTGAATATCCACAAATAATCCAGATGTGTGATCATTGGTATTACAAAATAATAAATCATCTTTCGGGTCTTAAAGTCTCATTTTCATCGTGAAAAATGCCACAAGTTTGTATTATCACTACATTAATAAAGACAGGCCTATCAGAAAATATTTATATTAACCAGTAGTTGTGCATGTGTAGACGTCTGCAATCTTGTAGGTGATGTAAAAACCTGAAATTCGTAAAAACCTGAAATTCCACAAACTAAATGACAGAACACCACGCATATGTCAGAAGTCATCGTCTGTCTTATCAGTAGAGAATTTACATTTTTGCAGCGGCCGGCACCTTCAACCTGCAAATAGTTAATTTATCAAAGTATTATTTATCATCCAATATATTTCTTTAAGCCACAATAACCAAAAGATATGGGCAGGTCAACATTGTATGAATTGACATGCATTTGTTGAAGATCTATGCTCCACAGAATGCTAAAAATGTTTTGATTAACATTTATTAATAGTGATGCGAAAGCAGTTAGACATGTTAACCTGTGCGTTCTAATAAAATTAGATGGCAGATACAGCTCAAAAATAAAGACAACAACAATAGCTTTTTACATTTTGTATTTATTTCTATATATATATCTATATATATATTTTTTTTTAAAAATGTGTTCGCCTTATTTCTCTATTCTCCAAGGAAATGTGTACTGCACTATGTTTTTATTTTGCGTCCGTCGGCTCAGTACATCAGACTTCGGCATACATTTATATGTAAGGATGTCCGCTTCCTCCTGTATTTTCTATTGGGTCATGGCGGGTACTGTGATTGGGGAGCCAGCACCTTCTGGTTATGAGCCATGTCACTTAACCACTAGCCCACACCATTCCACTATATTTATTTTGAAAGCATTCTTGAAATAACTTAACTTATCGTCTTAATATTGTAATAGAAGACTCTCCAGTCTGTATACAACCAGTTTCTTGGAGGGTGGTTAACCGATGTGCGAGTCCATCTTAATAGACTCAAACACTAGAGCACAGTAGCCTGTTGGGTGCCATATATGATGCTCTTAACAAACCACCTGACCATGGCCGGTGTTATGCCATGTCACACAGTTAGCTTATGGCATGCTGTCTGTGGGGCAGGGGTGCTATTCTTGTCCTTGTCATACATAAAGACCCCGGAAGACCACTGAGTGTAATAATTTCTATTTCATGTATATTTTGTTTGATATGCATTTGTCAAGTAACAGAGAAGAGCATTTTTTAAAGACAGCTAATTTGTTCATGCACCTTTCAAACGTGTTTGCTGTCCCTGTTTTATGTAGTTGCCTTGTAGCATAGCTGCTGTTTCCTGCCAAAAATAAACACCCCGTCAATATTAAATTGTTATTATATTTGATTATGTACTTTTGTTGGTATGTATGTTTGTGTGTGTGTTTTTTAAAATATCTGTTTCAACAGGTAACGGAAGATGAGGTAATCTCTTTGTTAGAGAAAGTCCTTGCCAACAACAATTCTTCTGTGGTAACCAAAGAGTACGTTATCACAGCCCTCATGAAGCTCTCCTCCAGGTTTTCTAGCTGTACTAGGTATGTAGATAGTGCTCATTTGCCACTATGAATAAAAAAACAGTCGTAGACTGATTTGAGTGGGAGTGAGCAAGTGTGGGCCTACGTCTTGTGAGTTTGGGTTACAATTCTAATGGTTCAAATCTTGACATGCGCAGTTTGACAGATCAGGCATGTCATGAGTTTTTCATGGTGTGACCGCTTCTCCCACTTGATACAGCTGTTAATTGGTACCTGGCAAAGTCGGGGGAAAACTTCTGAGCCATCGTGGGAGTTGTGGAGACGCACTGGTGCAATGAAGTCGGTTCTATTAGTAGAGTAATGTATGTCAGCAGACATCTGAAATTTCAAGCGAAATTACATTGCACCGTTTCATGTCAGATATGAACATGTGGTTCTGTCAGTTGTTCTTCCTTAGCCCAGGGCAAAGAAAGGGAGGGCAGTAGGTCAGTGTTTCTCTTGGTCTGAACCCCAGCCCTTCTACATATCCTGTATGGAGAACTATCTCATATCTTTCTCTCTGTCTTGTTTCTTCTCTCTCTCTCACTGTAAGTCTTGGAATCCTGATATTCCAACAAGCAGATTATGAATACTGCCAGGTAGCCAAAGTCTATCCGTAGTAAATTTGTTATTTTGCAATGTTTACTTCCTGTGGCTTACTTGGCCTGGAGGAAGGTAGATTGCAGCTATAGCTGTCTCTGTCTCTGTCTCTCTCTGTCTCTCTCTCTCTCTCCCTCTCTCTCTCTCTCTCCGTCTCCCTGTCTCCCTCTCTCTCTTCCTCTTTCCCTATTTCTCTCTCTCTCTCTCTCTCTCTCTCTCTCTCACACACACATAGATACATCCCTGAAAATTAATCCTACACTAAAACATTTTGTGTTCTCTTCTCTGTCAGTGGTGGTTTCTGTAGCACATTAGTTTTACATGATGAGGCTGCTAGCCCCAAGCATAACCCTGTTCAGTAACCTTTTACAACCTCCCTTTCCCTAGGGGGAGGAAGACTAATGTCTGGTCAAGCAAAATATACTGATCAGACATGTTAGTCAGGTCAGGCAAAACATATTGGCCAAGATCTTCACCTCGACTTCCTTGTAGCTCTCCATGGAAATTGGCTGTTTTCGTTGCAGCCTGACTAATGAGGTGAGGGGTTGACGTGATCCCCGTATTAGGACAGCTGGTCTCATTGGCGAAGCTCAAAGAAGATGACCCAAATAGGAAGAGGTGTTGAGCATCTGCTACGTTCTTATGCTCAGAGGTAGCCTGAAGAAAAGGTCAATAAGTAAGCATAGTTATCCATTCTGCTGCAAACACTTCATTGATATATAAAAGCCACATTGGCATACCAGTCTTATTAATAGTTTGATGATTAATGCAGTCCATAGTCACCTTGGTAGAATTGTTTTACATTAAATGTTTACTTTTTTCAGCCGATTGAAGAAAATAATAACTCTATATGGTTCAAGTACAAATGTAGAACTGCAGCAGCGATCCGTGGAGTACTCAAATATCTTCGTTAGGTTTGACCATTTGAGGTAAATATTGACTTTTTCACGAGAATATATACATATATTAAAATGTTTATTTCTTTGATAGATTTTAACCTTTAGCATGCTACCGTGAACTGACAGTTAACCTACAAATTAGAAATTGAAAAAAAAAATTATTCTTTGGGGCGAAGACCCAACCTATAGCCATTTTAAAAAAATGCTGAATACGTCACGTCCATCTACACAGGTTTTTTTTCCAGTAAAAGTATTGTATGTTAGATTACAAATGGATTTTGAACAATTTATTTTCTAATTATGCCGATTGATGCAGGCAGACTTTTTGCAAAAGGTGAAGGTTGGGAAAGATCTTTATCGAGTAGATCTGTTTATTTTGTTTGTTTAGATGTAATAACAACGTTTGAATTGGAAATTAACAGTTGTGTTGATATTATAAACACAGTAACGATACGTGGTTGTGGTTTCCATGGATTTCTATCCGAGTGACTAGGCCTAGCGGTCGAGTCCCAATTTTTTGTTTCCAATAAATTTTCACTATCATCTTTTTTGTATCTCAGAAACTAACAAACACACAACAAAAACAATAACACCAACAAGTTCTAATTCAATTGTGTCTTTACAAACAAGAAAATCATATTTATTGACCAACAAACAGAAAAGTTACAAGCTTTGAAAGTCCCATAGTGAAATATAAAGTTGCAAACATTTTTTTCTGGTATCCAATTTCTGTGACTGGGTCAACCACAGGAGCCGGTTTGTGATTGGAAAAAAATCCTGCACCAACTGGGGATTGAACCCCAATCGCTTGACTGGGGAGGCAGTGCACTAACCACTGTGCTACCACGGCCCCATGTAGGTGCAGGGAGCCTATTCTTTCCTCCCTAGTAAGGGGCCCCAGGATCCACTTAAGGATCTGCTTTTAACTAAATTAACATATATGTTGACTTCTTTTTACAGGCCTGCAGTATTGGAACGTATGCCATTGATAGAGTCACATCCACACAGTTTGGAAGATAGCTTTGCAGATGTTCATGAGGTTAACTTGTTGGCAGACTCAACAAATTCAGTTCCCAAAACCTCCAGCAGTGTTAACAGTCAGCCCTTGTCTCCCTCACCACCAACAGAGGTTAGCTTATTCCTTTATTTCTAATGTATTTGTAAATGTTTTACATGTGTACATGGGAAGGAAGACTAACGTCTGGTCAGGCACAACATACTGATCAGACATGTTAGTCAGGGTCAAACAAAATATACTGGCCAAGACCCTCATCTAGGCTTCCATGCAGCCCTTCCTGGAAACAAAACTGTTTTCACGGCAGCCTGACTAACAAGGTGATCCCCGTAGTTGTGAACGACACGCAGATGAAGCCAAGCATAGCTCAAACGCCTGGAGTACCCCACCCCGTCCAACTTCATCAGCACTGGATGTGAGGGAAGCTATGACAATCCGCCACTTAAGATCCTTTTTAAGGCACATAAAAGAGTAATCCTACTAATTGTAGGCATTCAACAACATGTGCACCAGTGTGTTACTAATAATAGCCACCCATCATGAGCAACGATGACAATAGCAGTCTGACATGTTGTGTTGCACCTCACCGATAAGTCTGGAGGTGACTGTATAGTCACATTGAAGCACAGTATTCCCTTCTACTTATGTAACATATATGGTCAGGGTTGGATATATGGGCATTGGTTATTTGTCTTTCCGCACAGCTCGTTTTCTAAAGGCCTCAGAAATTCTGCGTTCTTCGGCAATGAAGGCGCCTCTGGTGGGGGTTCTATACCATGCTAAAAATTATGTTCATTTTCCTTGTTAACTGATAACGCCACTTAAACCTTTTCCAGTCCTGACTAATTTTGCAGATTCCGATTTGTCTTTCAGCGCGAGGCAAAATGCAGGAATTTCGTGTGCCAAAGTTTTAATCAAAATAAAATGTATTATTATTGAACATAATGGCTTGGCTTGGCTTTGTTCGTTCTCAATCTTCCGCTACCATGCCTTGAAAAGGACTTTGCAAGTAGCAGAATGTAGTCCAGAGAATGGAATGCATTGTGTTGTAGTTTAGAGCTTGACTGCGATATTTGCACTTTTCTCGCCCGACACATCCGACTTCAGCAGGTATTTTTTTGAGTACCAGGTAAGCCTTCTCTCTTCGAACCTTTCTCCTTAGCCAGTCTGCTCTGTTGCAGCTTGTTATCCAGGATCATCGTGTGGAGGTGTAGAAGGGTCGTGGCAGCTCTGGTTCGCTGGCCCTGACGCTAGTAGTCGGCTGTGACATGCTGACTAATGCAGCTCATGCGATGCTGAGCATCTTCATCCTTCTTCTTCGTTCGTTCTCAATCTCCCACTACCAAACCCTGAAAGGGCCTAAGTAGCAGAATGTAGTCCAGAGAACGGAATGCGTTGTCGTAGTTTACAGCTTGGCTGCAATATTTGCACCTTTCGGTCCAACACATCTGACTTCAGCAAGCATTTTTTTTAGTGCCGGGTTAGCATTCTCTCTTTGATCCCTTCTCCTTAGCCAGTCTGCCCTGCTGCAGCCTGTTATCCAGGATCATCGTGTGGAGGTGTAGAAGGGTCGTGGCAGCTCTGGTTCGCTGGCCCTGACGCTAGTAGTCGGCTATGGGTCGCTGACTGATGCAGCTCATGCGATGCTGAGCGTCTTGATCCAATTAAACAAATTGAGATAAAATTACAATCGAAACATCGTAAGACACATAATTAAACTATCTATGACATGAAGAATTATTAATAAAGATTATTTTATATTAGCATGAAGTGCTAAATGACATTATTGCCCAACTTTTGCTGAAAGATATGTGTAGACTTTCAAAGTTTATAACACACACTAATGGCGACCGCTTACCGGAAATAATTTTACAATTAAATGTCATTTGCACATGAGCAGATACAACCATCATTTAAAAAATGAAATTCAGTAAATAAGTCACGAAACACAAATATATTTAAGAAGTTCATTTTGGTCGTGACAGAGTGGCCAATTTAAGGTTTTCAGGGCCCAATTTAGGCATCTACAAGTTAATTTGGAATCCTTCATATGCACGCGGCTACTTCGTCTGTAGCAGAATGGCTACAGTGCTAGCTTCTCACAACAAAAGTGCCAGGTTCAGTCACTGGTCTTGAAAAACTCATCTACCCAGCTGTAAAAGGATGCCTGACTCACTCTAAGGGTGGGAAAGGCAGCAAGTAAAGGACTAAGTCAATCACTCAAAACATTTTCAGCTCCACGTGAAACAAATACACACCTCAAGTCCTCTTGTCCTGAGCCGTCTTGGATGGTTGAGTTGATCTTTCCTTCTGATTGACCTGTCCATATTTGTTTTGTGGCTTAAAATTTCTGCAGGATGAGATAGCTAGCCCCATACCAAACCCTCTTTAGTTGCCTCTGGCAGGTTTATAGTATTACTATTCTTTACTCCTCTTTACTGCGGAGAACTCATACAGAATACATGCAATGGAAATGAGGTGCTTTAGAAGACTCTTAAATGTTACATATAAGGATCGTGTCACGAGCATAGAAATACAACGAAGAGTGGAAAACACAATTGGGCCTTATTATGATCTGTTCACGGCTATCAAAAGGCGAAAGATGGCTTGCTATGGGCACGTCACGAGGTCTAACGGAATTACAAATTCGATACTGCATAGTTCCGTACTAGGAAAGAGAGGGCGGGGACGCTCAAAGAAGAGATGGGCAGACATCATCACTGAGTGGTCAAACCTTCGTCACAGTGAGGCACGACTGGCGGTAGTGGACAGAGAGAGATGGCGTGGGATTATGGGAGTGTCTTCAAGTGTGTCCCAACGATCTGATGGGTTATGGGATGAACTGAACTGAACTCCTCTTTTAGGCCCCACTAACACTTGGCTGTGGTAGGCCCACCTATAAAAAAGTAAAGATACAACAATTGAAGCTTCTGGTACTTCTTCCCTGACAGCAGTGCCTGCAATGGGACCTATTTATCATTTTGACTTCTGGCATTAATCACTCTCAAGTTCCCACTTAACTATTATTTAAGATGTTTCCAAATGTGGCTCTCTGGAGGCAAAGAATGACATTTTAACTGACCTGCATGTCGTAAAAGAGAACCTGAAAAAGGTTGTGCTGGGGACTAGTAACCTCATGTAAGACAAACTGCTACGGCGGTCACCACTACAAGAGCATATTGAGTATTTTTGTGCAGGAAGCTTCCTGTGGCGGTCAAGTTATCTGTAATAAGCAATACATGGATGCTCCAGTCCACCCAGTTACAAGTGTGTACCTGATTGATAAGGAATAAGCAAGCAGCAGGGAAGGGAACTTGTCACCTAACCAAACAAAAATAAAGCTTATTCAGTAAAGTCTATAACACTTTATCTCCAACAGCTGTCACTGTTATAGGATTAGCTTTTGCCTGTCATTTATGACTCTTTATCAAGTTCATAAGTTCAGGTATCTGGGCAGTTTTTTTTTCCAGTAGATGGTAGGTTTAATACAGAAATTGAAACTCAAATGTCAGAAGGCATCTTTTGTGATCTGCCAGCTTGTGCCACTGCTTCAACATCCTAGCATCATTTAAGGGACAAAGCGACAGTTGGTAGCCAGTATATTTATGTCAACTCTGTACTACCAGAGCCACACATGCTTCTTGCCCAAGGTACAGGAGCGTAGAATTTCAACGTGTGAAATTAGAGTGTTTGAGAAAGGCAGAAGAAACAGGTTTATGGAATGAGAACATTCAAGAAGGTATGGTCGGCACTACACCATGTCCTGAGTGCATTTCCAGACAAAATAATACGATAGTTGGTCATCTTATGAACCGTGATCATTTTCACTTGGTGGCTAACTATGCTAGCCAAGAAAATATGGGCCCAACACCATATTCCTAGTATGCAGGGGCATGCAAACGAGATCTTTACCTTTCTTTTTACTCTTGCCTTTGGCTGGGATTGTAACGATCATTCTGTCATTGTGTGAGTGCCTGCTAGTGGGCATTTCCTACCATCACATCTAGGAGAAATGTCCATACAGAGAGAGAAAAAAAAAAGGGACATTTTTGTAAATTTGGATATCTTATTGCAAAACAGGGTGGCTTTTAGGTTACAATGGTTATATGGACATGACAGAAATACACTGCCTGACTCGCACATGCAATTTGATGCTGTCTGGATGACACGTGCTGAGCAAGACAATTCGAATAGCAGAGGTGGGGTCCATTGCGAAATTTCACACTGGGTTTTTTTTTCACATCCAAATGCGTGCAGATAAGGTTTGTTGAGCACTACTCCAGGTTACAAATGACTCAGCATAACATTCCTTTCTTTTGCCATGCAGCATTTGCTAGAACAACAAAAATGGATACATATAGGCATGTTACAAACCAGAAGTCGACATTTGCATGTTGCTGGAAACCTCAATATTTCACAGTCAGTTGTCTGCAGAACAGATAACAAAATCACGGCACAGTTTCTGATTGGCCACCCAGTCAAGACCGACTTTTTACTACTCAGACCCTCGGAACTCTGACTCAAAATGGTACTCATCTACAGCCGTATATTCAACGCACCACTGGGAATCGGGTATCCACCCAGAAAGTACTAACCGCTTCCACGATGTGAATTTGGCCTCTCGCTGACCGTATGTTACCTTGCCCATGTTACCACGCCACAAGGAATTCTTGCTGTTGGGTCTTATTGTTGGGTTCCAGTTTACTTGTTCTTAGTAATTAGTTCACCTGTACTTCTACAGGGGCAGATGTCCCAGCTCTGGTATGAGCTAGATATAGCCGGGAGAAGGGTTTCCTGATTAGAGGGCTAGGCTCGAGCAGCTTAATATTCTGCTGCTTCTGGACAAGCGCTTACGGAGAGTGGTTAACCGGTGTGCGAGTACTAGAGCAAAGTAGTCCAGCAGCCTGCTAGGCGCCATCTATGCTGCTCTAAACAAACCACCTAACCATGGCCGGTGTTATGCCATGTCACACAGTCGCCTCTTATGACATTCTCTCTATGGGGCAGTGGTGCTATTCTTGTCCTTGTCATACACAAAGACCCAGGCAGATCACTCGGGCAGTTTACCGGTACAGCGCAATAAATCAGTTGATTTAAATTGTATTGTCTGTGATAATATTTCTAATTTAATAATACAACTTTCCATGATCAGTATATATTTGATTATTTAATTTCAGAATGGGGACATCTTGGACATTTTAACAAATGGTACATCAGTAGCACCTCCAGTACACTCTAACAATGATGGTGAAGGGGCTGCAGATTTGCTTGATCTACTTGGGGATCTGGGATCTGATGTGCCTCCTATAAATAAAAATACAGGTAAGATTTTTAAGTGTTGTTTAAATTGCTAACAATTGTAATGCAGTTTAGTGCTACTATTGTCTCTCATGGTAAAACTGATTGGCTATGTGAAGTTCGTACATCATGTGTGATGAAGACTACTCTCTTTGTTCAGCTGTGTGGACAATATTTTCATTTGCTTTGTCCGCTGAAATGAGTAACGTGCGCTCTGATTTGGATTGGTTGGTTGGTTGGTTTCTAATGCCCACAATGGGTTGGTAACCCTTTTGTGCACCCTGAAAATGATGAAACTTATGGCAGATTACAGTAACTTTCCTGACATTCCGAGCATGCTGATGAAGTGAACCAGGGTCCTCCAATCAGTTTTGCAATGCTTGGCTTTATCTGCATGTCACTCACTACTACGGGCATCACATCGAACCTCACCTTGTTAGCCAGACTGTTGTCCTCTACAACAGGATGACCAACAAGGAGGTCAGGTGAGGGTCTTGACCAGTTTATTTCTCCTGACCCTGGCTAACATTGTCTGGTCAGTGTGTTTTGCCTGACCAGACGTTAGCCTCATTGTCCCGTCAGGTGAGGGTCTTGACCAGTTTATTTCTCCTGACTCTGGCTAACATTGTCTGGTCAGTGTGTTTTGCCTGACCAGACGTTAGCCTCATCGTCCCGTGAGGTGAGGGTCTTGACCAGTTTATTTCTCCTGACTCTGGCTAACATTGTCTGGTCAGTGTGTTTTGCCTGACCAGACGTTAGCCTCATCGTCCCGTGAGGTGAGGGTCTTGACCAGTTTATTTCTCCTGACTCTGGCTAACATTGTCTGGTCAGTGTGTTTTGCCTGACCAGACGTTAGCCTCATCGTCCCGTCAGGTGAGGGTCTTGACCAGTTTATTTCTCCTGACTCTGGCTAACATTGTCTGGTCAGTGTGTTTTGCCTGACCAGACGTTAGCCTCATCGTCCTCTGATTTGGATTAAAGTTAGAAATATTTGCGCAATGTATCAAGCTCACTCTCTCGTCTTGAGCTACCTTTTGGCCAGGGGCAAGACATTATTGAGATGACTGAAGATAGCAGTTTTTTCCTCAGGGTTTAACTCCCGAAGCTTATCCCATAAACAGGTATCCCGCTAGGCAGCGGGGGTGTGATATCTAATAGGTTGGGAAAGTAGCATGACCAGAACCAAATTTCTATGTTTATAACGAATGGCACAGATATTCACAAGTCACAGACACCCAATTAAAGGCACTATGATTAATCCGGTTTGCCTGTAACCACAGAAGGTAGCGGAGGTAGTCCAGCCAAATTGTGATGTCGTACACGAACCACAGATACAAGTCGCAACAATTTCACCAATGGCACGGACAGATGAAGAACAAGTCGACTATGTAGTCTAGTCATGTCTTGCTTGAGTCTTCTTCATTGTGTTCCTCATGAAGAATAGGGGCTATCCTGTAGATGATTCCATACATAAAGCTTACACCAGAGCACTCTCTGTGGTGGTTTCTGTTAAAAGAAATATTTTATGGTACATGTCCATAGACCAAATATCAGTTTTTTGTAAAACATGTCTGTAGACCAAATGTCAGTTTATTGTAATACTTGTCCACAGACCAAATATAAATTTATTATAATACTTGTCAACAGACCAAATGTCAGTTTATTATAATACTTGTCCATAGACCAAATGTCTGTTTATTATAATACATATTTATAGACCAAATGACAGACCAAATGTCTGTTTATTATGCATGCCTGTGAGCCAAATATTAGTTTATTATACATAACCACAAACCAAATGTCAGTTTGTTATTCAGTTCCAGTTCCCGCCGGAAACTCTCTGTTGGATGGATTTATTCAAACTCCATCACCATCGTACAACCTTTCGAATGGCACCTCAGGTGAGTTATTGCTTATGGCCATTTTTGTTTGCTTGCGATACTCTCCTATTTGTATCAGTATAAAAATATCCATCTGCATACTGATATGGTGAATGAAGTGTCAGAAACTGGAAGTGATGGTCAGACTGTATAAAGCATTAGTTAGACCTAGATTTGAGTACCGTGTACAGGTGGGGAGTCTTTATCATAGAGGAGATATAAACATGCTGGAAAGGATACAAAAAAGAGCGACAAAAGCTGATGGTGGGATTCCAGAATTACAGTTGTTAGGAAAGACTCAGAAAAACCGGCCTACAGTGTCTAGAAAAGAGAAGAATTCGAGGTGACTTAATACAGGTTTATAAGATAATCAAAGGAAAGGATAAATTAGACTATAACAAGTTTTTCAAAATACAACCATCTTCAAGAACAAGAGGGCATAACTACAAATTAACTAAAGAAAGGTCCAGATTAGATATTACAAAATGTATTTTTAATCAGAGAGTGGTGAATGCTTGGAATGCATTGCCACAGGAAGTAGTAGAGGCAGGGACAATTAATGCATTTAAGAATAAATTGGATGCGCATAGCTTTTATAGCAAGAAAATGTAAATGATATTGATTGTATACAGACTCTGCAGAGTTCTAAACCAGTATAAAGACATTAAGTTAAGAAACTGCATTGTTCTTTTCTTCCATCCTTATGAGATTGGGTGGAGTGGGGTTGTGTGGACCATGGACCAGTTGCTAGAATTGCTGCTTTGCCTTCACTAGCTCAAGAGGATCCATTTATAGTTATGTAAACAGGAGCATCTCGTGCGGATCCTTTGGAGGAACGAATAGGAAAAAATCAGCTCATTGTATGTTGTAAAACAGATTGATACAGGAACTGGAAATATAAAAATTTGATTTGCAGGTCATCAACTTTGGCACTTTTTGCACTGGATGTAAAAGAATTCATAACTAAGTCTGTGAAATATTTGCAGGTCATCAACTTTGGCACTTTTTGCACTGGATGTAAAAGAATTCATAACTAAGTCTGTGAAATATTTGCAGGTCATCAACTTTGGCACTTTTTGCACTGGATGTAAAAGAATTCATAACTAAGTCTGTGAAATATTTGCAGGTCATCAACTTTGGCACTTTTTGCACTGGATGTAAAAGAATTCATAACTAAGTCTGTGAAATATTTGCAGGTCATCAACTTTGGCACTTTTTGCACTGGATGTAAAAGAATTCATAACTAAGTCTGTGAAATATTGTCAAAACACTTTACCTCTTCTTTTTTGTCTTTTGTCGTTGACCTCGTTAACTAAGGCAGAGTCTTTTGCAGTGTGTTCTTGCGCCTTACGGCTCAGTTAATGTGATTTGTTGTTGTTTAATGCCCACAATGAGTAAGTTTACTCTTTTGTGCGCCCTGAAAAGGACGTTAAGTGGCAGGTTGTAGTAGCTTCCCTTGCATCCCGAGCAAGCTGATGAAAGTGCACCACGGTCCTTCAGGCGGATGTGCTATTCTTGGCTTCATCTGTGCGTTGCTCACTGCTGCGGGGATCACGTCAATCACTCACCTTGTTAGCCAGGCTGTCATGAAAACAGCTTGTTTCCAGGAAGGGTTGCGTAGAATCCAAGGTGAGGGTCTTGGCCAGTATATTTTACCTGACCTTGACAAACATTTCTGATCAGTATGTTGTGCCTGACCAGACGTTAGTCTTCCTTTCCAGTTCATTTGACTTCAGCACACATTTTAAAGGGTTCACATCCCATTCTTTTTCTTCTGCGTTCATTCTCAATCTCCCGCTACCAAGCCCTGAATAGGGTTTTGCAAGTAGCAGGATGTAGTCTGGAGAACGGAATGCGTTATTTCGTTAGTTTACAGCTTGACTGCGATATTTGCACCTTTCGGTCCGACACATCCGTCTTTGGCAGCTTACCAAAGCTATGACATGGTGTTCTTTGGTAAGATGGCATTTCTCACATCCCTTTAGGAGTATGACTTTGCTGACCCTTCCCCATATCACCACCACATGCGCACATGCTCACAGAGAGTGAGAGAGAGATTTAGTTACTCCTCTTCTTCCACAAAATGGTATCAGTTTTCTTATAATTTTCTTAAAATTGGGGGTCTCCATGTGGTCAAGCCATTTGCCTCGTGTTCAGACGGTCGGGGTTCGAATTCGAGCTACGGCAGTCAGTTCATTATGGCAAGTTTTTCAGGAGATCGTTAGGTTCATTGCTGCAGTTATGGAGTTCGTGGTTTGTGCGATACTCTCTGCAGACAGCATACTGTCTGCGGAGAGAGAAAGAGTCATATGAGGAAACCTGTGTCAATGAAGTCGATTCCTCGCCTTTAGCCTTTTTTATAATTTCTCCAGGGTGTAGAAAATGGCCTCATGCCAAACTTGCCTTGTTCACCCACCTCTTGCGACATATGTGACAGGTAAAAATAATGCCCATATCAGAAACTGTCATCAGGGATGAAGTGTTAGAGAGACATCATTGTACTAAGCCACAGCTTGTGTGAGATGGGGCGACCAGCTCCATTTTCTCGCTGTCTTTGTTTCCCTAACCGTAGGTCAGGTACCCATTTACAAACAAACTGCCTTTACAGCTGGGTTGACTGAAGCGTGCTCGTAGCAAGAGTGGAACCCTCGTACCTTTGCCTTGAAAAGCGAAATCTCTACCAATACACTAATCATATGCCTGGCAAGTAGATTGGATAAGCATATCTTTTAGAGCAAGAAAATGTAAATGCAGAGTCTTCTAAACCAGTATAAAGATTTTAAGTTAAGTACAAGTATTTAACCTTTATGGCACTGCATTAAAAAAATAAGCAATTTCCCCTGCAGCTGCATTATTTTTCAGTGTGTCACATTTTTCTAGGGTTGTTGACTTTAGAGCCTGTAACTTCTTTATTTGACGGTCTATTGATATGATTTGTTTGTGAATAGGGAAATAAATGAATAAACAATTTATTAGTGTTATTATTTTTGTTGTGTGTGTGTTAGTTTCTGAGATACAAGAAGATGAAGGTGATAGTGTTGAAAAACATCACAAACATATTGACTCACCCGCTTTCGGCGACCCTTGGCTATAAAAAAAAATACAGAAAACTGACTATCGATGTTTACCGTCACATTTATCTGTCACTTTCGACTATAAACATAAATTTTGTATCTTCATAGACAAAATAGATTTACCTCAGAAAAATCAATTGCAGAAACTTAACTTCCCCATTTTGAATAATGGGTGAGTCTTGAAATCCAAGTTAAAAGCATAAGAAATCGTTTCCAAAAGTCAAACACTAAAAAGTCAAAATCGCCATTGTTTGTATCTAACTGTAAGAACAGAAGTCGGAACTCTCTACAATCAAATGAACAGTTTTGTTCAAACCTTCTATGTAGTGGCTCGATTATATTTGATTAGAACGGCTGTCACTATGCAACACATCGAAAGTCGATTTGAATCAACATTAGTTTTACGATTTTCGTGACGTCCGTCGATTTGGATCAACATTAGTGTGGTAAAGGGAAATATTCTTTCATCTCCTTTCTCACCCATTACACACAAGCCAACTTCTCTTACACAATGTCTTTTTATTCCCATGCAGCTCTGCCTGTTGTGCCCGCTTTCAACAAGAATGGACTTGTCATAGAGTTTACATGTGAACGAACCAACAGCGACACTGCAAAAACTGTGATTAACATGAAGGCTACCAACTCTTCTCCATTCCCTATGCTAGATTTTGTCTTTCAGGCAGCAGTGCCAAAGGTAAGGCAGTTGGTGAAATGACTAATGGACAGGTATTGTTGGGAACTGGTGATTAAGCAGATAGGAAACTCAGTCTCAAGATATGATAAAAGTGGCGTAGGTTTTTTTCTTTCACTTCTTTTTTCTTTTGTCCTTCTGCCCTTGCCATGGAGGCTTGCAGAGAGGCGGATGCGTTGATTTTTTGTTATCAGGTGGGAGGCTTATGCTGTCGTTAGGAGCAACTTCCTGAGTGTGTCAGAGACACCCTTCTTTTCCATTCGTTCTCAATCTCCCGCTACCAAGCCCCAAACAAGGCTTTGCAAGTAGCAGGATGTGGTCCAGAGAACAGAGTGTGTTGTGTTGCTAGTTTACAGCTTGACTAGGATATTTGCACCTTTCGGCCTGACACATCCGTCATCTCCACCAGAGACACCCTTGATCTATCTACGTCGAGGTCGCCCTTTGCACATGGACTGGAGACCTGCATATGAATTTTGGGCATCAATGTGGACACTAACTGGATTTGTTTGTCCCCACTATTTGAATGGTGTTGTGGATTCGGTCACAGATTGTCTTTCCGGCTGCACTTTTCACACATCGCATCTCTGGATCTTACTCTTACGTGTTTCTAGTAAGGACCAAGTTTTACATTGGTAACACAATGTAGGAATAAACAGTGCATTTATCAGCCTCCTCTTAGTTGAAGGAAGCTCTCTAGGTTGTTTCAAAATCAATGCAGGGGATGGCGTGGCCTAGTGGTTAAGTGGCACGGCTCACGATCTGAAGGTGCTGGGTTCGATCCCCATCACAGCACCGGCCGTTACCCCGGGGAAGCAAACCATTAGAAAATGCAGGAGGAAGCAGACCCTTACATAAAATGCGTGCTGAAGTCAGATGCACTGGGCCGACCGGCGCAAAATAAAAACTACGGTGCAACGCACACTGCCTTAGGGAATAGAGAAATGAGGCTAACACACACACACACAAAAAATCAGTGCAATTTGATAATGAATACTGTTCCTTCTTAAATCTATATGTGATCTCTCCGTCCACTCTGCCATCATCAGTAGACAATACTCCTTAGGTATTTGAACTTCTGTACTTAATACTTTTGTCCCTGCTGTGAAAACTTCTCTGCACTTGTTCATGCGATATCTAACGGGTGAAATAAAAAATGGGCATGCACACTGCATGTCGACTACCTTTATTCCTCAGGCTTATAAATTTCCTTGCTGATCATGTCAATGTGAAAAATTTAATAATAATACACAATTTTCTGGCAATATTTTGTAGCTTTAGTTCATTAAAAAAAAATGATAATAATTCATGTTCTTGCTGAAGTGAAGCATACGACAACCACTACAGTAGATCCCTTTACAGAAAGCTGTATTCAGGAAGCCTGTATTCAAGCATTTTTAATTGTAGTTTCAAAAGCAGTGATTTTATAGGATGAGGTTACTAGTCTCATGCACAACCCTCATTAGTTGTCTTTTACAACATGCTTGGAAGGTAATAGTGGGCCAATCATTTTTAACCTAGGTACTACTTTGGTGTTAGTTTATTCTTCTTCTCTTCTTTATTGCCCATCGCAAGCGATGATGGCCACAACATCAGATGGTTTTGTCTTAACAATGTGATGTGCACTGTTCTTAGTTCTTATTAGTCGGCCTTTACTTCTACAGGAGCAGATGCCCCTGTGTAGGACCCAGCTCTGGTATGAGCTGGATGTAGCCGGGAGAAGGGTTTTCTGCTTAGCTGGCTAGGCTCAAGCAGCTTAATACTCCGCTGCGTTTGAATGAGGGCTTACGGAGGGTGGTTAACCGATGTGCGAGTCCATTTAAATAGACTCGAACACTAGAGCAAAGTAGACCCGCAGCCTGTTAGGTGCCATCTATGCTGCTCTAAACAAATGACCTAACCAAGGCCGGTGTTATGCCATGTCACACAGTCAGTCAGTCGCCTCTTACGACATGTTCTCTGTGAGGCAGTAGTGCTATTGTTGTCCTTGTCATACACAAAGGTCAGACCACTCGTGCAATGTGCACTGTATTTGGATTATAGTGAGGAAGAGAATGCGCTGGTTAACAATATCACTCTCTTGTCCCAAGGCACCTTGGACCAGTGGCAAGATTATTGGTCGAGACAACTGGAGGTAACTTAGCATGCAGGCACTCTAGTCTTGCCTCATGTGAGACCAGGAGTTGTTTGAAACTTGCGGGACTTGATCGCCCACCGTTTCCGCTCATCGCTGTGAGAGGCGAGTGCCTTAACCCCTTGACTACAGTGACCGTTAGTTTATTAAGCACGAACTCAAATAACAGATGTGTGACACACCAACTATCACAATTATTAAAACATTTTCAGATACGAGAGTAAGTCAGTAAGTAGGTCACAAACTAATATTGGATAGCTATAAAATGAAGTTGGTAGTTTCTAAAGATGTCATTAGGTGGCAGCAACATCCAGCTTTGTGATTGCTGTAAATAGCAGAAGCTAGGTGTTGCATGCACAGCTCAGATGCGAAATGGTGTTCATGCTCACAGAATGTGCAGTCAAAGAATAGACCTCCATTTGTTGATTTCCAAGTGCCACGGATTGTTTTATATGCACAGCATGTATACAGGGCCTTCATGATTTTAGTCAGTCAATCTCTTTTATAACCAAACCCCCTTTGAGACCAGGGCCGGGCCACTTAAAAGAGATTCAAAACTCACCGTTTCATTTGCTCATTTCTTAGTCAAGCATCTTACTTCTCAGCTACAGCAAACATTATTGAGGTCATACGTACCATATATATATATAACTATTTGGATGTCGGTTCAAAACCCTGGTATGGCCTAGACTTCCTTTTGTCTAATTGAAGATTTTTTAAAACCTGGCCTGTACCCTCGGTAGTGACTGCAGTGTCAAGTAGTCTTTGTTCCTCAACCCTTTGCTGACTCCAGTAATGAGAATAAACGCAGCAACATTAGTCTATGTTGTTTTAGCAAGCTTGATTGAATGCTGCATTGTTCACCCTCTTCAGTCCAGGCTAATTTAGTAGATTTGTGTCTGTCAGTACAGGCGGTTTTCAAGGCAAACTAACTGACAAGAAATGGAACGATGTGATCCCCTTAGTAGTTAGCGCCACACAGATGAAGCCAAGCATAGCATAACTGCTTTGTGAACTGCGGTCTACCTTCATCAACATGCTTAGGATGTGAGAAAATCTACTACAACTCGCCCCTTGACGTCCTTTTCAGGGTGCACAAAAGGATAAACCTCCTCATTGTTGGTATTAAACAGCAACGTGATGTGTTAAATGACATTAATGCGGACTTGGAAAGTGGACTGAAAAATTGTTGTTCATATTTACCATGTTGCGTGTTTCACAATATATCCATCAATATTATGTGTCGCAGTCAGTCTGAATTAGGTGTGTGTTGAATATCCGCAAGTAATCCAGGCAGGTGCGTGATCATTGGACTGATCAAATAAATCATTTTTTTTTTAAATTATTTTTTTTTGCGGTCGCCTTATTTCTCCATTCTCCAAGATGGTGTGTGTTACACTATAGTTTTTATTTTGCGCCTGTTGGCCCAGTGCATTTGACTTCAGCATGCATTTTATGTAAATGTCTGCTTCCTCCTGTATTTCGACCGGTGCTGTGAGCCGTATCACTTAACGACTAGCCCACGCCATTCCCATCAAATAAATAATGAATTTGACAGTCTTGGAAACCCAACTTTCAGCGCAACAAAGGACTCCACTTTTTAAGATCATACAATGTATTAATGGCGACCTACTAAGAATAATTTTACATTTAAACATCAATTGAGCATTCACGGACGCTGCCATCATCTAGACCTTTTTTTTAATTATTACACAAACTGAATTATAAAACACAAACAAATGTTTCATAGGTCTATTTTAGTTGTGACGTGCAGAAATTTTTAGGTTTTTGTGGATGCCAATTTCGGCTCTAACTAGCTGTGAAGGGTTAAAGCAGTAAGTGAATCCAAAATTACATGTCTTATGTAATCTTTTTATCTGCAGTCATTCCAGTTAAACCTGCAGTCCCCTTCAGGAAACAGCATCGCTCCTGTAAATTCTGGCACTGTCACTCAAGTTATGGAGCTCAGTAATCCACAGAAGGTAAGGTTCTTTCAAGGTGCACATTGTTGATAGATTGGTACCAGGGACAGTGTTAAAGCTTGCACCATCTGGTCTGATTTACTATATTGTTATCAAGTCCGTCTGCTTGCTCATTTCTATATAAAAGGTGGGCCACATAGCAGAAATCCCATCAAGGATGGAGTGTTAGAGGCTTCATTGTACTGTCTCTGCTTTATTTAGTGGGGAAGACCAGCTCAATCTTCACTGTCTTTCTTTCCCAAATGGTAAGTCATGTATCTCTTTACATCTAGGTAAACTGAAGGGACAGGAAACATTGGACGTTATGTAAAATCTTAAATGGTGTGTGGTTCAAATCCCGCAAATTTCAAGCATCCTCTGGACTCGAGGGAGGTGAGATAGGGCACAGTCTTATTGGAGATGGACTATGAGATCCTGTGTATCAACTGTGCATATAAAACAACCCCTTCGTAGTTGAAAATAAAAAAGAACAGACTTAGCTGCTGTCCAGGCATCAATTCTAACGGTAATGTAATTCCTACTCAGTAATGGCCAGCAAGAAGGACAAATGGAGGTGACCCCACCATCATGTAAAGACACAACAGGCCAACCATCTATTTATCTGCACACTCGAATACAAGTATCAAAAAGACCTCTACACTGCCACAGTGGTAGAAAAGGAGTGACGTGTTTAGATTTTTGCTTCATTTTGCGAGGCACATACTTTCTTTTCAACCGCAGACAATGGATGAAAGACCCATTTAGTAACTCAGAAACCAGCTTGTTCTACATAACAATAATTTGAGCATAATCCAAACACAATGCTCTCAGCTGTCTATTTGATTATCATCATCATCAGGTGCCCTGCGCAATGGCGATCATAGACCTCCATCCACTTCTATCACGTGTGTCGTTCACCAACTCTTTTGTTGATTGTCGCCCATGCCATTCTCTCAGACTGTCCAACATCTCTCTCGGCCTTCCTCTGTCTCTCTTTCCAGTTATCACAACATTCTACAAGCATGCCTGTAAAAGGGTGACTGCCTTGCTCTCATCCTTGCAATGAGTTGTTTTTGTGTTTGTGCCTCTTCTCTTCGAGTACAGTATCATTAGTCTTCTTTGCAGTCTGTGGGATCCACAGCATTCTTCTGTAAAACCACATCTCCATTGTTTCCAAAGATCAATGCCCTTGCTTGCTGATTGTCCATGATTCACTGCCATATGTCAGTACTGGTTCCACATAGCATCCAAGGACTCTCTTTCTCAGTTCCAGAGACAAGGTTTTGTTGCACAATATTCCCATTCTGCATTTTATTTTGTAATTTCATCTTCCATCTGATGTTATGCATGTGCCGAGGTATTTAAATGGGTTAACTTGTCTCAATTTGATCCCCTTCGCTTTGACGCAGCATTTTGGAAAGTCTGGTTTCTATCCTGTGTGATCTGCCGGGGTTAACCACCCTCCGTAAGCACTTGTCCCAACGCAGTGGAGTATTAAGCTGATCAAGCCTAGCCCGCCAGGCAGGCAACCCTTCTACCGACTACATCCAACTCATACCAAAGCTGGGACCTACACAGTGGCATCTGCCCATCTAGAAGTACAGGTCGACTAAGAACCATCACCTCAGATTTCTTTTTATTTGATTAAATCAAGCCATGCACCTCTCAACAAACATCTGAATAGATTAGACCCACTATGTGAACTAAACTGCAGATTCTGCCATGACCATGAGGAGTCAGTCAAGCACCTCCTGACTTTGTGCCAAAGGCTGGCTGATCTGCGGAACCTGCTGTTATCATCACATCCCACCATACTCAACACGCTCTACACATCTCTACAACAATTGCGGAGGATGTGTGCTTTTGTTCGGGAGGCATTGAGCTGTCAAGAGTTGCCAGCTCACATCTAAAGGGATTATATCATTATCATCAAATACATTTTAAAAAAAATGAAAGTTCTTGTATTTAAAACTTGTTGTGCATCTCACAATACCATTCCTTATTTCCTTCTTCCAGCAACCCATCCGGATGCGGTTGAAAATCAGCTACACTCAGAATGGCAACACCATCAATGAGATGGGTGAAGTCAGTACATTCCCATCCGAGCTGTGGCAATAACAGTTGATGTACATATTTAGTTTGGTTAGTTGGCTGTGAATGTGTGTACATGGCAGGTTGATATTGATTTGCTTGTTTCTTGCTGTTAATAAGATATTGCCCTGTTTGGAGAATTTGCACTGTCATGGGGGATTGTATACATCAAGTTTATGCAAGTTCATGTTTTAGATGTTCTGACCTGCCGAAGACGGATTTGTTGGACCGAAAGGTGCAAATATCGCAGTCAAGCTGTAAACTAGCGACACAACACATTCTGTTCTCCGGACTACATCCTGTGACTTGCAAAAGGTTTGGTAGCAGGAGATTGAGAACAAACGCAGAAGAAGAAGATGTTCCGAACCTAACTCCCTTTTGCAGGAGTCTCAAACTCGATTACCACAAGCATCATTCAATGATTCGGGTGTCGTTAAATTTGAGTGTCATTAAATGATTCATGGGTCCGTTTATTGATTCATGGGCCATTTAATGATTCGGGTATCGTTAAATTTGAGTGTCGTTAAATGATTCATTGGTCCATTTATTGATTCATTGGCCATTTAATGATTCGGGTGTCGTTAAATGATTCAAGGGGTTGTTCAAAGATTCAAGGAACTGTTCAATTATTCATGGGGCAGTTAGATGATTCATGGGTCATTTAGTGATTCAAGAGGCTGTTAAATGATTCATGGGGTCTGTTCAATGATTCAAGGGGTACATTCAATGATTCAAGTGGCTGTTTAATGATTTGAGTGTCGTTAAATGATTCAAGAGGCCATTTAATGATTCATGGGCCACAGCTCAAAATAAGTTGTACAGGTCTTGGTCAATTAAAATATCAGTCTTTTTCTCACTTCTTAAAAAGCCTTGGGCCAACCCCCCATAGCCATTTTTGGGCTCTTGTAGTGTAGTAGGTGGAGGACTTATGTAGCAATTGTTCTAGTCATGAGGACACAGATTCGAACCCCGGTAAAGACTACTACTAGAATCCTGGTATTCAATCAGACATGTCAGTATCTGATCCCAGGTAACCAAAATCTATCCTCTTATTCTGCAAATTCGTCTGGTCGACCATTAGAAGGTGCCATCCCATGTCTTCTGTTGTTTGCCTTTCTGACTTTTATTTGGCTGTTAGTAGTAAGTTTGACATTCATCGCAGATGGAAGGCAGTGTATGGTGACAAAAGTGTGTCGAAGACAACAGTGAAGAACTGGACAACGATGTTTAAAGAAGGATGTGAGTTAACGAAAGATCTTCCGAGATCAGGCCAGGCGCATATTGTTTATTTAACTCACGTCCTTCTTTAAACATCGCCTGCATTCTGCGATGAATGTCAACTGATCGACATCCTTCAGCTGTTAGAAACCAAATCACCGCTCGCTGATCAACTCTGGACGGATTCCGTATCACACCCACCATGTTTTCAACAGTCTGCTGAGGGAACTATGAGTCAGAGGATAATGAAATTTTGCAAACTAGAAGGTTTGGTATCTGCTGTTTACACCAGAAATGACATCATCATGCCCATCATACATATGTTCACTTGATCAAGACTCACCTATAAATCTTGGTCTATAAATCTTGGTCATGCAGAGACATTAAAGTACAAACCTATGCTGAAATGAAGAGAGCTGCAGAGCATAGAGTCATATTGAGAGATATACTCAGACCTTACAACTGGTCTTAGGACTAACCAATCAGATGATATAAGTTCAAATCTTCATCCATTTCCATCTTTGTCATGAGATTAGTAAGTTCTCGTTTGTGTTGTCCTTAGACTCTGGTAAAGACCTTTTTCTTGTAACATGGATTTTTGTTATTTTATCATTATTTACCTGTCACTCGGATAACACAGAATAGGTCCAACATTACATTTGGTTTACCCTAATGGGATTTTAGGCAATTCCATATTCATTTGTTTACACGTCTAGTTTTAATAGCAACTATTTTTTGTTGGTAAGATTGTTAAACGCAATCATAACTGACTGGTTCAGAAGAGCACAAATATGGCGCTATAACTGGCTACGGGTCTACATTGCTCTTCTGTTTTAGTTCATTATAGATGCCGCCAGACCATGGATTTGCCGGGAATTCACACTAGTCGGCGACTTACACTTGTATTCACGGAAACATGTTGTTTTCCATTTGGACTGGTTAATTCATTCATTTTGTGTGTTTTCTTCCGTCCGATTATCCTGGAATGGACATCGGCTATATGAATAGCACTACACTTAAACATGTGTCATATTTCACGGTCTAGTTCACATGGCTGAACTTCACGAGATTGGTGCCCTTTGCCCTAGCTGAAGACAGTGTCAGCTTTGTTGTATAAAATTTAGACAACTATAATGAACTGTCACCTGGAGAGAGATGGGCTTCGTCAGGTGTGTAGAGGCCCAAAACACATTGTTGTTGTATGGTATGAGCTCAACTACCTTCTAGGTTATGGGATTGATAATAATAATGAAGATTGCTAGTCTCTTGTGCAGCCTTACCTAGTGATTTCTAACGACATTCTCGGAGGAAAACAGTACCCCTATTAACTTTAACTCTGGAACCACTCAGTCGTTGAGGTGAGTTCATTGAGAGACGAGCAAACCCCGGATGTGTTGATTGTTTGCTATGTGTACAAATCTCACAGTCCTAGCTGAGTCAACAGCTTACAGCAACTGTTTGATGATGAGCCATTAGCTACTACCACCAAGATCAGTACCCAGGTATTGATGCTTTGAACACTATAATTTGTCCATCCATTCATGCGCATCACTAATTAGATAAGACATTTGACTACCTTTAGAGGGTATAGTTATTCCCACCGTTCATCCATGCTTGATTGAATTTATTCACTTTGGCATTCAGGACACTGGGCAGAAATCACATTGCATCAACACTGAGTGATGACAATCACAGTGCTTCATTTTAATTTGGCTGTCATATTCACCTGGTCATTACAAGTTCTGGGTGACTTGTGCCAATGAAATATTGAATCATTTTTGTTTGTGTTGCTATCCAAATTTGATTTTCACTTTTGCTGCAGCCTATCAGATTTTTATAATGGTGCCAGACACACGAGATTTGATTATTAATCGCATTCCACATTATTGAAAGCCCACAATAAGATTTTGATGAAATAATTATCTGTGACTTTATTGAGATTGTTGCTGAGTGCACTGATTTGAGATTGTTGCTGAGTGCACTGATTTGAGATTGTTGCTGAGTGCACTGATTTGAGATTGTTGCTGAGTGCACTGATTTGAGATTGTTGCTGAGTGCACTGATTTGAGATTGTTGCTGAGTGCACTGATTTGAGATTGTTGCTGATTGCACTGATTTGAGATTGTTGCTGATTGCACTGATTTGAGATTGTTGCTGAGTGCTCTGATTTGAGCTTGTTGCTGATTGCACTGATTTGAGATTGTTGCTGATTGCACTGATTTGAGATTGTTGCTGATTGCACTGATTTGAGATTGTTGCTGATTGCACTGATTTGAGATTGTTGCTGAGTGCTCTGATTTGAGCTTGTTGCTGAGTGCTCTGATTTGAGCATGCTGCTGAATGCACTGATTTGAGATTGTTGCTGTGCTCTGACTTGAGCTTGTTGCTGAGTGCTCTGATTTGAGCTTGTTTCTGAGTGCTCTGATTTGAGATTGTTGCTGAGTGCACTGATTTGAGATTGTTGCTGAGTGCTCTGATTTGAGCTTGTTGCTGAGTGCTCTAATTTGAGATTGTTGCTGAGTGCTCTGATTTGAGCTTGTTTCTGAGTGCTCTGATTGGAAATTGTTGCTGAGTGCACTGATTTGAGATTGTTTCTGAGTGTACTGATTTGAGATTGTTTCTGAGTGCACTGATTTGAGCTTGTTGCTGAGTGCTCTGATTTGAACTTGTTGCTGAGTGCTCTGATTTGAGATTGTTGCTGAGTGCTCTGATTTGAGCATGCTGCTGAATGCACTGATTTGAGATTGTTGCTGTGCTCTGACTTGAGCTTGTTGCTGAGTGCTCTGATTTGAGCTTGTTTCTGAGTGCTCTGATTTGAGATTGTTGCTGAGTGCACTGATTTGAGATTGTTGCTGAGTGCTCTGATTTGAGCTTGTTGCTGAGTGCTCTAATTTGAGATTGTTGCTGAGTGCTCTGATTTGAGCTTGTTTCTGAGTGCTCTGATTTGAGATTGTTGCTGAGTGCACTGATTTGAGATTGTTTCTGAGTGTACTGATTTGAGATTGTTTCTGAGTGCACTGATTTGAGCTTGTTGCTGAGTGCTCTGATTTGAACTTGTTGCTGAGTGCTCTGATTTGAGATTGTTGCTGAGTGCTCTGATTTGAGCATGCTGCTGAATGCACTGATTTGAGATTGTTGCTGTGCTCTGATTTGAGCTTGTTGCTGAGTGCTCTGCTGAAGGAAATCGGTCAACCCTGTTTGGGAAGATGATGAAGACATTTGGTCATCCCTGTTAGGAAAGGTATGATAGAAATCAGTCATCCCTGTTAGGAAAGGTATGATAGAAATCGGTCAACCCTGTTAGAAAAGATAAGGCAGTAATAAAATTTGAACACTCAACGTAGTGAAGTCTCTATTAATCCAAAAAGTTTAACACCTAGCATTGTAAAGGCACTAAAACCACCCATATGGCTAAGGAGTTATCTGTACCCTTTCCTTGCATAGTAACCTGATTGCTATTTACATGCACTTCTGCTGTCTGTTCTGCTTCTAAGAATCAATGTTATTGCACTCTGGACATACCCATTGGTGTTCAGTCAGTCTCTCTCAGCAAATGGCGTAGGGTATGGTTGCTGATGGTCCCTGCAGCTCACTGGTCGTACGCTCTCCTGCGCCATACTCCTTTCCAACCTCATTTAATGTCGAAACTTTGCAGTCTGTGGATTGCTGCTTCATCTAATGCAGTGTCCTCATCCAGTAGGTGGTCATTGATTGATTTCAAAATGTCACTTCTATCCATCACTAAAGTGCCCATGATGGGAGCTTGGGAAACCATGATGTCAGCTCTTTCATTGTCCTGAACCCGAGCATGAGGAGAACAGTAGATCCATGTCAACCCCTGGAGGTTTAAGGCCCCAACAGCTGCTATCCACTTGTACCTAGGCCATCCCTTCTGTACTGTCTGAAGTACGGCTTGCGCGTCTGTCACGATGCCTGCCCTTGTTATCGAGGTCTGAGATATCCATTTTAGTGCTGAGGTCACTGCTTCCGTCTCCATTGTCATACTGGAGGTTGTTGACATTATGCCCTACTGCGCTCAGCGACAACCTGTCCTCTCACTCTGGCCGAGAAATCCCAACCTGATGTCCCACTGCGCAGCACTGATCTGCTGGTGTATATGACGGCATCACTCTCCTGCGTGTTCTCAGTTATCAGCTGATTCACCTCGTGCTCTGCTCGCCTATTGCTCCATTCTTGTCTAAGGTTATGATGACTCTCTGGTACTCTATCATTCTATCACTAGTGTGGACCCATTCTTCCCCTTTGACTACCGTCTCAGCTGGAGTGACGTGTCCAATTGTTGTTTCTGCCTGTGACATCCATGACATCTCTCTCTTGATTCTTCATCCCTTGATGTCTGAGATACTACTGTGCAGAGGGTGTCGGGTGTCTGTGGTGACACGCATATAGGCTTTGCCTTGTGCCAGTTTATGTCTGGATGTCACTGATATCAATCCCAACATGTACCGCATCATCACAATGGGGGTATCTCTAGTGCATCCAAGAACCAGTCGCATACCTTCATTCTGGATGCGTTCCAACCTTTCACACTGTGTTCTTGATAGTGTGAGGATGCCTAGTCCGAAATCAATAACAGACAACGCGACCTGACGAAATATGTTGAACACGAGGCGTTGTTCTAAGTCGGCAGCAGCCATGGTCTTGAGTGCTCATAACCCTCTCTTACATCTTTGTACGATGTGGTCAACATGGCAATTATAGGAAAGAATGCGATTAAATGTCACTCCGAGGTATTTCAACCTGTCACACCTGTCGATGGGACAACCATCAATAGTGATGCCTGGGAGTTCAGCCTTTACTATGGAATTATTCAAAGAGCACCACATCATGCAGACCTTGTTCGGGTTGATCTTGGAGCTTGAGTCGCTGAACCACTGTGAGATTGCTTGCAAGGTTTCCTGGATGTCTTTGACCAACTCTTGCCTGTCTGAGCCTATCAATGATACCAAGATATTGCTCAGTAACAGGGTGCCTTAAGCCAACATCAAAGGGAAAAGTTTATGCAATTGCTGGCATTGTACCACCAGAAATCAGGAGATGTGTCACATCAGAAGTCTAAAGGATAAAGCAGTCTTGCGATCAGAGACACCCCTTTTGGGATATAATCCAGAAGAGAGATGGCTAAAATCAAGGAAATGTTTCCTACAAGCTGTACAGTTTACAGCTTAGAAAGTGTAAAATGTCTAAAAGTAATATAGAACAGGATCTTGCAAACTAATAATGACTAAAGCATACACCTACTAACAACTAGAGCCACGGCAGTGAAAGCTATATTGTCCTCAACATTGTCTTCATGCTGCCTTTGAGCCATTAAAAAAAAACTTATCCTCGTGCAGCCCTTAGCAAGTGGTTTTAGTTTGAGACCTCTGGTCTAGTGGGCGTGATTTTTTTTTGGTTCTCCTTCATCTGTCTTGCTTCCAAATGTGGTATGTGGTGTATTTTTTTTGGCATCTTATGATCAACTGCATCTGATTTCAGCAGACATTTTTAATTACTTTCCATAGAGGCACTACCTTGCTGAATCTGAACATTTGCATGTAGATTTGTGAGCCACGTCAATATTTATTTCGTTACTTAGTCCCCCTCCAGCTCTGATATAAAACTTCCTGCCGTACTTGGGTTTTGAACTGGTGTTCACCTAGTCAAAAGACTGGTATCTTAATCTTTCAGTCACCTACTGTTCTTAGTGCGAAGAGCAAAAAAAAGATAATTTAGTAACTCTTGCGAAGTCGAGCAGAGTTAGAACTGCATTTAATTAGTTAAATAGTATTTAAATATTGGGTCCACTTTGCTCTAGTGTTTGATTCTATTAAGATGAACTCGCACATCGGTTAACCACCCAACGCAGCGGAGTATTAAGCTGCTCAAGCCTCACAGGTCTCTAAAACTAAAACTTAACTTATACTTAACATCTTTATATTGGTTTAGAAGACTCTGCAGTCTGTATACAACCAGTTTCTTTTACTTCACTTGATCTAAAAACTATGCACATCCAATCTGTCCTTGAATGCATTAATTGACCCTGCCTCCACTATTTTCTGTGACAATGCATTCGAAGCATTCACCACTCACTGACTAAAAAAATATTTCCTATTACATAATCTGGACCTTTCTTTAATTAATTTGTAGCTGTGTCCTCTTGTTCGTGTAACTTAACTTAACGTCTTTATACTGGTTTAGAAGACCCTGCAGAGTCTGAATACAACCAGTTACATTTACATCACCTTGCTCTAAAAGCTATGCGCATCTAGTTTATTCTTAAATGCATTAACTGTCCCTGCCTCCACTACCTCCCCTGGCAATGCATTCCAAGCAGACACCACTCTCTGACTAAAAAAATATTTCCTAATATCTAACCTAGACCTCTCTTTAGTCAGCTTGTAGCTATGCCCTCGTGTTATTGTGGGTGGCTGTATTTTAAAAAAACTTGTTATAGTCTAATTTATCGATTCCTCTGATCATCTTATAAACCTGTATTAAGTCACTACGAATTCTTCTCTCTTCGAGACACTGTAGGCTGGTTTTTATGAGTCGTAGTTGGCTGTGCTTTGAAAAACTTGATATAATATAATTTATCATTTCCCTTGATTATCTTATCTATCTATCTATTATCAGTCCACTTGTGTCGTTAGACGGCGTGGGTAGGTGTGACCTCCTTTACTTAATATTTTTTTACAGGCGAAAATCCGTTGGTGACCTGCCTGATCAATCCCAGTATCTGTTCCAACTGTTAGGTTCGTAGCCACTGGAAAATACGATCACATATTTTTGGGACTGGTG
Source organism: Ariolimax columbianus (assembly GCA_036924085.1). Lineage (NCBI taxonomy): Eukaryota > Metazoa > Mollusca > Gastropoda > Stylommatophora > Arionidae > Ariolimax > Ariolimax columbianus. The sequence continues at coordinate 23,781,191 of JAVGWX010000016.1, read as the reverse complement.
GTGGTGGAAGCATAAATTAGAGCAAGGTAGACCTGTAGCCTGTCAGGCGCCATCTGTGCTGCTCTGCTTACCACATAACCTAGACGTGATGTTATAACCACACAGTCCCCTTTTTGCAACATTTTCTCTCTGGGGTGAGAATCCCTAGAAAAATTTCAGTAGTTTTAACTTGAATTTTGTCAGAGCAGCGGCCATTAAGTGTACTCTTTTTGATTTCCAACTACCTAGGGATTTTTAACGTGCGTCCACTGAACACGGGTGTCTGATCTCACTATTCAGAGATCAAAGGAAATTTTTACCGTATGATTCACTTTTTTTTAAAAGTGTCAGTATCCACCGTAATTTGAACCCACGATTACCTTTCCTCAAGACCACTTGGTCCCCTATTGTCTAATAAAGATGCATTAAATCAGTCTCAATCATTTGTGTATGCCTATCTAATAGGGCCCAATTTGATACTGATAACATAATCATTTTGTGTTTCTTTTTAAATAAATAAGTGCATGCAGCAAGTGACCTCATTGGGTAAAATAAAGGACTGCAGAAACCGCAGCTGCAAGAGCACACATATGTGCTTTGACATTGTCTTTCAATAAGACAACCAGTTGCATTGCTCACCCTGTGCTTCAGATGGATCTGGAAAGAGACGAAGAATTTCATAAATGTGTCATACAAATTCCTCTAGCTCAGTGCTCTTCAACCTGGGCGCTAGTGCTCAGTATTGGGCGATGTTAGCTTTCAGGTGGGCAGTAGCAGAATATTTACATTCTGTGTTAAAAACATATTATTATTATTATGGCAATGCAGAGGCTACACAACCTGAAAAAACTATGGCAGAATACCAGAGGCTATACAACCTGAGAAAACTATGGCAGAATACCAGCAAAATAACAAAAGTGAAAACTTTGAGAATCTGCGTTTTTCCTGTGGTATCATGGACAGTTACCCAGAAAAGAGAATCAAGTCCTTCAAGTTAAAATATTACAAAAAGGTTCTCAGGATACCACAGATCGGAAAAAAGAAGAATACAGACATTCGACAAGAATTAGGCATAGAGGAGAACTGGATCATAAATTCCATCATGCACAGAAAATTGAAATACTTTGGCCACATCAAAAGACACAACGGTCTTGAGAGAAAGGTAATGGAAGGTATGGTGCTGGACAAGAAAGGCTAAGGCAGATCAAGAAGGCGATGACACCAAGATGTCAAGGAATGCTTGGGCATGACTGGAGCAGACTGGAGATTTGGCAAGAGATTAAGTTTCTTTCAGACAGACTGTGATGTGAGCGAAGTTCTGCAAAGGACATGCAATATGTGTTGCTGCCGAAGACGGATGTGTTGGATTGAAAGGTACAAATATCACAGTCAAGCTGTAAACTAGCGACAACGCATACTGTTCTCCGGACTACATCCTGCTACTTGCAAAGTCCTGTTCAGGACTTGGTAGGCGAAGATTGAGAACGAACGCAGAAGAAGTAGATAATGTATTAAAACATAAAAAATACACAGATTTGGTGGACAATTGTAAAATTTTCTTCAATTTCGATTTTTGTGTGAGGTAAGTAAAAATTTACCCTCATGAAAGTTATAAAAGTGGGCACTGAGTATAGAAAGGTTGACAAGCCCTACTCAAGCTTAACTTTGCTCTGAAACGAGTAAATATTTTTTTAAAACGGTTTTGCTGTACATTTATACTAAGACGTGTTTATTTATTTTTTGGGACTACATAAGTGTAATTTGATAGATTAACAGGTCACACTAGTAGAGGCTGCGTACACAATTTAAACTCTCTAGGTTATGGGGAAGTTAGTTAAATTAGGAGAAATAGAAGTCTAATGCAAATGGACAACAGCCATGTCAAGTTAAATAAATGTTTGTAAAAAAATCAGTGATGTGCAGAGACTACGATGACAAGAAGTTATTTTTGTGATATATTGCATATCTAAGGTTGATCATTAGTGGTCCTGTAGAAGAGGTGGAAGGTTGTTTATACATTAACTGTTGACAGTTTTACTTTCATTTTTGATATATATTTGTGCATACGTAGATGTGTGCTTGCATAGAAATGTGTCCCAATAGAAATGTATCCACTTCATTGGTATCTAGAATAGGGCCACTATCACCTTCCTAGCATGTTGTTAATGTGACTTGTACTTGAATTAGGTACTCTTCATGACTTTCTTTGGTGGCGAGTTAACAGTGGCTCTCCTCACATCCCGAGGTGGACTGGGGACCTTATGGCTGTAGTGCAATGTGAGGCTTCTAAGTAAGCTCACCACTATGGGGATGACAGTGTTGATCCCCACCTCATTAGCCAAACTGCCATGAAACAACCTGTCTCCAGGGAGAATTGCTTGGAAGTGAAGTTGTGGTCTTGGTCAGTATGTTTTACCTAACAGTCTGATCAGTATGTTTTGCCTAACGGGACATGAAATTTTCTTCTTCATGAAGTCTACATAGAAATATGTCCTCATAGTAATAAACAAATGTGTCTACATAGAAATATGTTGCCAAAGACATATGACCCTATAAAAAAAGTCCCCACATAAAAATGATTGAAATATGTCCTCATAGAAATGTGTCTAACGTAACTTAACATCTTTATACTGGTTTAGAAGACTCTACATAGAGTTTATATAACCAATTTAATTTACATTACCTTGCTCTAAAAGCTATGCGCATCCAATTTATTCTTAAATGCGTTAATTGTCCCTGCCTCCACTACCTCCCGTGGCAATGCATTCCAAGCATTCACCAATCTCTGGCTAAATAAATATTTCCTAATATCTAATCTGTACCTTTCTTTAGTTAATTTGTAGCTATGTCCTCTTGTTCTTGTGGGTGGTTGTATTTTGGAAAACTTGTCATAGTCTAATTTATCCGTTCCTCTGATCATTTTATAAAACTGTATTAAGTCACATCGAATTCTTCACTTTTCTAGACACTGTAGATGGGTTTTTCTCTTTCCCCATAACTGTAATTCTGGAATCCCACTATCAGCTTTGTCGCTCTTTTTTGTATTCTTTCCAGCATGTTTATATCTCATCTATGAGAAGGACTCCACACCTGTACACAGTACTCCAATCTAGATCTAACTAATGCTTTATACAGTTTGACTATCACTTCCTTACTCCTATGTTTAATATTTCTTTTTATCATACCTAACATTGCATTTGCCGTTTTCACTGCTACCTGAACTTCCTCACCTGTTTGCCCTATTATAACCCCTAGGTCCCTTTCCTTATCTATCTTTCTAATATTGTTCTCGCTCATTCTGTAATTATGTTCCATATTGGATCTAACCATGTGGATGACTTCACATTTATCTACATTAAATTCCATTTGCCAGCTTACAGACCATTCTTGAATTTTATATTAATTCGACCTCAATATATCCACTTCTGCTTTAGATGAGACACTACTGCATAGTTTTGTGTCATCAGCAAATTTTGCAATAATGGATCCCATACCAATGTCCAAATCATTTATATATATCAAGAACAAAATTGTTCCCAAAACCGAGCCCTGTGGCACTCCACTTTTCACTTCACACCACTCAGAGTACTCTTTATTTATACATACCCTCTGCCTTCTTCCCGTTAACCAATTTTCAATCCATTTGGCAACTTCCCCACATATTTCATGTAATTTTAACTTTCTAAATAATCTTTGATGAGGTACTCTATCAAAGGCATTTGCAAAATCTAGATCAATAACGTCCACAGGCTCCCCCTTTATCTATCATTTTGGTAACCTCCTCCATGAATTCTAATATATTTATTAAGCACGATCTCCCTCTAGTAAACCATTGCTGACTGTTTCTGTTTAGATTAAACTTGTCTAAATGCATTACAATATTTTCTTTGATTATTGATTCTAACAATTTACAGACTATGCTCGTTAAACTCACCAGTCTATAATTTGCTGTAATATGTCTAAGTAGAGAAGTTTCTTCATAGAAACAGCCAAAATGCATTTCTATATAAATAATATTGAGTTGAAATTTAGTTAATAAGGAAGAAAGATATTTTAGCGAAAAATACAATTGTGAAATCAAACCTGGGAGCTTCACTATTTTAATGTAAAGATACTCTACCATGTAGCCATATTGGTGCCAATATATTTGAATTGGCTATATTTTGTTTCGTCATATTCTTGTACATTGTTCTTGTGGTTGTGATATATCAAACAGAAGCCAGTCTTACTACGAGGTCTAATATCACTTTTAATGTATTGAGTCCCTGACAATGGAAGTGTTGTGAAGAATCAGTATTGCTTTATGGATGTGCATCATGAACAATGAATAAACAAACAAATCTTTTGTAGCAACAGAAATGTGGTCCCCGAGAGGAATGCTATATATATATATATATACTTTGGATAGCCAAATTAGATGAGTCGATTGATAAGATACAAACAACACAGAACAGCAAAGTCACCCTCTAGTTGATTTCAGGACATATAGACATAGCAAGCAATGGGAAAGTAAACAGACTAGTAAAACTAGAAGCAATCATGGTTCAAATAAACAACACCAGCAGGCATGCAGACAATGTGTTGTTGAATGCCCATTATGAGTAAGTTAGCTCTCTTTTCCTTACTGAAAAGGACGTTAAGTGGCGGGTTGTCGTAGCTTTCCTCCCATCCTGAGCGTGCTGATGAAGGTGGACCGTGGTACTCCAGGCGGTTGTGCTATGCTTGGCTTCATCTGCGTGTCGCTCACTACTATGGGGATCACGTCAAACCTCACCTTGTTAGCCAGACTGTTGTCCTTGACAACAGCCCGTTTCCAGGACGACCAACGAGGGGGACAGGTTAGGGTCTTGGCCAGTAAATTTCTCCCGACCCTGGCTAACATTGTCTGATCAGTGTTTTTTGCCTGATGAGACGTTAGCCTCATCGTCCTGGCGGGTTGTTGTAGCTTTCCTCACATGCCGAGCATGCTGATGAAGGTGGACCGTGGTCCTCCAAGCAGTTGTGCTATGTTTGGCTTTATCTACTGGATGCTCACTACTGCAGGGATCACGCCAATCCCCACCTTGTTGACCAGACAGACTGAAACAGCTTGTTAGAAGTGGTGGGGTCTTGGTCAGTAGTTTCCCTAGCTCTGGCTAACAATGCCTGATCAGTATGTTTTGCCTGATCAAATATTGATCTCCCTTCTCCAGCCAATCTGGTGACCAGATCATTCCATTGTATGCCCTCATTGTAACAAATTTCACTTATGCCAGTTTGTCACCAACTTTAACAGTTTTTGCAGAGTTGTCTTTTACATAAAGGTAACAGGTAGTCAGCTACTGCTATTGGGGATGAAGTGTTAGATAATTGTACACGGTATCGGATTTTGTGAGGTAGAAAGACCGGTTCCCTTGCCTTAGTTAATAAGGGATATTTGCTTTTTTATCTCCAACTGAAGCATAGTGCCACAACTGCACCTGGGACAGCTACTTTATAGGGAATCTGTATCCAAGCATTTGCAGTGTTGGTTTTAATGACATTAATTTTATAGAATTATGGGGAATTACAGTTGGGAAAAAGTCTCGGGGCTGGCCTCTACTTTGATACAAGGATGTATGCAAGCGAGATATGAATGATGCGGGCATCGATTTGGAATCATGGGAACAGGACGCCAGGGAAGGGCAGGATTAAGCTTAGAATACAGACAGAGGAGATACTGATTACTGATAAGTAAGGACTCAGCTTTTGAGAAGACACCATGCGATACCACAGACAGTCCTGACTTTCCTTGCACGCTCTGTGGAAGACTCTTCTTTGCTCGGATTGGTCGTACGAGTCACATTCATTATCGTCATAGACTGTAGTTACATCCATTTTTTCAAAACACAATAACTAGATTCTGGCAAGAGGAAAGAGCCAATGGTAGAATGATGTTAATAGCCCCCTCTCACAACCCTCTTTAGTTACTTTTAATGACATTCTTGACAGGTTACAGTGGTCCTATCCTTTTCAACCTGAACACCACTTTGGTGAACTAACATGTAGTTCATATTTTTTTCAAAGTATATGCAGATTCATTTGTGTAGTGTATTTATTTTGTGGATATAAATGCTATATTAGGAACAATATGAAATGAGCCGCTGTGCTTTTTATTTTGGCCATTAACATATTCTGAGATTAGAAACCCCCCACCAAAGATGTATCATTGCGCTTATTAGTATATAAATTCATGCCATTTTTGTATAAGTGCATGCAGACATTAATATAAATCTGTATTCAGATTTTATTGTATTGTTACTTCTTTTATTAGGCCATGTTCACTGATATTAAACATTGTGGGAGGGTGTTTATGGCTTTTTTAAAATTTGGGATTAACTAAGCATGACTTTTTTTAGTTTTCTGAATAATCAGTGACATTTTGTTACCCCTCTGCCAATGTGAAAAGTGGGCCATTAATGAGGGCCTATGTGGACTTGTTGCTTTACTTGCTATAATGTGATTGTTGTTGTAAGAGAAAGGACGCATGTAATAATCAAATACTAGAAACAATCCACATATTGACACTGTATATTGCTTATCTTGTGTCATTGATGATTGCAAATTGTGTATTGTCACTTTCTGTGTGCTTATCTTGTGTCATTGATGATTGCAAATTGTGTATTGTCACTTTTTGTGTGCTTATCTTGTGTTTTAGCTGGTGAAAAATAATGTTTTGTCACTTTTTGTATGCTCGTCTTGCGTCATTGATTGCAAATTGTGTATTGTCACTTTTTGTGTTCGTCTTGTGTCATTGCTGATTGCAAATTGTTTTGCTGTCAGTTTTCATACTGCCTGTCATATATCACCATTATTATTATTTTAATCATCCTTCATTCTGTTGCTTCAGTATGAGCATGGGGGTCATCACTGCTGTTGGATTTCTTTACATGAATTCTGCCCCAAAGCAATAATATCCTCATAGAGCTGGTGTTTATTTAGCACATTGCTTTAGTATGATCAGGTATCAATCCTTTTCATGTGGCTACTTTGTATGGTGCAGTGGCCTTATTTTTCCCTCCTTAAAAGATACCTTGGATTCACATACAGAAATTAAGTGTTGTGATATAGTCTGAACTGATCAACCCTTTACAGTCTGGACCGATTTACCGATCTTCCATTCCTGGGCAAATGCTGCAACTTTGTATATCAAATAGTTTTTATCCAAATAAAATTAATTAATATTAAAGAAAATTAAGTTAAAATTACGATCTGAACATCGTAAGACACATAATAGAACTATCTATGACATGGATTACTCATAATAAAAATGATATGTATATGAAGCATTAGATGCCATTAATGTGGAGGTGGAAAAATATTTATGTACTCACCACGTCATTTTTCTGTGTTAATCCCTCAAGACATTACTTTCTGTGAACTGGTCACTATGTCAGACATGTTTCCAAAGTTCAACCATTAGGCTTCAGCAGATTATCAGGGGGTCTGGGGTTTTGTGTTGCTCTACAGTTGCACATCTCATTGTCCCTGTATCCTCATCACTTTAAGTTCTTTGCATCGTGATACACCAGTTCGAAGTGACTCCCATGCTGCGTAAGGCAAGTGGTGTCCATTACCATACACCATTTCTTCTGTGTCCAGATCAAAGTCTGGATCAGTCTTGTGTTGAATATCCACGAGTAATCCAGATGCATGATTTTTGGGGTCTTGCAAGTTCATCTTTCCTTGCTTTAAATGTGTCAACTTTATGTTCTTAAATGTCAGAATATTGGAAATAATTCTACATTAAATTACAGCAGCATATGTACCAATCGTCTGCCATCTTGCAGGTTACTTCAAAACCTTAAATTCCGCAAACAAAATGACAGAACGAAACACATGTTCTAGAATCGGAGTCTGCCAAATCCGGCTGAAATTTTTTTTTTTCTGGCAGTCATCACCGAGCAAATCAATTTGTAACAAATTAAATAGGGCAAACTAGGTTTATTCTTTTTTTAATTTCTTGTGTCCTTGATCGATGACTGACGAAGCAGCAACAAATTCCCTCCATTTCGCTCGGTCCATGGTTAGCAATCCAAGAGGCCACAGCTCCGCTGATAATGTGATATTCTCCAAGTTGTCCTAGCGTGGTCTCCTTTCATCTGCGTTTTGGGTTCTACGACATGGCAGTCCTGGTGATAGTATAAGGGCCATTACTGAGCACATGACTGACACATTACTAACATGGACCAATTATGATGGAGTGCATATCATCTTCGTTGCTCCGGGTAAACATTGTTTGGTTGGTGATGGTGGCATAGCTCCTAGAGGTGGTGATGGGAAACGCCCATTATCAAGATTTCACACAGTGACAGTTTAATGGTTACAAGCATCGCCAAAGGCAGAATTCCGATCCTATACTGACTGTGGGTAGGCAAAATGCCAACAAAGAAAAACTTGGTGACCAAAAACCCGTGAGCCACACCTTCCCCAGATCTAGTAAGACAGGAAACCCCACACAAACTTGCTACTAAAAGCCAAATGAATATCCAAACGGATAGACCATGAAAGACATTGAACTGCACCTTCTAATGGTTCACCAGATCGATTTCCAGGACAAATTGAAAGCTTTATACTATCTGACCTGCCTGATTGGATACCTGGGTTCCAGGGTGATGTTAGATCAGGATATTTTATAAATCATTCATGGGAAGGAAGACTAACGTCTGGTCAGGCAAAACATACTGGTCAGACATGTTAGTCAGGGTCAGGCAAAACATACTGGTCAAGATCCTCACCTTGGCTTCCTGGAAGCGGGCTGTTTCCATGGCAACCTGACTAACAAGGTGAGGGATCAACGTGACTCCCCGTAGTAGTGGACGACGCGCAGATGAAGCAAAGCATGCGACAACCGCCTGGAGGACCCGGTCCACCTTCGTCAGCACGCTCGGAATGTGAGGAAAGGTACAACAACCCACCACATAACATCCTTTTTAGGACACACAAAAGAGTAATCCTACTCATTGTAGGCATTCAACAACAACAATGAATCATTTATTTATGATCTCATATGTCTCCTTGTGGTCATTATATGACTTGAAGAGTCTATCTTCTTTTATGTTGCACATGTGTGGACATTAGTTTCTTTCAATCCATGTCTCTGTGGAGTTTCTTTAACACTGTCTGTCCCATCTTTTCTTGCATTACCACCTGATGTGTAGACCAGCTGTCTAACATTGCAGAACTTGTGTGGCTGACATGTTTGATGAATCATTAATTTGAATAAACCTCAACAGGTAAAATAAGGTTTGTTAATTTATCTAGTGGTTGTGTTTGCTCAATGTTGGCCTTAAATCTAGAAATTGTATATCATTCTGTATAATAGAGGCAGAGCACTCACATTTTATGGCAAAGGTACAGAGTACAAATCCAGCTATTCGTACGTTCCAGTTAACTCTGCTGTAGATGAGTACCCGTCATACGACTTGGGAAGTAAAAGACAGTGAGGAAAGGAACTGGCCACCCTACCTCATACAAGTTGTGTCTTAGTAAATCGAAGTCGCTGACAACTTCATTTCCTGACAGTAGTGTAACTACTATGGGACAAACCTTTACTTTAGCCTTCAAGTCATCAGAATTTGATTTTTTCATGAACACTTTAGCTTTGATAACATTTTCACTATACTAGTACTAAGATTTATCCTGTATGGGTCCAAGGGCTCTACAGTAGAAAGAAAGAATAGGACTACAGCTACCTCATACATGTGGTGAATGGTGATTTAAGAGGGGTGTACATATTGCTAGCAATCTTTTCACATTGCAAGAGTACAAAAAGTGATTTGGTGCAGGTTTCATGTAATAAGCCTATAAATTTGGTGACCTATGCTTTTTTTTGGAACGTAACAGAGAATAAGTTGGTATATATCATTTGCATACATCAAATATGACAAAGATTTGAGGTAACTTCAGCTCCGAGGATGCTAATAAGAGCAGCAATTGTGTCATCATGACTTTCAATCCTTGCTTTGGAAGGTGCAGAAGGTATGGCCATGAGTGGATAGCAGACATAGAGGCCTCAAAACTTCAGGGACTTGGATGGATTTACTGTCCAAGGCATACTGAGGCTCACGGCAATGAAATGGCTGATGTCCTGAATAATTCTTCTTCGGCATCCTGTAAAGGACGTTGTGTCATAGTTTACAGCAGGGCTGTAATAGCTGCACCTTTTGACCCAACACATCTGATTTCAGCTGACTTTTATGTATACATGACCTGCCTTCCAACTGCGGTTCCTATTCTCTTAGCTAGACTACAGAAAGGCAATCTGTTTCAAGGGCCGCCACTTGGAGTCTGAATAAGGTCTAAGCTTTGGTTTGCTGACCCCAGATGCAAGCAGCCAGCTATGAATCGCTGCCTGGTTGTCAGTTCATTCACAGTACTGCATCTTCAGCCCCTTCAAGGTTCGCTGTAGTCGAGAGGTAGGGCACTCGTCTCTCAAAGCGATGAACGGAAATGATGGACGATCGAATCCTGCAAGTTTCAAGCGACCTCTGTTCTCAAAGTGCCTGCATCCTGAGTTACCTTCAGTTGTCTCGACTGATAGTCGTAACCACTGGTCCAAGGTAGCTCAAGACAAGAGAGTGAGGATGGTCCAAGGTAGCTGAAGACAAGAGAGTGAGGATGATGACCAGCCCAGTTTCTTCCTCACTATAATCGAAATACAGCGCATATTACATCATCAAGACCAAAAAAAACACCTGATGATGTCGCGATCATCGCTTACGATGGACAACTAACAATCTTCAGCCCCATATCCTGAATTCAAAAGCACCCATTGCGAGGACAATAAATATGAATGGGGATTCATGCCGAAATCAACCAATCGACATCTGTTAACTGATGATAACAATAACTTGAAGCTGCTGCAATATTGAAGGTCGTATGTTAATAACAAACAGATATGAGCCAGTTATCACACTGGGACGGAAACAACACAACATGAAAGCTACATAAAGCCTTCACCAGGTACATAGAACAAATGAAAATGCCGAACAAATCACAATAATTAACATGCACTTGGCGCTGAATACAATACGATTCGATTTGATCAGCAGCCATTAGCCACAAACTGGCATACCATGTTTCACACATTCCTGTTCATTTTCTATCTATGCTATGTTTTCTACACTGAAGCTGTTTGCATCGGTCATACACAGCTGCTGTGTGGTTTATCGACCACTGCTACATGGTTAATTGATCACTGCCGTGTGGTTCATCGACCACTGCTGTGTGGCTCATCAACCACTGCTGCATGGTTCACTGACCACTGCTGGATATGTCATAGACAGCTGCTGCATGATTCATTGACCACTGCTGCATGTGTCACAGACAGCTGCTGCATGGTTCATCGACCACTGCTGCATGTGTCAAAGACAGCTGCTGCATGGTTCATCGACCACTGCTGCATGTGGCATAGACATCTGCTGTGTAGCTCACTAACCGCTACCACATTGTTGATGTGGCTTCTATATTTAACATGTTTGCAATATTAATTTTATTTGTAGTGTATGATTGGGTCCAATGAATGAAGTGAGAGCAGTATCATCCTTCCTTTTTCACTCCCATTAGGACCATGGCATCACCAGTCCCACCATGAATAGGCAGGGAGCTAGGCCTGTGGTTCCAGAGTCTATGTCTTGTACACGCCCTTAGGAGTGTTTCTTGGATAGAAGTGATAGCTCATCCACAACTCTAATCCTGGTTACGACAGCATTTAGGGCCGCTTACCATGTACCAGTTTTTTAGTTTCCCCCTTACCATGTACCGGCTCTTTAGTTGTCTCTTACCATATACCAGTTCTTTAGGATTACAGTGGCCTATTTTTACAACCCTCTCTGCAATCGTAAAGACAAGTGTATTTTAAGCACTCACCATACTTATAGACATGTATATTTTAAGCACTCAGAACTTACTAGTAGACAAGTATATTTTAAGCACTCAGAACATACTCATAGACAAGAATATTTTAAGCAGTCAGATAACATACTCTTAGAAAGGTATATATTAAGCACTCAGAACATACTCGTAGACAAGTGAATTTTAAGCACTCATAGAACATGCTCGTCTTTATGATTGTTGTCACTAATTTGTGTTTCCTCCCATTGAATTTCCATTTTTTTCTTGACTTTGGCAGTGAGCTATGAATTTCATTGCCACTGAGCTAAGAGTTTCATTGGCAGTGAGCTACAAGTTTCATTGGCAGTGAGCTACAAGTTTCATTGGCAAGGAGCTACGAGTTTCATTGGCAGTGAGCTACAAGTTTCTTTGGCAGTGAGCTACAAGTTTCATTGGCAGTGAGCTACGAGTTTCATTGGCAAGGAGCTACAAGTTTCTTTGGCAGTGAGCTATGAACTTGATTAATTTGTCAGTCACATTAGCTTCTATTTCTTGACAACTGGTCCAAATAGCAAAGAGTTAAGGCATTTTCTTTTGAAGAAATAAAAGCACAAAATAGTGGTGGTGTCTCAACAGTAGGTGAAACTTAGTGCCTAGTCCTATCGGAGATGGATGATAAACTCAGAGGTCCTGTGTACACTCTATGCATGTAAAAGAAACTTTAGCTGTTGAAAATAGAAAAGAATGGACATTTAGCTGCTGTTCAGGCAACATTTGAAATATAATTTAATTTTTAACCAATACACCACCTACCCAGGCATAATAAGTGTAGGAGTAAACATGAGAAAAATTCATTCACATCTCATGCTACCTACAGCAGTTTCAACTAACCTGTCTTGCCACTGGATCAAGGTAGCTGAGAATATGAAAGTGCGGTTGACGATAGCACAAATCTTACTCACTTACATCTAATTGAAGTGCAAGTCACAGTGTCAGACCTTACACGATTCCCAAAAAAATATCTCGACCGTGATGCTATCGCCATAATTGCTTGCGATGAGCAACTGTTAAAAAAAAATTATTGGCAATACCGTTAGTTAATAATTGACGACCAATTCATTTCTGTTACTGCGGGTCACTGGGTGAAAACATCAACATGCTTGATCTTATCACCTCGGGAGGTCTCTGTGGCGAAGTGGTCAAGCCGGTTGCCTCATGTTCTCAGACTATCAGGGTTTGAAGTCAAGCTGTGACAGTCAGTTCATGGTGTAAATTTTTTCCTGAGATCCCTGGGTTCATCACTGGAACTACAGAGTTTGTAATTTGTGCGATGCTCTTGGCAGGCGGAATACCTTTCTGCTGAGAGAGACTGAGCCATATGGGGATGAAGTTGCGTCCTCACCTTTAACCTTTTAACCTCAGTAAAGAATTGGGTATGTCCAGCTATGTGGTCTATGTCCCCTCCCTTTGAAGGCTGAATGTAGAGTTGCTTGTGTTACTGTCACTTCTATTGTATATTTTCAAATCATATTCCATATCTGTATATTATGACTTTATGCACGATTTAAGATAAACATAAATTGTAATAAATGAAGGAAAATGTATTGAATCCCATACTTGTTTGGCTTATTCTTTATGGCTGTCCATGGAAACCATTGGCAATTAGTTATATGAGGTTTATACTATCCATCATACGACAATGTGCTTGAGTGGTCTGCTGGGGTCTTTGTGTTTGACAAGGACAAGAAAAGCACCACTGTCTCACAGAGAGCATGTCATAAGAGGCGACTGTATGACATGGCATAACACCCGCCATGGTTAGGTGGTTTGTTTAGAGTAGCATAGATGGCGCCTAACATACTGCAGGTCTGTTTTGTTCTAGTGTTGAGTCTATTAAGATGGACTCACACGTAAGTTAACCACCCTCCATGGCACTTGTCCCAATGCAGTGAAGTCATAAACTGCTTGAGCCTAGCCCACTAAGCAGGAAATCATCCTCCCAGCTACATCCAGCTCATACCAGAGCTGGAATCTGCACAGGAGCATCTACCCCTGTAGGAGTACAGGTCAACTAAGAACTAACAACGACAATGTTAGTTTGTAAGTTTTTCTATGTTATTGTTATGGATCCAGCAACATTCGGGCTATCAACCCAATGTCATATAATGGTGTCCGCACGTGTTTGTTTGTTGTTTAGTGCCATACAAAGTGTTCCATTTAACTTGGCTCAGAGGAAAAATCATTTTCCAAACATTGTTGAGTGCAGAGCCGCCAAAGAGATGACGATTGACTGTTTCATATGCGTGTGTACACGACTGTTACTCTGGAGTTTGTGTTTCTCTATGAAATAAGAATGTCTGCCTTGTGCTAAAATTCTGGAACCTTTCGACCAGATACCAGCTTTTGTCTGACCCTTGCCCGCACAGACCTGTCAAACTTCGTAGAGCCTGCTAGGATTGAAGCTTCAGCTTGAATAGCTCTGGAGTTTGTCATACTCAAGCTGCAACAAGATAAAAGGTGCCAGTGATGGCAGTTGTCAGCTTGTACCAGATGCAAACTTGTACACCATATTTATGTACACCAGATCAATATTCACCAGATTAATGTACACCAGATGGATGTACACCAGATCAATGTACACTAGATCAATGTACACCAGATTAATGTGCACTAGACCAATGTACACCAGATCAATGTACACTAGATGAATGTACACTAGATCAATCTGCACTAGACGTATGTACACCAGACTAATGTACACTCAACCAATGCACACCAGATTAATGTACATCAGACCAATGTACACTACATCAATGTATACTACTAAAGTACTAGACCAATGTACAGTACACATAGGCATACCAATCATAATTAATGTACACCAGATCAATGTACAGTACATCAATGTATACTACTAAAGTACTAGACCAATGTACAGTACACATAGGCATACCAATCATAATTAATGTACACCAGATCAATGTACACATATGATTACTATTCAGTTTCTGCATCGCTATTATTTCCCTTGCACAGCCCCCATCGTTTGTTATAAAAGAGCCAGGCATTCAAGGTGTCCGTAATATAAGGGGAAGGTTATCCAGAAAGAAAGTTCATGTTTATCGCTTCTAATAGAGAGCGGGAAGTGAAATGCCTATAAATAGAATTGGGGAAACAAGAGTGGGAAAATCCGATAAAGTGGGAATTTTATTTTTGTGCTGCAAAGCTAACGCTATTGAACAGAAATGTTGCATTCGGTAAGTTGGAACTTTGATAATCCTTTTGTCATAATAATTTAACAGAGCATTATGCTAATCAGTAACATGTACTGTGAGCAGGTAGTAACAGTAAGATCCGGCAAGAATTACTCTAGTCGCCGTACACTTACGAATTTCATACAGTCAAAGCTGTCGCATCTTGGAATGGAGTCACTCGCCTATTTACACAATTACTAAAACATAGGTCTTTCACAGAGGCGCGGCTAGCCGAGTGGATTGGATGTTTGTCTTCTAACCATGAGAATGTGTTCAAAACCTCGTTACGGTATAAGTTGTTTTGGTTTGGTTGTTTTTTTTTTTTGGTTCTAACTTATTCGTTGAATATTCTAACTTTGACGCAAATCTAGATTTCCCTGGATCTCCATATGTTGTTTAGTGTCGGGAATGTAATTCTTGCTTTTTCAATTCAGGCTCTTATATCAGAATATGTACCAGCTGTGCCCAAATAAGTAAACATATTCTTCAAACTGCCCTCTTCCCTTCATCATGATTCATTTTGATTGGCTCTTTCTTAATACTGCTGAGCCCAAGGAGCTTATTTTTCATCATGTTGATATTCAGTCCCAATTTGGCGGATTGTTCTTTGACCCTATCAAATTTTTCTTGCATTTAACTATGATTGGGTGACAATAGTATTACTATTAGATTATCTTAAATCCCTTCTTCTGTGATTCGTTAGTTCATTATTGTTGTCATTCGTTGTCTCCGATGAAGGCATTTTGGTCGTAATGTAGGTTTGGTTTGTATTGTTGTCTCAGTCCTGTATCTGACCATACTCATTTATAATGTGTGGTTTTTTTCAATTTAAATTTCTTAGATTAGCTGAGTAGTCCAAGTCCTCCATTTTTGTGACAATAGTGTCCACTCAGCCCACTGTATAATGTTATTTAGATGTTTTTCCCTCGATCAATGTCTTGATTATCCGACCTGTACAAGAACAGGGAGGACGAGAGCAGAGATCCTTATCTCACCCCTGTTCGCACCCAAAAGCTGTCTGTCAGTGCTCGTTTATGTACCACTCTACTAACTGTATTTAGCTTGTACAGTGCGTGACAAATGAAGGGAGAAATGACCTTAATTCCTGAGCTCTGCGAATCCATTTCAGAACAGGAGAGTAACTTCCGGTATGATAAAACGCACTGATCAGACTATGTTAGTCAGGGGCAGGCGAAACACACTTCCAAACAGTTCTCCCTGGAAACAGCATGTTTCTTAACTTAACTGACCAGACGTTAACTTAACGTCTTTTTACTGGTTTAGAAGACCCTGCAGAGTCTGTATACAACCAGTTACATTTACATCACTTTGCTCTAAAAGCTATGCGCATCCAGTTTATTCTTAAATGCATTAACTGTCCCTGCCTCCACTACCTCCCCTGGCAATGCATTCCAAGCAGACACCACTCTCTGACTAAAAAAATATTTCCTAATATCTAACCTGGACCTCTCTTTAGTCAGCTTGTAGCTATGCCCTCGTATTATTGTAGGTGGCTGTATTTTAAAAAACTTGTTATAGTCTAATTTATCGATTCCTCTGATCATCTTATAAACCTGTATTAAGTCACCACGAAGTCTTCTCTCTTCGAGACACTGTAGGCCGGTTTCGTGATAGTCTGGCTAACGAGGTGGGAATCAGCACTGTGCTTCCTGTAGTTGGAAGCATACTGAAGAGCTTATATTGCACTACAGCCAGGAGTACCACTTTCTCAAGTATACCTCCGGATCCGAGGAGCGCCACTGAAACCCACCACCAACAAACGTCATCAAGAGTACCTAACTGAAGTACGAGTGGCTTTAACAACGACATAAGTCCTCTTGGTCCACTTCAGTGATGAGAGTAAACACTGAAACGATATTTGATATTTTTAGTTTATTTGTTTATTGATTATGCCCGCCACTGCAGCGCGCTCCTTGCTCAAATCCATTAAAGAAAGTCTGTGCCCAAGCATTGGAATTTGTAGTTTCATAGCAATGGTTGTACATGATCGGGGTTATCAGGTTACAGTCGTCCTGTTATATTCAAACCGTGTGACCCTTTGATGGATAAGCCCTCGTTTAAGGTGAAGATGCAGCAGTGAAGGAGCTGACAACAGCCAGCGACTCATAGCTGGCTGCTTGCATCCATAGGTGACTAAGACCCCATTCTTCTTCCGCGTAGAGGCCCTGGAAACAGGGGTCATTAGGCATTAGTGTAATCTGGTCACGGGATAGGGATCATAGCGGGAAGGCAAACCCGTACTGTAAAAAGTCAGGTGAAATCGGATGTGTCAGGCCGAAAGGTGCAGATATCGCAGCCTCGCTGTGAACCACGGTACGATGTCACGGTGTCTTTTTCAAGACGAAGGCCAAAGAATAAAAACAAATTTAACTAGTTGATTCCACAGAGCCGAGACTTGCAAAATTCCTACAATGCTATATAGCCGATATATCGGCTTGCAAACTTCTTGCAATGCTACATAGCCGATATGTCGGCTTACAAACTTCTTACAATGCTACAGAGCCGATGTATTGGTTTGAACTATTAACATACTTAGATTTGAAAGTTTCTCAATAACAACGGTTCCTGAATTTATAAATGTACCTATACTTCCGACCGGGAGTTTTACATTGCTAAAATAAATGTGGCCAGGAGTTCAAATATTTCGTAGTAAATGAGTTAAATGTCGTCAAGGAGTATATCTCAAATAACCCTCTTCCATCACACCTGGTTGCAGGGTCGAAGACTCAGCAGTGAATGAGCTGACAGCAACCAGTGACCCATAGCTGGCTGTGACAGGGCCAGCGAATCAAAGCTAACCAAAGCCCTATTCTGCCTTCACGTTGTGACCCTGGAAACAGACTGCACTCATGCAGCCTGGTTGAGAATAGAGATTGAAGAGGAAAGGCAAACCAAGTCTCAAAAATAACGCTCTTAATCCGGATATATCGAGAGACAGCCTCGCTGTAAACTGCGGCACAACCCAGACTTGAACACCAAGCTCGTGTCCGTTGGGAAGTAAGCCCCATTGACCCAACACATTGTGCTGAAGTAGGATACACCGTCGTTAAAGGCACACCACGTAGTACAATGAATTTCGCCTTAGAGAACAAGGTGAACTAGAAACAAAAATATGTGGTCATAGTTACAAAAGAAGAGACGGAAGACGGACCTCATTTGTAAATCTCATAAATTCTCAAACGCGTGACTTTCTGCTCTATACAGGCATTTCCTTGTAATATTTCCTAATTTATAGATCCACAAAGTGAATACTTTTGGCGGAAGTATGGTTCGTATTGGAGTACTTGGGGCTGGAGCTTTAGGCCTGTCCGCAGCAGTGAACATACAGAAGCTGATGCCAAACGCAAAGGTTAAAATAATCGCAGACCAGTTTGACAGAGAGACTACCACTAGTGGTGCTGGTGGATTGTTTCGACCATATTTATCAGATTTTCCTGGTCTGGATAAAACAATTGTGAGGTGAGCAAATTGTGCTGTGTTGGCGTGTTCAATTCGTTTATTTACTACTAGTTTTACTAACCGGCTTCGTACTGCTGGATTTAGATGTTCTTCAGCGACGTGAACAATAATTGAAGCATTCAGGGCACTAACCCCATAATGCACGATGAGGAAATTAAATACAACGTTAGAGCACTTTTACACGAGTTTC
Organism: Ariolimax columbianus; assembly: GCA_036924085.1. Lineage (NCBI taxonomy): Eukaryota > Metazoa > Mollusca > Gastropoda > Stylommatophora > Arionidae > Ariolimax > Ariolimax columbianus. The sequence goes on along the minus strand of JAVGWX010000016.1, from coordinate 23,762,435 downwards.
TCCTTGAGATAGTTTCGAATGCCCCCAATGGGTAGGATTACTTTTTTGTGCGCCCTGAAAAGGACGTTATGTGGCGGGTTATCGTAGCTTGCCTCACATCCCGAGCGTGCTGATGAAGGTGGGCCGGGGTCTTCTATGCGGTTATGCTATCCTTGGCTTCATCTTCGTGTCGCTAACTATTACGGGGATTTCGTCGATCCCTTTTCTTGTTAGCCAGGCTGCCATGAAAACAGTCCGTTTCCAGGAAGGACAACGAGGAAGCCAAGATGGGGGTCTTGTCCAGTATGTGTTGCCTGAACCAGACTAACATGTCTGATCAGTATATTTTGCCTGACCAGACGTTTTTCTTCCTTCCCTCTCCTTGAGATAGCATTATCAACAAACCTTGCCGTATGCCGAGATGTTGAACAGCTCTTTGCCTATTCTGAAGTGACAGACTCGAGAGAAGTGAACGACTTAGTGGACCCAACGTAGTGCGTTCACCTGAAAATTCCAGACAGAATGAGATGTACAAAATGTCATATTGCTATAGCCCAATATTGGAGTGTTTAAATGTTAGATAACTTTGGGAGGGAACGATATAGTTGCGTTGACCTAGAAGTTCCAGACAGAATCCCTGCGAAAAATTCATGCTGATAGAGCTCACAATTAGAGAGTTGTTGTTTTTTTACAAGACGAACATACACGTGTACTTTCTGTCTTATAGTATATATTTTGTGTAGTATTCTATTTCTTACCCTTTCAGACGTCAAATTGAATACGTCTGAAGAATGCAGGGGTTAACCTGAAGTATTTGACATTTTCAGTGAGCGTGTCCAGGACTAGTACTAGGGATGGCCATTTAGGCAATCTCTGTCCCTCGCATGTATGACATTTTTGTAGCAGATATTCCCATTCCTACCTTATATATGTTTATAAAAATGTTTTTTTTCTTCAGTGAAACAAACATTAAAATACCAGACATTATTCATCCAGAACGAGCAATAATTGTTTGCCTTTACATTCTAAAAATTGTATTTTTGCCAGCCAATGGATAACTGATTCATGGACGTTTTATAACGATCTTGCTACATCAGAGGAAGCACAAGAGAGTGGTCAATCGCTGGTCACAGGAAATGTGTTTTACCACACCCCCCAGGTACTATAGAATGTATTTCTAATTATGTGTAGGCCTATACAATTATTGTTATTATTAGAGCAGCTTTCTAGATGCTCTGTGTGTGGTAGAGACGAAAATATGATCATTGCCAAACGAAGAGCTTCGAAGAGATAAGTAAAAAAAAAAGTAAAGTAACCCATAGCATTACTGCGGTAGGGATGTTAGCGATCTCACATTTCAAGGGCTCGGCTATATGAGGACGGTAGCCTTCTCCTCTTCCTCGCAGTTTTCACTTCTTATGCTGAAGCGGTACCCATTAAAGGCTGGGTCGACCCGGGAGCCGTTGCATTCTGAAAAAATATTTTCACCTCAATTGGGGAATGAACCAATCATATGTGAAGCCAGCTCGCTAACCACATCGCTACGCAGTGTTACCATAAGAGGTGGACTAAAAGTTCAGTCTAGCCCCTCAAGAGTAGAAGACTTTTTCAACTCATGAGACGCACACCCTGCCATTTGCACGTGCACATTCCCATTGAATGGGGCGTAGTTTGTTGTGCTTTAAAAAACGTATAGAAAAGTACTGAATATAGGATACACAAATAAGAGAGTGAACAACGTGCTTCCCCAAGAAAAGAAATAAGAAAATTATTATTATATACTATTGTAGGAGTGGTCTGTCCGGGTCTTTGTGTATGACGATGGCAAGAATATCACTACTGCCTCACGTGGAGTATGTCGTAAGAGGTGACTAACTGTGTGACATGGCATAACACCGGCCATGACTAGGTAGTATGTTTAGAGCAGCATAGATGGCGCCTAACAGGCTGCGGGTCTACTTTGCTCTAGTATTTGGGTCTATTTAGATGGACTCGCACATCGGTTAACCATCCTCCATAAGCGCTTATCCCAACGCAGCGGAGTATTAAGCTGCTCGAGCCTAACCCGCTAAGCAGGAAACCCTTCTAACCTCTACATCCAGCTCACACCAGAGCTAGGACCTGCACAGGGGCATCTACCACTGTAGAAGTACAGGTCGACTAAGACTTAAACTATTGTAGGAACAATTAATGCAATGTTCTTCAACTTTAGACCATACCGTATATCTTATGGGTAATGTGTGAAAGAGAATGGATGATATGGTTACACCCCAGTGCTAAATGAAACTCAATTTTTTTTTTTGCATTCGTCTTATTTCGCTATTCCCCCAAGGGGGTGTGCGTTGCCCTGTTTTTTTAAAATTTTGCGCCTGTCGGTCCGGTGCATCCAACTTCTGCATTCATTTTATGTAAGGGTCTGCTTCCTCCTACATTTTCTAAGTGTTTGCTTCCCTGCGGTAACGACTGTGATTGTGGAGCAAACCCAGCACCTTCAGATTGTGAGTCGTGTCACTTAACCACTAGCCCACGCCGTCCCCGTAAAACTCAAATAAAACCCCCGACAAATACAAACACATGAGAAACAGTACTTACTTTCTTTGTTGACTGTTCTTTAGTCAATACTATTTGGAATCTTATATTAACACTAGGGGACCAAGATGCAGCAGTGCATAAGCTAACAGCAACCAGCGACTCATAGCTGTCTGCTTGCATCAGGGTCAGTGAACCAAGACCATATTCCGCCTCCATGTGGTGGCTCTGGAAACAGTTTTCATTAGTCACAAGTGTAGTCTGGTCATGGGATAGGCATTGAAGTGAGAAGGCAAATTCAGTTCTAAAAAAAGGCAGCTGAAATCGGATGTGTTGGGCCAAAAGGTGCAAATATTGCAGCCTCGCTGTGAACTGCAACACAGCGTCACAACGTCCTTTTCATGATGGAACTGGAGAAGATATTAGCACACAAATGCATGTTGTAAGCATCCTTTGTGGTGTGTCAGGGTGTTTGTGTTATTATTGCAAGGCTCGTGTAGCAGAGTATATATAATACATGATTGCTCAGAAATGACAAAGCCGAAGTCATAAAAAGAAATAATTTACTACAATACAATATCCTCGACTTCAGTCCGACAGGTGTGCCGCATGCAGTCTGATACTTCGCCGTGTCGTACTATTTCGAACCTAGGTCTCTCAGCAGACCATCTTGTGATCGTATGTGTTATAATCTTATGGCCATCAAAACGTCGTTCAGAGTGCCCATCTGTTATCTGTCAGACCACTACATGGCCAGCCCGGAGGTATTTGCGAGACAGCGCGGCCTCCACGACGTCTCGAAATAGTGTGCGTTCTCTGATTCCAGCATTGTGGATTCGATCTCTGATCAAGATCCCGAGTACACGTCTTTTCATCGCTCGCTGGGTAACTCGGAGTTCTCTGCATGCACGTTGCGCAGATTCCACACTTCACATCCGTAGATCATGGCTGGTATGGCTGTAGATTCCACACTTCACATCCGTAGATCATGGCTGGTATGGCTGTAGAATTGAAAACGTGCGCTTGTGCCATGGTGTATTTCAGTTGCGGGTGTATAGGCTTTATGGCATTGAAGCTAAACCAGGCTGCAGCTCTTCATCTGACGATTTGTCAAGGGTGTGGGTAGTAATAATTTCCTGCCCAAAGTATATATAGACGTTGACGTCTTCGACATGCTTATTTCCCAGCTTGATCTCGCATTTGCGACAGTATGGATTTCGGAGACATTGCATTTTCTTTTTGCTCGTCCGTAATCCGACACCTCTGCTGACCTCGCAAAACATAAATTTATGACAATAAATATAACAGCTACAGATCTGACATCCTTCTGGTACATAAAACTATAATTTCACCTTTTAGCTTCATGGGGAGCATATCATTACTACAACTGGTGTCTATCTTTACATGGCGCATGAATCCGAACACTTGCAGTGGTATTATCTGTAGAAATAGTTTTTACATGACGAGGTTGCTAGCGCCATGTGTAACAAACATCCTTTGGTGATCTTTTATGACATGCTTTGAAGGTTACAGTGGCCCTATTCTTTCCATCCCAGGTACCACTCATGTACATAAAGTTGTGTGCTATACACAAAAAATACATACACATTAATAAAGTACAATAAATTAGCTGCACGAAGAAGTTTTTGGCATGCACATGATGAACAGTGTAAAATAGTAAGACAATATAGGTGAAGGTAAAGGTCAGCCCCATTGCAACAATTACCATCGGGGGGAGGAGGGGGGAAGATAACTATTAATGTGATAAGTCACAGCCTATGTGAGGTGGGGTGGCCAGTTCCCTTCCTTTCTCTTTGTACTTTCTCCAACTCAAACGTCAGGTACCCATTTACAGTTGGGTTGACTCGTGGAGCGATCATACCAGGTCCGAATTTGTTTCTGTTCGTCCATGATTTTGAACTGACGCGCTGTAACTCCAGTCTTAGCAAGGCAGTTCATTGCCGACTAGGCTACATGCTAAACAAGACAAAATAAATTTACATTAAAGCTAACTATTCATTTAAATTTCCCCTTAGTCAGTCCTCTTTTATCCCTGTAAAAGTCGTGTTGAAGTCTTTTTTTATACTTGCAATAGAGTATGCAGACAAACAAGTGGTTGGCCTGCCGTGTCTTTGTATTGTGTCTGCTTTCGGCCTCCATGTTGGCCACTTTAGAATTGTTGCCCATACAGCAGCTAAGTGCTCTTTTAGATTTCCAACGGCCAGGGGTTATTTTACGTGCTCAGTGTGTACATGGCACCTTTGAGTTTATCATCTATCTCCAATAGGACTAACTGCGGATCTTACTTACCTTGAGACCAAGGGGACACTTGGAGTATGTGAGATTCGAACCACCAACCGTTTCACACTTTCATTTTCATTTTTAGAGATGAGCATCTTACATCTCAGTTATAGCGACCCAACACGTCTCCATTTATTTAAAAGTGGATCTAATCATCTCAGTTACAGGTTTCTGCTTGAGAAAACATCCAAAGTCAAGGACTGAATTACCACACCTAGTAGAGGCTAAGTTTACATGGACTAACTTTCACTTGTCTTTGGCAGGGGAAGTTGCAAGAAATGTAGATAAAACAACACAAGGAGCTTAGTGGGATGTGCACAGTGAACCTTTCTCTTTTTAAATCATTTTTGTTTCATTAAAAAAAAATATTTTTAAAATGTTACAAACTATTTGTAGCACCTTACAACCTATGTAAAACAATCTCACCAAGTAACATAATTGTTACTGATACCACTACTGCAAGTGCATGAATACATGCTTCTTGTAAGTGGCACCAACTGTAGTGGTAGTCCTATACTATGATGAGTGATACGGTTAAAGAATAAAAACGCCACTATTTGATTGAAATACTGTCAGGCAGAAAATATAGTCCATCTTGTTTCTCATTTTTTTTCGTTTTCTGCTTCTAATTATTTTGCTTATTTCTGTGGGTCAATCTGCTGTCATCTCCATATCTTCACCCTTCTCTGCATTTATCTTTGAATATTATCGAAATAATATCTACCAGGACCACCAGTATGCTCTCATATCTAAGCTGACATATGATTTTCATCAAGTGTCAGCGGAGACTCTCAGGAAAATGAAAGTAAACTACACGTAAGTATTATCTAAATAGTGGATCATATTTATAGATAAAACAGGTATTTTTGGTATAGATTACAGGTTTAGAAAGGTCAAGGAAGTCCCCATTTGGACACTGCCACAACGGATGAAGTGTTAGAGACTTCATTGTACGAGGTCTCTGTTATTCTTAAGTGAGAGCAACCAATTTTCTTCCTTGCTGCCTTGTGTTGAGCTAACCAATCAATCAATACCTATTCTGCTCCCTGTGGAGTATATGTCTTCGATACATACATGCAAAGTCATTAATCATTGACATCTATATCTGTTGACATTTCTGTGACTTAAAGTTTCTGCAGGATGGGGTGGCAAGCCCTATGCCAACCCTTCTTAGTCGCCTCTTATGGCATGCCTGATAGGTTACAATGTTACTATTCTTTGTTCCCCTTTAGGACTCCGGTAACACTTGGACGTTGTCTTGACCTCTCTAACAGAAAATATGGACCCATTTACAACCTGCTAGATTGGAGTGTATCTCTACACTGAAATAAACCTGATATATTAACACTGAAAAAAAATTGAGCAACTCACTGAAGTGTAAGTGTTTACCAACACAGTCAGCCATAACAGCACTCAAATCCCACAAGAATATCGAATTGAACGAAACGGAGGGGGGAAGGGGGGGGGGGTGTTACAGCCTTGGTGAAAATGTCTCAAGGGTTACAGAAAGCCGTGATTCAGTGGATACAACCACACTGTAACATCAAGAAAAACTAGGACGAAGTGGGGTTAAAACTGATACAGGAAGATGAGCTGGTCAACTATGAAGAGGCTAAAGCCATAAATAAATGGCAAGACAAGATAAAGTGGCAGGAAGAACACCACAAACACTACACAGATGATGGATACCACCAACTGTCTAGAATATCATACATCATCTCCAAAATGGGTTCAACAGAATGAGACAACACTTGTACACTAAATTCAAGACATGTACCACCAGCCTATATTACTACGGCCTGGCAGACATGACAGCAGCAAATGAACTTCAGGAGTGCCCTAGAACACATATCTGGACAAAATGATGTGGCTCACGTCCACTTCGCCTGAGAAAAAATTATACGGCAGTATTGAAACCCTAAAAAAGACAGCGAATTTATTGAGCAGTGCATGAGCTTCAGCGGTCAGCGACCCATAGCTGACTGCTCGCGTTGGGGCCAGCGAACCAGAGTTGCCAAGACCCTTCTACACCTCCAGGCGATGATCATGGATAACAGGTTGCAACAGAGCAGACTGGCTAAGGTGAAGGGATCGAAGAGGGAATGCTAACCCGGTACTCAAAAAATGATTGCTGAAGTCGGATGTGTTGGACCGATAGATACAAATATCGCAATCAAGCTGTAAACTGCGACACAACACATTCCGTTCTCTGGACTACATTCTGCTACTTAAGCCCTTTTTAGGGTTTGGCAGTGAGAGATTGAGAACGAACAAAGCCAAGCCAACAAAGCCATTTGAGTATCCGGGGTTCCAGTCTAAATGAGCAATGATTCGCAGAAGAAGTGTATCATTTACAGGTAAAATATTATCATTGTGTTATGTTCTAGTTAGAGCATTGAGGCAGCACTGGAGTCTGCTTCTTAGCAGAATTTCTGCAGTTACTTCTGCAGCATTTTGTTTTACATGAATAAGTAAATCAAAGAACTAGGAAAACTTCAGAGATCTTCAACAATAGTTCTCCAATGGCTACCCTTGCACTTTGAAATCACAGGAAACGAAAGAGCTGACGCTCTAGAAAAAAATGGCGGTAAAACGGCACAATTTAATAATAGCAACAGCTGATAAATATTATATTTAAGCCAACTGCTAGTGTCAAATACGGTTTCTGTCCAAGGCGCATGAGAGCAGAATTTTGCAGTGTGAAATAAAGTGTTTGAAACAAAGACATTTGAAGCATGGTCGGAACTACGTCTTGTGAGGAGTACATTTCCAGGCACAAAATACGTTGGTTCGCTCATCTCACGAGAATGCACCATCAATATCAACTGATGACATTTTGTATTTACTTTCACTGTCCTCACACATTTTGTATTGTTTTCACTGTCCTCAGACATTTTGTATTGTTTTCACTGTCCTCAGACATTTTGTATTGTTTTCACTGTCCTCAGACATTTTGTATTGTTTTCACTGTCCTCAGACATTTTGTATTTACTTTCACTGTCCTCAGACATTTGTATTACTTTCACTGTCCTCAGACATTTTGTATTACTTTCACTGTCCTCAGACATTTTGTATTGTTTTCACTGTCCTCAGACATTTTGTATTGCTTTCACTGTCCTCAGACATTTTGTATTGTTTTCACTGTCCTCAGACATTTTGTATTACTTTCACTGTCCTCAGACATTTTGTATTACTTTCACTGTCCTCAGACATTTTGTATTGTTTTCACTGTCCTCAGACATTTTGTATTGTTTTCACTGTCCTCAGACACGGATACACATTTACAACAGTGATCACACAAAGCCATAAATATATTGTCTGGCTTATGAATAAGTGAGTATGCCGCTAACATTTATTTTTAGAGTGTGATATATTGTTTTCTTTTTCCTCTTCTCGTTTGCCATGTTTAAAAAAAATTGTGTCTACATGGGAAGTTCAGTTCTCTGGATAAAGGTTGGTGAACAGCTCTTCAAGACTCACAAATAGTTTTGTGTGAAGGTTCGTCTCCAAGCACCAGTGCTCTGTACGTAGTTGCCTAGGATATAGGTCTTCAACTGTCTATGCTGCTTGTCCACACATACACATGGGTGATAGAGCCAATTTTAGTCTGTGTATATGACTATATAATCTGTCAAGTCCTATTCTCATTTGGAACAGGATCACTTGTTTCGCTCCGCTCAATCAAGGAAGTGATAGTTGTCTCTCGTTTGGTCGACTTTCCTTCTGGCTTGGACAATGTTCTTCTTGTCCTTGTAGGTGATTGTTTGTTTTTTTTGTTCTCATGCAGCTCTTTATTTTGCTAACTTTCTTCTCTCTTGTTTTCTAGTATGCCACAGTGTGATGGTATTCGTTTTACCACTACCCTTCTTTATACTTATATTTTACCTTGGTACATTTAAAGCTCTGACAGTTTATCGTTCTTGGAGCTTGCAGAACTGACATTGCTTGTGTAAGGAATATGAAATACAATAGAATATGAGGGCTGATCAAAAAGTATCCAACCTTACGCTGGAAAAAATAAACTAACTATCTATTATTACAAAACCTACCCAATACCATTTCAAATAGGCCTGTTCTGGGATCAAGACACTGAGCAGCACATGAGCTGCAGCGGTTAGTGACCCATAGCTGACTGCTAGCGTCAGGGCCAGCAAAACAGAGCTGCCAAGACCCTTCTACACCTCCACAGATGCTGAGCAGCACATGAGCTGCAGTGGTCAGTGACCCATAGCTGACTGCTAGCGTCAGGGCCAGCGAAAAAGAGCTGCCAAAACCCTTCTACACCTCCATGCGGTGATCCTTGATAACAGGTTGCAGCAGGGCAGACTGGCTAAGAAAAAGGGATCGAAGAGGGAATGCTAACCCGGTACTCAAAAAATGCTTTCTGAAGTCGGATATGTTGGACCGAAAGGTGCAAATATCGCAGTCAAGCTGTAAACTACGACACAACGCATTCCGTTCTCTGGACTACATTCTGCTACTTAAGTCCTTTTAGGGTTTGGTAGCGGGAGATTGAGAACGAACGAAGCCAAGCCAAGCCAAATAGGCATGTTCTGAGTTGGCACACTTTTTCAAGTTCTCCAACTGCTGGAAGCATTTCTGGAAGTCATTTCTTTTAGTTGTTCATCATGCGCTTTGGTGCTTTGTCACATTTGTCTTGATTTATTTTATGCTCTGAAATCTTTGTCACTTTGCGTGGCACCTTGAGTGTTGCAAGGAACCAAAAGTCACAGGAAGTCCTATCTGGGTAGTAGGGAGAGTACTGAACCTGTTCAATGTCTTATTTCTGCAACAGATTTGTTAGTCGGAGAAAATCCATCACAACAATGCTCTTGATGGAGATGGTTTAAGAATAACTTCCAGAAATGCTTCCAGCTTTGGAAATACCGTTGGGAGAAACATGTAAACTCAGAGGTGGATTAGCGTTATCGGATACTTTATGATCACGCTTCATACAGCCTGATGACATTGGCTTGTTTATTATTTCTGCAGCAATGTTTAGTGCTTGTCTTGTTTAAGGCTTTTTTAAGTGGCTAATGACGATCAGTTTCTTTTTTTAAAATTTCTTTCATCCATCATGCCCCACCGTACCAGATTTTTCATCTTTCTTCCTCATCTTTTCTTGTAATTGATTTTTCTTGCTGTCACAAGATGTTCCAGGTCCTCTTTTTTTAAATATGCATCCAATTAATTTTGTCTGTCGTCTTTTTATTTTAATCGGAGTGAACTTTTTTACTGTTTAACGAGAGCCAACCTTTATAGGCTAAGTTAAATTGTACTAATTTGATCTTTTTCAGTTTCAAAAAAGATGGGGGCACAACAGAACGTAGGACTGTCCAAGATTTGAGAGATGTGAGTTTAGAGATTGGCCAGAGAGCACTAAGCTATATTTCCCTATTAGCTGTCTACTGTCCTGCGTAATAGAGATTAACCAAAGAGATTATAATGCTATCTTGTCAGCTGTCTTCTGTTCTGGAGATTAGAAGTTAACCAGAGAGAATATTATGCTATCTTGTCAGCTATCTTCTACATTGAGGTGAAGAGGTTGGCTAGATAGAATATTTTGCTATCATAACAGTTGTCTTCTGTCCTAAGATATAGAGGTTTAGAGAGAATACCATGTTATCCTATCAGCTGTCTACTGTCCTGGGGTACAGAAGTTAATTAGAGAGAATACCAATGCTGTCCTGTCAGCTGTCTACTGTCCTGAGGTGTAGATGTTAACCAGAAAGAATATTATGCTATCCTATTAGCTGTCTTCTGTAATGTAGCAGTTGGCTGAAGAGAATACAGGGGATGTTATCATATTCACTAGACACAACAGCGAATAACTTGACTGCAGCCATCAACTTATAGCTGGCTGCTTGCATCAGGGTCAGGGAAATAGAACTAACCAAGACCCTACTGGAAACAGGCTGCAACCATGCAGCCTGGCTAAGAGAATAGGGATTGAAGAGGGAAGACAAACTCAATTTCAAAAATGTTGTGCTGAAACCGGATGTATCAAGCTGTAAGGTGCATATATTGCAGCCTCACTGTAAACTACAACATAACATCACAACATCCTTTTCAGGATGAACACCAAAGACAAACATTCTGTCAGCTGTTCCTTATTTTGGCCTGATTTCAGTTGTTCTCAGTCCTTCTGAACTGTCTCATGTTATCTTCCTATCAAACGTTGAGTTGTCCTAACTATGTGGGTCCCTGATTTTTTGTTGTTGCCTCTATGTTAGTCATGGTTCCCAACCAGTTTCTTTGTGTACAATATGCTACCTTTTGTCATTTCAGCTATGTGGAGAGTTGGACCTGGTCATTAATTGCTGTGGTTTAAGAGCTAATGAGCTTCTCGGTGATAATTCAGTTTATCCTGTGCGAGGACATATGGTAGAGGTATGTGAATGCAATTTACTTGCTTCTTCCCCTCTACAACCCAAATTGGTAACGGATGTTTAATTTAATTAAACTAAATTTTTTGGGTTATGAATAACCTATGCTATCAATGTCAAAACTGGACGCTAACATGAAATGAAAACAATGAGCAGCGCATGAGCTGCAGCAGTCAGTAACTTATAGCTGACTGCTAGCATCAGGGCCTGTGAACCAGAGCTGCAAAGACCCTTCTACACCTCCACATGGTGATCCTGGATAACAGGCTACAATAGAGCAGACTGGCTAAGTAGAAGAGATCGAAGAGGGAAGGCAACCCGGTGCTCCAAAATGCCTGCTAAAGTCGGATGCGTCAGACCGTTTCAGGGCTTGGTAGCGGGAGATTGAAAACAAACGAAGAAGAAGAAGAAATGAAAAACAACACATTGCAACAGCAGAAATGAAATGCCTATTGGATGATCAAAACAATATTGGATGATCAAAAGAAACGATGATATCAGGAGGAGACTAGTGGGAACAGCACCAGTATTAGACTACATTAAAATTATTTGTACCTTCCTCCAGGTGGTTTGTTAATAGCAGCATAGATGGTGCCTAACTGGCTGTGGGTCTACTTAGCTCTAGTGTTTGAGTCTATTAAGATGGACTTGCACATCAGTTAACTACCCTCCGATTACAGACTGCAGAGTCTTCTAAACCAGTATAAAAGATGTTAAGTCAAGTTAAAAGGCAGCAACTAAAATTGTTTAACTATGTAACAAGACTCAAACCACTCCCCACCCCCAACCCCCAACAATGAATGCTATTTAGATACAAAGAATTCAAGGCCAAAGGCAGACCATGAAAAAGGTGACCTACGGAAATATTTGAGGCAGTGAATGCCACTGTGCATGAGGCACACAGTCGGGCTAGTTCTGGAGATCTCATCACAACCTGACACTGAAAGGCCTAACAGCTAAAAATTAATGAAAGAAAGGTCCAAATTAGATATTAGGAAATATATTTTTAGTCAGGGAGTGGTGAATGCTTGAAATGCATTGATACTGGAAATTAATACATTCAAGAACAGATTGCATGCGCATAGTTTTTAGATCAAGGAAATGTAAAAGAAACTGGTTGTATATAGATAGCTGTTTTCTAAACCAGTATAAAGACTTTAAGTTTAAGGATAAGTGAAAAGAAAGAAAGAAGGAAAGAATAACAAACACAGACAACTAGCAAAGAACAGAGTAATAAATAGGGCTAGAGATTAAGGATAGAAAAAGTGTAGATGAATGAGACATCCCTTCAGAAAGAAACCTAACATTATTACCAGACATGCACTGGATTGGAACTCTCAGGTAAGAGAAGATTAGGAAGGTCAAAGAATACCTTGTGAAGAATGGGGAAAGATGTCGTCAATGCAACGGGAGACTCATAGGTAGCGCTTTAAGAAGATAAGCAAAGTTACAAATTGTTTGAGGGTGACAATTGGAATCAAAAGTAGAAAGCAAATGGCAACTAATAATTCAAAGCCATGATAATACCATAAAATCTTGCGTATAATATGCAAAATTTTTACTCATTTTGGCCCTCTAAAATTCAAGTGCGTATTATACTCGAATACTAAAAAATAAATGTCATTTCGATTCCAAAAGAAACCTATATTGGAAAGTTTGTCAATTTGACAGTGAAAATGGCACAAAATTGAAGTACCTAAAATGTAGATGCTTTGTACCTGTTCTGTATGTTATTACACTTGGCTCTGCCGAAGACGGATGTGTCGGACCAAAAGGTGCAAATATCGCAGTCAAGCTGTAAACTAGCGACACAACGTTTCCGTTCTCTGGACTACATCCAGCTCCTTGCAAAGCTCTGTTCAGAGCTTGGTAGCGGGAAGTTGAGAACAAACGCAGAAGAAGATTACACTTGCTTTAATTTTTTAAAAACAAATGTTTCATTTTAAAAAAACCTGGAAAAATCATGGTGTGTATTATGGTGTCAATACATAAATAGTTGAGATTGGGAAACAGCTGTGGTTTGTTTATTTTCTTGCTGTAAGTGTAAGCACCACTGAATTTACATGGTCGTAGAGTGAGCATATTTGTTTCTAAATCAATTAAACCAATCTGTGTACTAAATGAAACATGTTTCTGTCTGCATGTGTTGTCAAAACAAACCAATACTACATACTTCTTTTGAAAGCTTTTTTTGTCCACTGGCTAGGTGGTCTAGGGGTGTGATTCTTGGCTAGAGTGCTAGAGGTTCATGGTTCAAATACAAGACAGGTCTTATGATTTGTTTCTTCAAATTTATCGTGTTTAAAATCTGATTTAAAACATTTATCAATAGTACAGTTTCGCTGGCGAGCAAATGTTCTGTCCTTGTCTGTAACTAAAATAGATTAACAAGGCTCATCGTACATAAACTAAGGAACATGAGTCTTGAAAAGTGTGAAATGAGAAAGATTGTGAGCAAGAGAGTGAGAGGAAGACAGAGAATAAAGGTAGTTGTGCTGTCTTGGCTTCATCTGCGTGTCACTCACTACAATGGGGATCATGTCGATCTCTCACCTCATTAGCTAGGCTGCCATGAAAACATCCCGTTTCCAGGGAGGGCTACTAGGAAGTTGAGGTGAGAGTCTTGGCCAGTATATTTTGCCTGATCCTGACTAACTTGTCTGATCAGTATGTTGTGCCTGACCAAATGTTAGTCATAGAAGATAAATAGATGACGTAAAAGTAATCCTTCATGACATAGGCTTACAACAACGAACACAACACACTTGGCTCAGAAATGAAGACTTGAGCTTTCGCGATGCCCACTGACACAAATTATTTTTTTTTTTTTATTTTTTTTTTTGCATTCGCCTTTTTTTCTCTAATCCCCAAGGCGGTGTGCGTTGCACTGTGGTTTTTATTTTGCGCCTGTCGGCCCAGTGCATCCGACTTCAGCATGCATTTTATGAAAGGGTCTGCTTCCTCCTGCATTTTCTAAGCGTTTGCTTCCCCGGGGTAACGGCCGGTGCTGTGATGGGGATCGAATCCAGCACCTTCGAGTCGGGAGCTGTGCCACTTAACCACTAGGCCACACCGTCCCCTACTGACACAAATGAATGGACAACTAACAATCTCCTAACTATCATGCAAATTAAAAGTAAAGGTTGTCTCTTAAGAGGTACTAGGTAGGTAGGACACTTAGGGAACAAGGGCTCATTGCACCAACCCTCCATTAATGGGATGAGTCTCTTCTTCTTCTTCTTCTTCATTCATTCTCAATCTCCCGCTACTAATCCCTGAATAGGGCTTTGCAAGTAGCAGGATATAGTCCGGAGAACGGAATGCGTTGTGTCGCTAGTTTACAGTTCGACTGCGATATTTGCACCTTTCGGTCCGACACATTCGTCTTCGGCAGGGAAGTGGCTGAGTCTAAAGCTGCATGCAATGAGAAGGATGGTTTTTTTTAAATTTGACCTAACCAGGTAATACGTGGCCGGCCATGGAGGCAGTGGGTCGTTTCAAATCCTTGGTGTCCATGGCTTACTTTAAGAGTTGGTGAGTGGGGATGTCCTAATTGGTCTACCTACCAACCTAACTACTGGACCTGCTCTTAGTTACACTCTGTGTTCAGTTGTTCTCTTGTATACTTTTGAAATTTGCCAGTTAATCTGTTCTCTTGGCATTTTACTGTTTGATGTTACCAGATATATGCACCATGGATCAAGCATTTCTATTTAACGGAAGATGACATTTATCTCATACCACAGTAAGTCTCTCATCTGTAACTTTTAAACCGATTATATATATAAATATCACAACAGAAAACAGAACAATGCCAATAGTTGAAAGACAATTAAGTGACACACAGTTTGGCTTCAGGAAAGGAAAAGGTTGCACAGACGTCCTGTTTACTCTAAAACAGATTTGTGAACAAACTATTGAAATTAATCAGGAACCAGAACATTATCTTTGTAGACCAGGAGAAAGCTTTTGACAAAGTGGATAGAAACAGAAGATCCTGGAAAACTAGGAAGTGCAAGGAAATTTATTAAAAAATATAATTGCTATGTATAAAAACAGTCAAAGTACTGTGAGAGCACCAAGCAGACTCACTAAGTGGTTTGCAGGTAAGACAGGGATGTGTACTAACACTACTTTTGTTTATTGTATACATTGATCAAATATAAACTAAAGCAAAACCAGAAACCACCACAATGAATAAGCTCCTTTTTGCAGATGATCAGAGTATCTTTCATTCCGATGAACAAAACCTCCAAGAACATCTGAAAGCCCTTGACAATGACTGCGACAGATATAATATGAGGATTAGTACAGCAAAGACTGAGGCAATGAAAATCAGTAGAATAGAGAAAACACTAAATATACAGATAAAAAGAACAGAGTTTAAACAAGTCAGTGAATTCAAATAGTTGGGCAGCGTCTTTACACAAGATGGAAGGCTAGATAGAGAGGTGGAATCAAGAAGAAAAAAAACACGGAATGACAACAACATCAGCGACAAAGCTGGCACACAACAGAAAACTACATCTCACCACAACGTCTAGCGATACAAGTGGATAGATGATGATATATATATATAAAATAGCTCATGTGTAAGCCCTGTGGCTACTGTAACCTAACTAGCATATAATAAAATAAATATAACTATAAAATGTTGTGCATAAGGCTAACAACTTCATTAGGTAAAACAAAGCAAACAACCAGAATTACCAAGTCTGCCACAAATCATATCAGCTACAGTGTTATCTATGACTGAGCTTCAAATGAAAACCTTAAAAGTTGGATAGAAATTAGAAAAATTGGGCCTTTATATTGTAACTTGTCAATATGGATGTTACGGATGTCAAGAGTGTCCTGCATATGCCATCACAGTGCAGACAAACAACATATTTGCAGTTAAAATATGGTGGCCCTACTATTGACATGCACCAAAATAAAGCAGCATTCTGTTATCAGTTTTTTTGAGCAGCAAAGGGGTGAAACCTATAGAAAACCATCGGCGAATGAAGGTCCAGTACGGTGATGTATGCCTTTCACTCCAGCAAGTGTATGAGTGGAGTAGGAAGTTTAAAAATGGCATGAGTTTTGTAACAGATTGTTCGCAACCACCCACACAGAATAGTGACCCCAGATTTGATTGTAGCTGTTGATCGACTCATAAAGGAAAATTGCCAATTGACTGTGAATTAAGGGTATGCATCACCGTACTGGACCTTCATTTGCCAATGAATTTCTGTAGGTTTCACCCCTCAGCCGCTCAAAAAAAAAGGATAACAGAACGCTGCTCCTCTTTATATATATTTTTTCAATGTTGCCCATTATTCTAGACTAAATTATATTGTTACAATATTGCCCATTATTCTAGACTAAATCATATTGTTTCAATGTTGTCCATTATTCTAGACTAAATCATATTGTTTCAATGTTGCCCATTATTCTAGACTAAATCATATTGTTTCAATTGTGTCCATTATTCTAGACTAAATTATATTGTTTCAATGTTGCCCAGTATTCTAGACTAAATTATATTGTTTCAATGTTGCCCATTATTCTAGACTAAATCATATTGTTTCAATGTTGCCCATTATTCTAGACTAAATCAAATTGTTTCAATAGTGTCCACTATTCTAGACTAAATCATATTGTTTCAATGTTGTCCATTATTCTAGACTAAATCATATTGTTTCAATGTTGCCCATTATTCTAGACTAAATCATATTGTTTCAATTGTGTCCATTATTCTAGACTAAATTATATTGTTTCAATGTTGCCCAGTATTCTAGACTAAATTATATTGTTTCAATGTTGCCCATTATTCTAGACTAAATCATATTGTTTCAATGTTGCCCATTATTCTAGACTAAATCAAATTGTTTCAATAGTGTCCATTATTCTAGACTAAATTATATTGTTTCAATGTTGCCCATTATTCTAGACTAAATCATATTGTTTCAATGTTGTCCATTATTCTAGACTAAATCATATTGTTTCAATGTTGCCCATTATTCTAGACTAAATTATATTGTTTCAATGGTGTCCATTATTCTAGACTAAATTATATTGTTTCAATGGTGTCCATTATTCTAGACTAAATCATATAGTTGCAGTGTTGTTCATTACTCAATCTAGAACAAATCATATGTGTGCAATGTTGCCCATTTTGCTGGTGGGGATGAAGTGTTATTAACTTGATTGTATGAGGTCTGAGCATTTTATGAGGTGGGGTGACCAGTTTCAATCCTTGTTGTCTTGTCTTTCTAAACCGTAAGTCATGTTCCCATTTACAACTTTGTAAACTGACGCAAGTCATGACCTGGACGAGAATCTGGATGAGAACCTTGCCTCCTTTGCTGTTAGAGACATCAGCTCTGCCACTCAGATGTTCTGATAACCATTAGCAAGACTAAGTGCAAATTTTTCATTATTACATCTAAATTTTGTTGTCACCGGAAATTAAATCCGTAGACTGGTTTTAGAGACCCTGTATCATGTCACATCAATATTTTCGGTACTCTGTAACATATTTGAGTTTATCGTAGAATTTGCCATTTATCTGCAGGACTGAGTGATGAAAGTAGTCCTTGGTATGCCACTGCCTCGTCTGCTTTGTTCTTGTTCCGGTGTAACCATTGTATAACAATATTCAAAAAATATTTTGCATATACAAAATATATAATCTTGGTAATTTAAAAACTCAAAAATTGAAATTTACAGGATTCAAACTCCTTAATTTCAGTGATGAGAAAGTGCATGTTGGAGGTGTTCGAGAGAAAGGAAACTACAGTCTATCCCCAGATCCTGCGACCAGAGAAAAAATCATCAGACGAGCTGAGATACTATTGCCACAGATCAAGGTATGCAAATACAAAGATGTTGAGATTAATACAATTTATATTAATATTAATAATCAAGAACTGCTAGTGATCTAGTTTTTCTGTACTTTTTTCATTTTTGTCCCGTACTTGATTAGGACCATAATAGTAAGAATATCAATAATTGCTGTTAATTATCTTTTTAAACTACATTTCAATCTTACAAATATCTCAATACAATCAATGAATAAATACCTTTTTAGCTCCCTGTTGAGCATAAGTCTTCAAAAAATACATACTAAGTCATCAAATGTTGACCTGTCTCTCCAGGGCGCAAGCCTGGGCACTGAATATGAAGACCATGGGCTGCCTAAACTGCAAGATCCCCCTCTTGGCCTCACTGGTGTAATTCAAAGGAATGCAAAGCATGACAATTTAACACCAGCTCAGCTGCAGGAGCTGCCAGAATAAGTTCGCAATTTTGAAACCATCCGCCTTAGATGCTACCACTCCAGAATTTGTCTGGGTTTACTCCCGTAGCCCTACCGCTTCTCGAGGTTTCCACAAAGCAGTGGAGTCGTTGCCCGCATATGCTAGTTACTCGAGACATCCAATGATATGATCATTGTCCCAGAACTAGTCAGCACTTCCTGGCAGTTGTGGGTTTAAAATCAAAGTTCCCCTCTCCTAGGGGAACTGTCTGAACAGGCTAATGAGCTTCGTCTACCCAGGTTTAGAATCAGAGTTTATCTTCTCTTAGATTGGCTGCCAACCAAGGCTAATGAGCCCAATCTGCCTGCCCAATTAAACCGCCAGATACTTGGTCACGCCCCACAGCAGGCTCTGTAAGGAACAGGAATCCCTTTATGAAGGTGCTGCTGGGGACACAATAATGTAGGAGAGGCCATTGGCATGGAAACTCCTGCCTGGAAAGCCAAACAGTGAATCCAACAGCGATTTCTACACCTGGAAAGGAGATGCTATAACAGACGCTTCACTTTCCTTTAACAAGCGAGACATCCAGCCCAGACCTTGCTGTCTATATCTGTTGAAATAAGGTTTTTACAGGAAGGAGTAGCACAATCCTTCTCTATCGCATCTTATGAGATGCCTGGCATGTTACAGTGTTATTATTCTTTGCTCCCCTGTCAAACCCCAATAACACTCTGGCGAGTTTCTCAATTACCATAAGGTTTATATATTTTGTATACTTCTTTTTCCTACTACCCTTGCGATGTGTAGATTTCTTGTTATCACCAGGTGGGATGCTTGTGCTGTCATTAGGTGTAACTTCGTGAGAGTGTCAGAGACACTCTTGATCCACCTATGTTAAGGTCAGCCCCTTGTACATCAACCAAAGACTTACATATGATACGCTCTCGCTGCAGGCTGGTCATAACACATGCTAACCAGATGTCAACATCACTTAATTTTTTGGACTTGGTTGGTTGCTAATGCCCGCAATGGGTTGGTAACCTTTTTGTGCGCCCTGTAAAAAACAGAACTTGTGGCACATTGCAGAAGCTTTCCTGACATCCTGAGCATACTGATGAAGTGGATCGGGATCCTCCAGGCAGTTGTGCAATGCTTGGCTTCATCTGCGTGTCACTCACTACTACGAGGATCATGTTGAACCTCACCTTAGTAGCCAGATTGTTGTCCTCTACAACAGCCCATTTCCAGGACAACCAACGAGGAGGTCAGGTGAGGGTTTTGGCCAGTATCTTTCTCCTGACCCTGGCGAACATTGTCTGATCAGTGTGTTTTTGCCTGACCCTGGCTAACATTGTCTGATCAGTGTGTTTTGCCTGACCCTGGCTAACATTGTCTGATCAGTGTGTTTTGCCTGACCCTGGCTAACATTGTCTGATCAGTGTGTTTTGCCTGACCCTGGCTAACATTGTCTGATCAGTGTGTTTTGCCTGACCCTGGCTAACATTGTCTGATCAGTGTGTTTTGCCTGACCCTGGCTAACATTGTCTGATCAGTGTGTTTTGCCTGACCCTGGCTAACATTGTCTGATCAGTGTGTTTTGCCTGACCAGACGTTAGCCTCATCGTCCCAATTTTTTTTACTTCAATGTAGGTCCTAACTGAATTTGTCCACACTATCTGCCTCAGTGTGGTGTTGCGGATTCGATCATGGGTTGTCTTTCCAACTGCACTTCTCACACAGCTCATCTTACAGCTCTGGATCTTACCATGGCTCTCTAGTAGGGACCATAACTAGCATTAGTAACACAAGGTAGGGATGAACAGTGCGTTGATCAGTCTTTAAATTGAAAAAAGCACTAGGGTATTACAAAATTGGTGAAATCTTATAGTAGACACTGTTTGTCATCTAAATTCTATCTCTCTGTCTGCTCTGCCGTCATCAGTGAACACACTACTTAGGTATTTCTTCTTCTTTGTTTGAGGGGTGTTAAAAAAGTATCCTACCGTCCTTTTTTTCAGCGGAAACAAATGCAGCATGGGTGTTGTCTTTTGGCAGAGAGGTATAGGAGATTGTCATGCCCATGTGTGATTTTTTCCTTGCCCACAGCCGCTGGCAGTCAGCTTTTCAGTGTTGAGTGTAGTGAGCACCCATTGGGTTTTTATTTACCATGGTGCACAGCAATGTCAAAGTCATGTTGACTATTTTCTTTGACTCCATGGAGTAGTGTATCATGAGTATGCAACACAAGATCAAAAGATTACCAAAGAGTTCTAGCTGGAGGTCATCCGTCACCTTCGTGATGCTGATCAATGACTGGACCTGTGGACAACGGAAACTTGGCAGCTCCGTCATGACAACGTACCTGCCCATTCTTTGCATCCGATTCAGACTTTCTTGGCCAAACACAACACTCCTCTGCTTTTCAATTCTTTCTATTCTCCTAACATAGCTTCTTGCAATTTTTAGCTGTTACCAAAGCTGAAAATTCTGCTGAAACGGACCAGATTTGTGTCACGAGAAGATATTATTTGGAATGCAATGACCCAGCTGTACTCCATTCCCAAAAAGACCTTCCTGAAATGTTTGCAACAATGACAGACAGCTGAGAAAAGTGTCAAGAGTCCCAAGGAGAGTATATTGAAGGGAATTAGGGTATCAAACATCCAGGTGGCGATCAAGCTGCTGAGCAGCGCATGAGCTGCAGTGGTCAGCGACTCATAACTGACTGCTAGCGTCAGGGCCAGCAAACCAGAGCTGCCAAGACTCTTCTGCACCTCCACGCAGTGATTTCGCGGTGATCCTGGTAAACAGGCTGCAGCAGGGCAGACTGACTAAGGAGAAGGGATCGAAGAGGGAATGCTAACCCGGTACTAAAAAAAAATGCTTGCTGAAGTCGGATGTGTTGGACAGAAAGGTGTAAATATCGCAGTCAACCTGTAAACTACGACACAACGCATTCCGTTCTCTGGACTACATTCTGCTACTTAAGCCCTTTCAGTGTTTGGTAGTGGGAGATTGAGAACGAACGAAGCCAAGCCAAGCCAAACCTCCAGGTGAGTAGTTGTATCTTTCCGACCCAAAGGTCAGATACTTTTTGTACACACCTTGTATGATATGTTGAGCATGTGTTGGGAGCATTAAGTTAAAATTGATAGCACATTTTTAGTTCCTGGCTATAACAGAATTTGAGACCTTTCATCAGTATTCATATTTATGCTATTTCAGGGTGCAAAGTTCATAGGTGAATGGATTGGGTTGCGACCTGGCAGAGATACCATTCGGTTTGAATCTGAAGTACTTGACTGTGGAACCAGAGGAAAGTTGCCAGTAAGAAAAATCTAAAATCTAAGAAGTTACAAGACAGCATTAAGTTTTCCGCACAAATTTTCAGTGACAGTAACATGTTTTAATATTGTTATAGTTTATGTGTCAAGGTGTGTTTCATTTTAAATTTTAATGGTGCATCTTGTTTCCTGGAAACATGTCCTTAAGATAGCACACGGAAAACTGTGTGATGTTTAACAAGTAAAAGTTGAGACCTAGACTAAGAACTGAAGCATTATGAGAGATTTTAATTGAACAAAAAATTAAAGTAAGGAATTAATAGTATTACACTGTCATAATGCAACCTTAAACCTCTTCTTCTTCATCTTCTTCTTCTTCTGCGTTCGCTCTCAATTTCCAACTACCAAGCCTTGAACAGAGCTTTGCAAGTAGCAGGATGTAGTCCAGAGAACGGAATGTGTTGTGTCGCTAGTTTACAGCTTGACTGCGATATTTGCACCTTTCCGTCTGACACATCCATCTTCGGCAGACATAATGCAACCAAAAGATCATCATAAGAGATTATATGTATAACACAAATTGATAAGGGGGTCACTATAGCTTGGAGGTAATGGTGTTTACCTCTCAAGAAATGAAATCACTAAACGGTTGCTCTTCTTCATCTTTTGCGTTCGACCTGAAAAGGACATTTTGTTACGCTATGTCGTAGTTTACAGCAAGTTTGTATGATCTGTGGCAGACACTCTTACTCATGGATCGGCCTTTGTAGTCATAGCAGACAGTGTAAAAATACAAGAGACAGAGCTAAACAAAACTTACAGGGTGCCACATGCATGGTCTACAGAGACTGAGACGCCGATGATATGATATGTGATATCTGCTCCTTTCTGCCCGACACATCTTTGTTTCAGCGTGCCATTTTTATGACCAGGTTTGATATTCCCTCTTTGATCCCTATTCTCTCAGCCATACTGAATGGCAGGCTGAATAGGGTATTGGTAATATTTTCTTCACTGACCCTGATGCAAGCAGCCAGCTATACGTTCTGGCTGCTGTCAGCTCATTCACTGCAAAGGTGAACGTGGGATGTTACTCAAGTGCAAGCTTGATTTGCACTTCCAACATATGGGTTTTGAATCACACAGTGTTTAGTTTTACTGGGCCTGTCAAGGTTTTTTTTCTCAGTATGACCTTTTCTCCATATACAGAAAGGATTGGCAAAACAACTGTACTGCAAAGTCATAGTGGAACACACACAACAAATAGATACACATATACGCATCCAAACTGGTCAGTATGTCCTGATATAACCTAAATGACTCTGGCCTGAGGTTGAAAGGGCGTGCTTTTGCCATAAGAAAGGTAGACCTTCAACAAAAATTAAAACAAAAAAAACAACAAAACAAAAAATAATCATTTACTGCTGAGTCTACAGCTCCGGTACATGTTTGAATCTCGCAAGTTTCAAGTGTCCCCAGGTTTAAGGAATGTGAGATCAGCACCTGCTCCTATTGGAGATGGACAATAAACTCTTAGGTCTTATGTACATGCTGTGCACATAAAAGAACACTTGGCAGTTGAAAATCTAAAAGATCAGACTATTAGCCTTGATCCAGGCAAGAATTCTAACGGTAATGAAATTACCACCTAATAGTGGCCAACATGAGGGCCAACAGACAAAAACACAACTGGCCAATCACATGTTTGTCTGCACATTTGATTGCATGTATATACAAAAAAAGACCTACACCCTAGGGGGTAGAAGAAGAGTGACTAAGTTTAGTGAAGAGAAATGGATATGGTCACCTGAGAGTTACAGGGAGAGAAAAGAGTAGGTTGAGTGTAACCATTCAAAGCATGTTGTAGAGAGGACGAAACGGCGTCGTACATCATGTACAATTAATTGCTACAGAAATCGTCATTGTAAGAACATAGGTATGTGGTTTGATTCAGGTTTCCTATAAGGAGTAGCAAAGATAGCGCTGTACAGGCTGTGGGTCTAACATTGCTCTGGTGTTTTAGTTCATTATGGATGGTGCCAGGCCACAGATTTGCCTGGAATTCACACTAGTCGACAACTTACACTCGTGTTCACGGAAACGTGATATTGTTTTCCCATTTGGACTAGTTAATTAATTAATTTTTTTTCATTTTCTTCCCTTTGATTATTCTGGAATGGACATCGGCTTTATGAATTAGTACTATGGTTAAACATGTGTTGTATTTTCACGGTCTAGTGAAAATGTCCTAGCTGCATCCAGCGTCAGTTTTAGTGTGACTGACATTTAGACACATGAGTATAAATAAACTAGAACACGGCCCGGAAGAGATGCCCAACAAATCACTCACATGCTGAATGATGTTTCTACAACCTCTTCCAGTTATGGGATGCAAATTGGATGAAAAGCAGATGCAGAGAAGCTTTCCAATCACTCAAAGGGCAATGGAGTGAAAAACAAAGACGGCTTCTCTACAGGATCAAATTTTGTTTTTGGCGTTCACCTTATTTCTCTAATCCCCAAGGCGGTGTGCGTTGCACTGTGGTTTTTATTTTTTGCGCCTGTCGGCCCAGTGCATCTGACTTCAACATGCATTTTATGTAAGGGTCTGCTTCCTCCTGCATTTTCTAAGGGTTTGCTTTCCCGGGGTAACGGCCAGTGCTGTGATGGGGATCGAACCCAGCACCTTTCGGTTGTGAGCCGTACCACTTAACCACTAGGCCACGCCGTCCCCTTACAGGATCAAATAATTTAACTTAACCTTACCGTAACCTCTTTATACTGGTTTAAGATACTCTGCAGAGCCTGTATTCAACTAGTTTCTTGCAGGGTGGTTAACCGATGTGCGAGTTCATTTTAATAAACTCAAACACTAGAGCAAAGTAGACCCGCAGCCTGTTAGGTGCCATCTATGCTGCTCCTAATAAACCACCTAACCATGGCTGAAGTTATGCCATGTCACACCTCTTACAACATGCTCTCTGTGGGGCAACACAGAAATCAGGCGGAACTGCCTTCAGTGACATCATGACATTGTTAATAAAATGCATTTGGTCATGGGGTGCATATGGCAAATAACAGACGGTCACGAAAGGTTAAGTCTTGGTGGCCTTACAACTTTAAGTGCCCATGCAGATGTCTACCAATGAGAGGGAGAGATGGACTAAGTAAAAGTATTTTTAGTTTAGAGTGAAATAAACTGGTAGTATACAGACTATGTAGGGCCTTCTAAACCAGTATTATTAAGTTAAGTTAACTAAGCAAAAGTATTTTTAGTTTAACTTAATTTAATGTCTTTATACTGGTTTAGAAGACTCTACATAGTCTGTATACAACCAGTTTCTTGGTGAGTGGTTTTTACCAATGTGTGAGTCCATCTTTATAGACTAAAACACTAGAGCTAAGTAGACCCGCAGCCAGTCAGGCACCATCTATAGCTGGTCTTAACAAACCACCTGGGGGAATGTACAAATAACTTGGGTAGATTTTGAATTTGAATTTTGTCCAGGCAGCGGCTGTTAAGCCTACTCTTTTCGATTTCCAACTGCCAAGGAATTTTTAACATGCTCAATACTGAACACAGGAGTAGTATCTCACTACCCAGAGATCAGGGACATTTTTACCAGAAGATCCACATGAAAAAAATCCCGGTCTCCACCGTGATATCGAATATGCGACCTCAGGCACTAGAGGCAGACACCTTACCTCAAGACCATTGAGTCCCCCTGAGTTTATGTAGAGTGGAATAAACTGATTGTATACAGAGTCTGTAGCAGCTTATAAACCAGTATAATGAAGTTAAGTTAAAACCTTTGGTTCAACATGACACTTAAACAACATTTGGCTACCTGATATCAGGTACTTTCTTTGCCTTATTGAATACCAGGATTACAGAATCTCACATTTAGTAGGATAAAGACCTTTTCTTCTCCTACTGATCTCGGGGAAAAAATTAGTTTAAGTAACTTTTTATTTCCTCCATAATTTAAAAAAAACACAAACAACTGTCACATGACTTTTCCCCCATTGTTGGGGTAGTCCAGGGGTTTTTTAGGTCGAGGACTACAGGCTGCTTCACTACTGCTGTCGCCACGTCATGTGCCGGCTATGTTTGTTTATTTCACACCCAACAGAAAAACAACATAGTGCCATACCGGGGATTTGAACCCTAGCCCTCCTTGTCAGCAGGCAGGCATCGAAACCATTCGGCCCTCCTTCCTGTATAATATACTACTCAAAATTGTATAAGTGCCACAATCATATTTCAGTTTAGTTGGGGGAAAAAATTGTTGTCAGTGCTTTAAAAGCTTCTCTTGCCTTTTGTATTTTTAATTTTGATATCTGTATCTAGTTCTCCTGTATGTATGTTTGCATGGGAAACCACATCCATAACATTGAGCCACTATCACCATGTCAAAGTCAGGCTTTAACAGCGAGTTTGTCAAACAAAGTCTATGCTGGCTGTTAAACTGGAGATCGGATACTCTGGGACATGGCTGCACAGGATGGTTAACTGATGTGCAAGTCCATCATTGTCCTGTGAACATTTCCTAGACACACCAAAATTGGCATGTCAGAAAACAGGTTGAAGGGTTCCATTCTTATCAAGTTCAGACATGTGTTCAGGATCATGGAAATTCAACATAGTGTAATTGAAGCAGCCAATGGCTTTGCCATGATAGTCGGAGAGAAAAACATCACAAATTGGATAGACTAATTTATCCAAATGGAAAAACATATCATGTTTCCGTGGACACATGTGTAAGTCATCAACTAGTGTGAATTTCAGTCAAATCCGTGATTTGGCGGCACCCATGATAGACTCAAACACGAAAACAGAATAGGCCCACAACTGGTTAGGCACCATCTTTGCTGCTCATCATCTTACTTTGCCCATATTGCTACATCAATATATGAATTTCACAGAGGATAAATATGATGTCACTATATTTCAATGTTAATTTATCATTGAAACAACTTGCAGGTAATTCACAGTTATGGACATGGAGGTCATGGAATTACCCTGAGCTGGGGAGCTGGAGTTGGCACTGCCAAAATGGCCCAATGTATCATTGATCCTTCATCAACCAGGCCATAATTTCTCAGTTATCATTACACAATCTGTCTGTAGTTTTTAGAAATTTAATGCAAAATTATAAATTCATGATATTGTTGTATGATTCAGATCAAAGGATAGTAACGGCATGGGCTAGTGTTTAAGTGACACGACTCACAACCGAAGGGTGCTGGGCTCCCCATCACAGCACCGACCGTTAACCCGGCGAAGCAAACCCTTAGAAAGTGCAGGAGGAAGCAGACCGTTACATAAAATGCATGCTGAAGTCGGATACACTGGGCCGACAGACGCAAAATAAAAACATAGTGCAACGCACACCGCCTTTGGGGAATAAAGAAAAAAGGCATTTAAGAAAAATAAAAAGATCAAAGGATAAATCTGGCATCATGTTCTAAGTACAGCATACATGCCACCTTGTTTTGTGTTACGGTTTTAACCTTTTGGAGAAGGTACAAATATTTCAGTTAGTCTTTTAGTTATATCAGGGTGGATGAGGCATACACAAATATTCAGCACCCAGACTTAAGCTCTTAGGCACGCTGAAAATAGGTGCAAGCACAAATGACAACTTAATTTAACTTAACATCTTTATACTGGTTTAGAAGACTCTGCATTGTCTGTATACAACCAGTTTCATTTACATTTCCTGGCTCTAAAAGCTATGCGCATTCAATCTATTCTTAAATGCATTAATTGTCCCTGCCTCCACTAATACCTGTGGCAATGCATTCCAAGCATTCACCATTCACAGACCAAAAAAATATTTCCTAATATCTAATCTGGATCTTTCTTTAGTTAATTTGTAGCTATGCCCTCTTGTTCTTGAAGGTAGTTGTATTTTGAAATACTTGTTATAGTCTAATTTATAGTTTGTATGAGTTGCTTGTATTTTATCAGATTTTTTTTTTTACATTTCTCCACATACAATTTTATACATGCTTTTCCCAACAAGTGTTGGTTCATTACAAATTCTATAAAAATACATTATTACAAAAAATAGGAATTCATCCTATATGTTTGTATGTTTGACATTATTGTAAACTGTACAAAATTAATTATTTTGTTAATTTTCTATTCTTCATTCTGATTTACAGTTATTGTCTTGACTGAGTCGTGTTTTCTAGTAGAACAGATACTCTGCAATGATTCCTATTTCAGGTTGTTTTGTTGAGCTCGGTTCATGAGGCCCTAGATGTCCTTGTCTCCTCTTCCACTGTTCATTGGGTGTTCTTTGGTCTCCCTACTCTTCTCTTTCCCCTGTGATTTCTAAGCCAGTGCATGTCTTGTTATTTTATGATTTTTCTTTCTGCCTTATCCATTTCTGCTTTCACTCCTTAATGTCCAGTTGTATTGCTAGTTGTTATATTTTTTACGACAGATCTGTCATTGATATTATACTTTGCAATCTAGTATGATTGGCCATCAAGGTTGATTGATATTACTCAATTGAAGATTTTCAACTCTAATGTGAAATCCATGCTGTTGTATGGCTCTGAAACATGGCTAACTACCAAGGCCCTGACAAAGAAGGTACATACTTTCATCAACGATTCTCTGTGCCAGATTGAACGGCTGAGATGATGCAATAAGGTCACTAATATCAATCTACTAATCAGAACAGTGCCACTGCTGAAAGAATGAGACATTCAAGGTCATTAATGATGTCCCATAGATCATACATGCTTGATAGGTCATACATTAAGGCTTCTTCCTGATAGCGTTACAAGACAGTCTATGTTTTGGGTTCCCTATTGTAAGAGTGCGAGAGACATACCACACCATACATGGAAATGAGAGTTTGAATTGGACATTAATAAAACAGGGAAGTTATAGAATGGACTGTTGGTTCATGATAGGACAGTTTCATAGCTGTTTGTTGAACTCCTCTAGGAGTTAAAAGGTTATTGACTGATTAAATGATTTAATGTAATACAGTGTGTGATAGAAACAGCTATTGCTGAAGGCTTGCAGCCTATACGGTTCATAGATACATGCCATATTTCCAAGCCAACATCTAGGACTGATTTTACATTAGTATCTTCTTCTTCTTCTGCTGCGGTCGTTCTCAATCTCCCACTACCAAGCCCTGAACAAGTCTTTGCAAGTAGCAGGATGTAGTCGTTGTGTTGCTAGTTTATAGTTTGACTGCGAAATTTGCAACTTTCAGCCCGACCCATCCGTCTTCAGCGGTCATTTGTACCAATCATTCATTCATTCCCATTTTGCTTCTTTTGAACAAACCATAGGGTCACCACCATATAAAGAACAAAAGCACCCCCCCCCCCCCCCCCCCCCCCCCCCGGCCAAAGCACTTTGTATACTCCTACAGTGGTTTCTGTAATATTATTTTTTTCTTACATGACATGGTTGCTAGCCACATGTACAACCCACTTTAGTCATCTTTTATGACGTGCATGGGGGTGCAGAGATACTATTCTCTCCTTCCCTGTGAGATGTCCGGGTCGACGGGGTAGTTTAAAGCACATAATCATTATTCTCGTATTTTATTCTTTAAAATAAAATAATAAGCTTTAAATTGAAATTGTTGTCAATTTCATTATTCAGATTCCATTTTAGTTGTCTGTTTTTGCAAATTTATGTATCTATCTTCAGAAGAAAATTCATCTAAAAATTGCTGCTGTATTGTTTCTGTATCTTTCCACTTGAAAATTGCTGAATGTTATGTAGAAATTGCATTATTGCACTCTTGGTCTTCAGGAACTTTTGTGGATCTACTGTACTGACCTTGCTGGAATGAAAGAGCTGTCATCCTGGCTTCAGGGGCACCTGCAGTGGGGACATTGACAAAATATATAGGTGGCATTTTGAAGTTAACTGACATCCTTTTGGGTGAAGACACTGTAGTCATGCACAGATTGCAGGATTTAAAAATCATATGCCGATTCAGCAGAGAGGGGTGCCTGAGAGGATGGAGCAGGAGTGTGTTTAACCAACGAGCTAACGGAACCATCAGTATCTACACTCTTCACTATTTGCTGAGATGGGCTGAGCATCTATGCAGACCCTTGCATAAAATGCATGCCAAAGTTGGATGTACTGGGCTAACAGGAGCAAAATACAAACATAGTGCAACGCACACTGTCTTGAGGAATAGAGAAATAAGGCAAACACCAAAACAAAACAAAAAATCAATCAATACTTTTTGAATGGTGTAGTCATCATTCCTCATATTTGATCCAATAGCAGGATGGTGATTGGTAGAGCTACAGCAAGGGACTGGGTTCGTGCCCCATCTCAGGACACTACAGTAAATCAGCTGCAAATTGGTACCTGACTTGCATGTAGAGATGTGGAGGAAGCAGACCCTTACATAAAATGCATGCTGAAGTCGGATGCACTGGGCTGACAACGCAAAATAAAAACATAGTGCAACACACATCGCCTTGGGGAATAAAGAAATACGGTGAACGTAAAAAAAATAATAAATCTGTTTCCCTGTGGGTTCCAATTCAGGGCGTGTCTGGTTGTACTGTCTGACTTCTTTCTGAGCATGTGTCCTATCCATCCCCACTTTCTCTCCCCAATTTCTACAATGCTGCATTGGTTGGTTGTTGTTGTGTTTTTTACCATATCCCTACATTTTTGATTTGCCAGTAGTGCTGCTGTGGGACCTTTTCAGTGAACATTGGACATAGAAACATCAGGTTTAGCCTGTGACTACATAAACTAACATCTGTAATTCATTTCATCAACAACCAAAAAAATGGAATGTAATCCACCTGTATAGTCAAATAATACCAGAGAAGTGAAAATAGAACCACTGTTACTTGATAAGGTTGTGTGCATGGGACTAGTATCCTCATGCACAATTAATTCCTACAGAAACTATCATTGCTAAATATAAGTACTTAGATACAGGATCATTGAAAGAGAAGGCCAATGGTGGTTTGTAGTCATATGGACTGATATTGACTGAAATGACTTGATGTGGACTGAGATGATGTGATACGGACTGAAATGACGGGATATGGACTGAGATGACATGATGTGGACTGAGATGACATGATGCAGACTGAGATGACATGAAGTGGACTGAGATGACATGATGTAGACGGAAATGACGTGATGTGGACTGAGATGACAAGCTGTGGACTGAAATGACTTGATGTGGACTGAGATGACATGATGTGGACTGAAATGACTTGATGTGGATTGATATTACATGATATGGACTGAAATGATGTGATATGGACTGATATTAAGTGATACGGACTGAAATGACATGATGTGGACTGAAATGACTTGATGTGGACTGAGATGACATGATGTGGACTGAGATGACATGATGTGGACTGAGATGACATGATGTCGACTGAAATGATGTGATATGGACTGAAATGACTTGATGTGGACTGAGATCACATGATATAGACTGAAATGACTTGATGTGGACTGAGATGACATGATGTGGACTGAAATGACATGATGTGGACTGAGATGACAAGCTCTGGACTGAAATGATGTGATATGGACTGAAATGACTTGATGTGGACTGAGATGACATGATGTGGACTGAAATGACTTGATGTGGACTGAGATGACATGATGTGAACTGAAATGACATGATGTGGACTTAAATGACTTGATGTGGACTGATATTACATGACATGGACTGAAATGATGTGATATAGACTGATATGAAGTGATACGGACTGAAATAACATGATGTGGACTGAAATGACTTGATGTGGACTGAGATGACATGATGTGGACTGAGATGACATGATGTAGACTGAAATGACTTGATGTGGTTTGATATTACATGATATGGACTGAAATGATGTGATATGGACTGATATGAAGTGATACGGACTGAAATGACATGATGTGGACTGAGATGACATGATGTGGACTGAGATGACATGATGTGGACTGAAATGATGTGATATGGACTGAAATGACTTGATGTGGACTGAGATGACATGATATGGACTGAAATGACTTGATATGGACTGAGATGACATGATGTGGAATGAGATGACATGATGTGGACTGAAATGACTTGATATGGACTGAGATAACATGATTTGGACTGAAATTAAGTGATATGGACTGAAATGATGTTAGCTGATATGAAGTGATATAAACATATGAAGTGATATGAAGTGAAATGAAGTTGAATGGACTCATATGGAGTGATATGAAGTGTTATGACCTGATATGAAATGATATGGACATAAGTGTAAATGATATTACTCTTCAACAGGCCTGTGAGTTCAAGTATTTGGGCAGTATTTTTTCGATGGACGGAAAAAATGACTAGGTTGAGACTAGGTCTCAGAAAGCATCTGCAGTGACTTATCAGCTGTAACCACTGCTTAGGCACCCGAGCATTGGTTTGGCATAACAAAACAACAGCGTATAAACAGTATATTTATGCCAACTCTGTGCTACGAGTGTCAAACATGGACTCTGTCCAGAATTTCTACGTGTGAAATGAAGTGCTTGAGGAAGGTCATCGGTGTTACCAGGTGAGACAGAATGCGGAACGACGACATTCATAGTATAATCGGCACTACGTCTTGTGCCAAACTCATTTCCAGGCAGAAAATAAGTTGGTTTGGTCATCTCATGAGTTATTGCCCATCGCGAAGCGATGAAGGCCACAACATCAGACGGTTTAGTCTTAATAATATGATGTGTGCTGTATGAGGATTATAGTGAGGAAGAATATGCGTTGGTCATCAATCTCATTCTTATCCAGAATTACCTTGTATCAGACTATTGGTCAAGATGACTGGAGGTAATTCAGAATGTAACCTCATCAACTTCCACTGATGACTTACAGTGCTGGTAGATCTAGCTACAGGGCAAGGACAAGGCAGGTGGATAGATGCCATTAGAGTAATTGTGCCGTGACATGGGCTCACATTGACCTATGCAACACACATGGCGCAGGGCAGGCGACTTAAGCTTCCCACGACGCTCAACGGCACAAGTGGAAAGAAAGCTAACTAACTAACTATAGACTGATATGAAGGGATACTGAGTGATATTGACTGATGAGGAATGATATGGAGATATTAGTGAGTAGAGTACCATCATTGAGAGCCAAATATCAAAGGAATTTACCAAGATGTAAGCCATTTATAAGGAGATATTTGCTTTGCTGCAATGCTCGCACAATGTACACTTGTGATAAGCGATTGATGGAACAATGTGATGAAGTAGTTAGTGAAAAAAATGTGATGTAGCGATTAGTGGAACAATGTGATGATGTAAAAAAATGTGATGTAGCGATTAGTGGAACAATGTGGTGATGTAAAAAAATGTGATATAGCGATTAGTGGAACAATTTGGTGATGTAAAAAAATGTGATATAGCGATTAGTGGAATAATGTAGTGATGTAAAACAATGTGATGTAGCGATTAATGGAACAATGTAGTGATGTAAAAAAATGTGATGTAGCGATTAGTGGAACAATGTAGTGATGTAAAAAAATGTGATGTAGCGATTAGTGGAACAATGTAGTGATGTAAAAAAATGTGATGTAGCGATTAGTGGAACAATGTGGTGATGTAGCGATTAACTTAACGTCTTTATACTGGTTTAGAAGACCCTGCAGAGTCTGTATACAACCAGTTACATTTACATCACCTTGCTCTAAAAGCTATGCGCATCCAGTTTATTCTTTAATGCATTAGTGGAACAATGTGGTGATGTGATGAAAATGTGATGTAGAGAGAAACCAGAAAACATGTGATGCACTACACACTAGAAAACTGATTCCAGAGTTTGTAGTTTATTAATTTTAACATATTCAATTCCTGAAATAATTGACATGCCCACCAAACAACTCATTATAACAAACACAATTTTCAGATACAAACAGATCAAAGGGTTTACAATTTATTAATAACAATACTAAGTGTGTTCAAAAAGTGTCTGACCTTAATTTTTTTGGCAGAAACAAATGGAGCATGGGTGTTGTCCTTCGGCAGGGAGTATAGGAGACCATCATGTGCATGCGTTAATTTTTTCTCGCCCACAGATTGTGTCAGTCACTAGCAGTCAGTCTTTCAGTGTTGAGTGTAGCTAGCACCTGTCAGGTTTTCATTCACTACGATGGGGAGCAATGTCAAAGTCACATTACCCATTTTCTTTTATTCCCTTGGGGTTCTGCATCACAAGTACGCACCACAAGGTCAAAACATTACCCAGGAGTACTACCTGAGGTCATCCATCGCCTTCGTGATGTTGTTTGATGCAAACGATTGAACCTGTTGACAACGGGAACTTGGCAGCTCCATCATGACAACGCACCAGCCCATTCTTCGCACTTTTTTCGCTAGACAATACATTCCTCTATTCTCCCGACATTGCTCCTTGCGATTTTTTTATGTTCTCCAAGCTGACAATTCCGCTGAGAAGGACCCGATTTGAGTCACGAGAAAACATTATGGATAATACAACGACCCAGCTGTACTCCGTTCCCAAAGAGGCCTTCCTGAAATGCTTCCAACAATGGTGGGACCGCTGGGAGAAGTGTGTGGAGGCCAAAGGAAAGTACTTTGAAGAGAATTAGAGTTTCAAACATCTAGGTGAGTAATTGTTTTTTTCTGGCCCAAAGGTTGGATACTTTTTGAACACACCTCGTATCTATCTATTCCGAGATACTTTATACACCCAAACAAATGAATGAGAGGGCTTATGACATTATAACAAAATCAATTCTGAGATATTTGACATTTCAGTAACGAAATAAAAGGATTCTGTTTACTCATTATAGGTAAAGATAGTCCCATAGCAGATACTGTTGTCAGGGATGAAGTGTTAGAGACTTCATTGTACAAGGTTACAGCTTGTTTATAATGTGGAGTGGCTTTCTTGCTACCTGTCCTTCCCTAATAGTAAGCAAGGTACCAATTTACAGCTGGATTGACTGGAGCCCAGGATTTTTGCTGTGAAACATGAGCCCTTTACATTATATAACCAGATCAAGTCTGAGACACCAGATAAAAAAACAAATAAATGAATAAGAGGGTTACATTTTACTCATTATAACATATCTATTCTGAAATAATTCTACCACAAAATAGAAATGAAAAGGCTTATATTTTTCATCATCTACCTTTGCAGTATTTGTTCCCATTGTTGTGATTCACCAGAAAGACTTGCAACGCTGAGGAATAAAGGCTGTAGTAGCTATGCAGTGTACAAGCTAGGTTTTTTTAATTTCACCCCCAATATAACAAATCTAGGCTTTACTATAATTCAAACCCAAGTTCTTTTGGATAGAAGACTGGTATCCTAACCATTTGGTCTTTACAGTTTAAAAAACAATTGTGAAATTACTTGACATTCTGTTAATCAAAGGGGGCTTTCAGTTTATGAAATATGTGACACTGCCGTACAAACAAATCCCAGTTTATGCAGTTTACTAATTGCAACAATAATCCACTCTTGAGATATAAGATATTCCCATACATACAAATCCCATGGTTTGTAATTTACTCACTTTAACAAGAACAAACTCTGAGATAAGTGACACTCCCATAAAAACAAATCCGAATGTTTGCAGTTTACTCATTGTAACAAGAATCATTTCTGAAATATGTGACACTTCACATACACACACAAAATTGCAAATGAAAATGCTTAAAGCTGGACAAAAAATTAAGTTCGAGATACTCGACAGAGCCCACGATAAAATAATGTGTTCACAGTGTGCTCAATACAACAAAACCAATTCTGAAATAATCAACAATCTAAACAACCAATTAACTTACTCCTACATAAAATAAGGATAAAGCATTCATCTCTCACAATAAGTATGTTTGTATTATTATTCATGTAAATTTAGAAGAAAAAAATTGTATTTCTTATTTATTCTCGTTTTATTGCAACCGTAAAAGGAAGAGGTTGTTGCTGCAGGAACCCTGCACCAAAGCGTTTACATAGGTTGCTCTGAAAGTAATGCCCCCGCAATTTTTTTATCGGAAACTATTCACATTGTATGAAAATCACGCACACTGAATACTTTACACATGTTATTTTTCCACATAATCTTTGTCTACTTCTATAACCTTACATCATCACAAAACAACTTATATAAGTAATCACATCTCATGATCATGATGAATAATGTGAGAATCTTAGTTTTGGGAAGTTTTCTCGTGGAATAAATAAAATAATGTAGTTTGAATAACAGAATTTAATGTATATTTTTAATATATAATAATAATATATAATATAAAGTGGTTTCCAAATCAATGGAATTAATAAAGTTTCACTCATTTAATTTAGTGTGTGGCCGAATGGTTTTGATGTCTGCCTACTGACAAGGACGGAGGTGTATCGAATCCTCAGTAAGGCAAATGTTGTTTTTCTGTTGGGGGTGAAATAAACAAACATAGCCAGAACATGACGTGGCAGCAGCAGTGGCAAATCGGCCTATATTTCTCTGCCTAAAAATGCTTCAACTACCCCAGCAATGGGAATAAAGTCATGCGATCATTTTTTTACAATTAGCTGTCAACCTGTCAAGCTGTAAACTATGACCCAACACACTGTTCTCCTGACAACATCCTGTTACTTGCAAAGCCAATTTCAGGGCTTGGTAGCAAGAGTTTGAGAATGAACGAAGAAGAAGAAGATTAAATATATTCTTAAACGAGCTAAATATTTTACCTATTTGAGTAGATACAAACAAATGAATACAAGATAGACTGCAGTAAGCTGAAAACCAATGGTGAGTGAAAAATAAAAATGTACTTTGAAGGATAATTTTTACATAATTATTTACATATCTATTAGAATTCATGGAGGAGGTTACTAAAATGAGATAAAAAGGGGCCAGTGGACGTTATTTATCTAGATTTTGCAAAGGCCTTTGATAGAGTACCTCATCAAAGATTATTTCAAAAGTTAAAATCACATGGAATAGGTGGGGAAGTTGCCAAATGGATTGAAAATTGGTTACGGGAAGAAGGCAGAGGGTGGGCATAAATAAGGAGTACTCTGAATGGTGTGAAGTGAAAAGTGGTGTGCCACAGGGCTCGGTTTTGGGACTAATTTTGTTCTTGATATATATAAATGATTTGGACATTGATATGGGATCCATAATTGCAAAATTTGCTGATGACACAAAACTATGCAGTAGTGTCTCATCTATAGCGGAAGTGGATATATTGATGTCAGATTTAGATAAAATTTGAGAATGGTCTGTAAGCTGGCAAATGGAGTTTAATGTAGATAAATGTACAGTCATCCACATGGGTAGATCCAATATGGAAAATAATTACAGAATGGGAGAGAACAATATTAGAAAGATAGACAAGGAAAGGGACCTAGGAGTTATAATAGATCATTGAGGAAAGGTGAGTGAGCAAGTTAAGGTAGCACTGAAAAAGGCAAATGCAATGTTAGGTATGATAAAAAGAAATATTAAACTTAGGAGCAAGGAAGTGATAGTCAAACTGTATAAAGCTTTAGTTAGACCTTGATTGTAGTACTGAGTACAGGTGTGGAGTCCTTATCATAGAGGGGATATAAACATGCTGGAAAGAATACAAAAAATAGCTACAAAGATGATAGTGGGATTCCAGAATTACAGTTATAAGGAAAGACTCAGAAAAACCGGCCTACAGTGTCTAGAAGAGAGAAGAATTCGTGGTGACTTAATACAGGTTTATAAGATGATCAGAGGAATGGATAAATTAGACTATAACAAGTTTTTTAAAACACAGCCACACACAATAACAAGAGGGCATAGCTACAAGCTGACTAAAGAGAGGTCCAGATTAGATATTAGGAAATATTTTTTTAGTCAGAGAGTGGTGTCTGCTTGGAATGCACTGCCAGGGGAGGTAATGGAGGCAGAGACAGTTAATGCATTTAAGAATAAACTGGATGCGCATAGCTTTTAGAGCAAGGTGATGTAAATGTAACTGGTTGAATACAGACTCTGCAGGGTCTTCTAAACCAGTATAAAAACATTAAGTTAAGTTATAAGTGCTGTAACAGAAAGAACAGAGTCAATGA
Source organism: Ariolimax columbianus (assembly GCA_036924085.1). Taxonomy (NCBI): domain Eukaryota; kingdom Metazoa; phylum Mollusca; class Gastropoda; order Stylommatophora; family Arionidae; genus Ariolimax; species Ariolimax columbianus. Next base: position 23,724,627 of record JAVGWX010000016.1, on the reverse strand, counting down.
TAGAAAGTCAACAAAGATAGTTAAATAATAGAAGTGGTAAATAGTACTTAGAACATGAAGTTATAAAGATTCATGAACAGAATGAAGAACAAATACACCTAGCATTGGGATGAGAGAATCAAGATGAACAAAGACACACTTTCAGAAAGATATTTCAAATATAACTAGACATGAGTGGGTAGATCAGAGAACATCTTGCGCATAATAGTGGCAGAAGAGGCAAGGATGCCTAAAGTCTCATGGGGACAGCTGAAGAAGATGGTCAAAAATGAGAATCAGGGAAGAATATCTATTGCAGCCCTATGTTGAGTCAGTAAGTACAGTAGTAGGACCAATGAGTAAAACACTTTTAAGTCCTGTTAAGTTATCTATCTTGGCAACCAGGGCCCATCACGCTGACCATGGTCGTTCTATGACCATAGTTGATGGTAGTGTCCCAGACAACATGCAGACAAGTAAAGTGTAGGTGATATGCCTCAGCCAGATGTTGTGGAGGCAGCAATGACTACAACTACATGAGAGGCCCACTCGTTACCATCTCTGATTTCCAGAGACAGGTATAGAAGCTGTCAAACTTGGACGTCTTGAGAGAAGCGGGTCACATGACCAAAGAAAGATAGGCAGTGATTCAGTGTTGAGGAAATGCTCTCAAATTGTGTCCATTAAGAGACCCCAGTGTTGGTGACTAGGTTTTGCCCGCGGACTCCAAGGATACATCATTGGTTGCACATGTGGAAGGCCTTGAGCTGCTTCCGATCTCACTGTGAGACAATCCACCAGACTTTGGAGTCATACAAGAGGATTTGAATGACACATGATCTTTAGAGGTGCAGCTTGGTTTCCAGGGAGAGCCTCTGTTGGGACCAGACTGTGCAGAGAGCTCATGGATGACACTGCAAGGTTGATCCTCCAAGCAATGTCTGGGCCACTACATGCATTAGAAGTCATTCTGTGCCTAGATAGATGAAGCCTTTGGTGGGATTGACATGATTTATTGACAGGGATTCCTGCTGTAGCCAGACTACTGCCAAGACTTTGAATGTTGGACTTTGTCCAGGAAATGTGCAGAACCAGGTGTGAAGCTGATTGTTTTAAGTCCTCAAGGTGTCCTGTAAAGATCTGAGAGTCTGAACGTGGTATGAAGACATTGTCTGCATAATTGAGGTCAGTCAAATGCAAGTGTCTCTGGAAGAGTGAGACCAGTTCTCGAGTATGGCATTGCGGCATGGACAACAGCAGCAAAGGCGAACTTTGATATCATTTGCAAACATCAAAACCAAGCCATGAGAGTTATAACAGGAGGCATGAAGTCAACGCCAATTCTAGAACTTTAAAAGATTACAAATCTGCAATCCATGACCGACAGAAGAGACTGCAGAGCCCAGCAGCAAGCAGAGAAACTAAGAAGACTGACTGACCATCCAATGTATCAGAGACTAAATAGATTTGGAAAAGGGAAACTAAAGCGTAGAAACTTTGCAGAAATAGCCAAAGCAAAGATGAGCGAAGACCCTATGAACACCATAACAACACCAAAGCCCATCCCTACGTTACGCAAACCCACCTGGAAGCAGCATATCATTCCAGAGGTGGTAGAAAATATACCAGGTATTGGAAACAAGAACAGCAAGAATGATAAAGAAAGAAGAGACATAACCCTGAGGTACATAGCAGAAAACTACCCAAGCATAGACTGGACCCATGCATACACCGACGATTCTGTAACAAACACAACACAGAATGGAGGGGTAGGGGTACTCCTGAGCCTACCAATTGGTAGAAAAATAACACTGTCAGTGGCAACTGGAAAATTCTCAAGCAATTTCAGAGCGGAGGCAGATGCACTGAAGGCTGCAGTAGAAGCAATGCTGACAGGCGAAAGCAATGAAAGCCAGATAGTCCTGTTTACAGATGCCCTGGCCATGGTTACAGCACTAAAAAGTCAGAAAAATACTGAACTTAATGATTTAAGAGCAGTACTCTGTCAACTATGCCAGCAGTCCGCACCAAAAAGAGTATTGGTACAGTGGGTTCCATCCCACTGTAACATTCAAGGCAACGAGGAGACAGACAGACTGGCAAAAGAAGGTGCAAGATTACCACAACCAGATTCTAGTGGGACCTACGAAGAGTCCAAAAGGTTTATTAGGGCCAGATACATGGCCAAATGGGAAACAGAGCATACTGGCTACACAAAAAATGATGCCTATTACCAGTTGAACAGAAGAGAGCAGGTCGTGGTTTTCAGACTCTGCACAGGCCACAACAGACTGAGGTAAACTGAAGATAGGTGGCACTGACGAATGCACTTGTGGTACAGAGAAAATGACCGCTGAACATCTGCTGCAAAATTGCCCGACATACGAGGACCAGAGAAAGCACATGTGGCCATCACCAGTGCCAACACTAGACAAGCTCTATGGCAGTGTCAACAGCCTCAGGATGACAGCTGCTTTCTTCGAACAAATTCAAATTGACATCTGACAGCGTACGAAGAAGAAGAAGAAGAAATGCAAGTGTCTAATAGAGACTACTGGGCTGTGCATTTCCATCTGTGTAAGGTCCCAATCCATAGCACAGCAGAACAGTGATAGTGTGAGGACACATCCCTGATAGACGCCAGATAATGTTAGGAATCTATCAGCAAGATCCTGGCCAAGGTAAATTTTTGCACTGGTGTTGCGGTAGAGCTCTATTAACCCAGTGAAGGTATCGGCGACTCCCACACATCTTAATGTCTTCCGCATTCTTTACCAGGTATTGATTGTCTGTCCAATTTTTCTCTTTCCCTGTGGTTTTACACTCAGTTCTAGTCTGTCAATAATGTTAGGGCTCTTCCTGATAGTGTATCCTTTTCCTATTCAACTTTCTTGCTGTAATTTCGAGCCTGTATTTATTGTTGTCTCATTCTCTGCTACAGATCATCATTCCCACAATTGACCATATAATGTGAAGAATGTCAAATTGGATGATTGGTTACATCATGCTTCTGTAGACTGCAATGTCCCCTTTATTGTTTTTATAAACAGTCATAAAAGAACAGTTAGTGTGCTTAAAAGAAATTTGAAACGGCCGTTATGTCATTTTCACATTTATTGTATGGATTAATATAACTGAACAATTTAACATGTTCAAACATAAATAATCACCCAAGTGTTGCCAGAGCCCGAAAGGAGAGCAGAGAATAGTGACACTGTAAATCTATCAAACGTGTCAAATAAGGTGACTAAGTAAGGATGGTTGGACATGGACTGGCAGCCTCATTCGTTAGAAAAGTTAAGCCCCAAAGATTTTAACAAATGTGGACAAGTCAACTAAAAAGAAATATTAACTTAATCATTCAAGGAAAAAGAAGGTTCGCAATCAAGGAGACCAATGACGCGAAGGAATCTGCATCACTGACTTATCGGTTTTCATCTATGAAAACTTCCAGATTTGGTAGCTGAAATGTTTGTATAATGTACGAACAGAGGAAGGCAGTGGAGATGAGAAACTGCAAAGTTGGTATCCTGAAAAGAACGACAGGGTGAAACTGAGTACAGGGGAAATGTTGCTGACCCCAGAGCACAGTGAAGAAGGCGCACACCATACTGAAGGTGTGGCCCTAATGCTATCAAAAGAAGTGCAAAAGGCACTTATAGAATGGGAAGTAGTAGGAGCAAAAATGATACAAGCTACTTTCAAAATTGTCACAGGAGACTAACGTCTGGTCAGGCTGATTGGGATATGTTTGTCAGGGTCAAGTAAAATATACTGGCCAAGACACCAACCTCACTTCCACATAGGTCTCCCTAGAAACAGGCTGTTTTCATGGCAGACTGGCTAAGCTAATGAAGGTGCAGATCAACATGATCTCCGCTGTAGTGACATGCAGATGAAGCAAAGTAAAGCACAACCACCTGAAAGACCCCTGTCCACTTTGATCAGCACGTTTGGGATGTGAGAAAAGCTACTGTAACCTGTCACTTAGAGCCCTTTTCAGACCACATAAAAAAGGAATCTTACTCATTGTGAGCATTCAACAACAACAACAACACTGCCAAAAATAAGATAAACATAAATATTATCCAATGTTAAGCAGCAACCGATGACGGATAAGACTCAGTGGAATTAATAATTTTACACCAGACTTCAATAAATCATGGACAAAATGATAGAGAACGACATCATTGTGATGAGAGACCTAAATGCTAAGGTTGGAGATAATATTGGTTTTGAAGAAATCATGAGCAAACACAGATTCAGAGCCAAAAATTAAAATGGAGAGCTACTTATCATCAGGTTAGTCAGTCTGGAGACTGGTGTTGAAGTCTTCTGATCATGTCTTGCCACTGCCCTCTGTTAGTCATTCCAGAGACTGGTATTGAAGTCTTCTGATCATGTCTTGCCACTGCCCTCTGTTAGTCGGTCCAGAGACTGGTATTGAAGTCTTCTGATCATGTCTCACCACTGCCCTCTGTTAGTCATTCCAGAGACTGGTGTTGAAGTCTTCTGATCATGTCTTGCCACTGCCCTCTGTTAGTCATTCCAGAGACTGGTGTTGAAGTCTTCTGATCATGTCTTGCCACTGCCCTCTGTTAGTCATTCCAGAGACTGGTATTGAAGTCTTCTGATCATGTCACGCCACTACTCTCTGTTAATCATTCCAGAGACTGGTATTGAAGTCTTCTGATCATGTCACGCCACTGCCCTCTATTCCACGCAGATCTCTTCAGCTCAGTATTAGTCTGCACTCCTATATTACTAGAACTCTGTGTGATGTAATTGTTTCATGTATGGCCCTTCCTCTTTTTCCCTGAATTTTGCCTTCTAGTATTCAGAAACAGTCTTCCATGTCACATGTTGTGACCAAGCCAAAATAATCTACCTTTTTGTATATTCGTCATTAGTTGTCTATGTGACCCTATATCTTTAAGCACTTGTTCATTTGATCTTTGTCTGTCCAGCTCACCCTTTGCATCTGGTGATGGCATCTCAAAAGCTTCTAATGTTTGTTCCTTCTTTTTGTTTAGAGTCCACATTTCAGAGCCATATAATGCGACAGGCCAGATATGTGTCGAGTCCACATTTCAGAGCCTGATATGTGTCGAATCCATGTTTCAGAGCCATATAATGCGACAGGCCAGATATGTGTCGAGTCCATGTTTCAGAGCCATATAATGTGACAGGCCAGATATGTTTAGTGATTATTCTTTTCCAAAGCTCAATATTGATGTCATTTGCTGTTAGAAGTTTTTGTTTCTCACGGAATGTCTTTATGCTGCTGTCATCTGAGTTGTAACTTAAACCTCACAGCAAGCAATTTCTGCAATAATTTGTCCCAAATATGAAACCCCCTGCACTTTTCTAATAATCTGTCCCTTGAAGCTGATACTGTATCTTTGAGTTTGTTTTGACTATTACCATCACTTTTATTTTACTAGCATTTATCCTCAAACCAAATGTTTTGGCTGCGTTGTTTATCCTGGTGAGTAGTTTTTGTAATAATTTCTCTATTTCTTCTATGATAGCTTGATCATCCGCAAATTTTATGGCACTTATTCATTCTTCAAAAAGGCACTTTTAAACTTTTGTAATTTAAATCAACTAGTGATTGGTGTCAGCATGTTTGCATGTAAAAGAAAACACAGAGCAACATGCATTTCATCAGACCACAGGACAGAAAACCAGATTAACCAGGTTTATATGTATAAATAAATAAAAAAGTTCAGATCATGTGGAGTAGCAGACGTGACATCAGATCACCATTTTTTGATAGTCAAAATAAATATGGAACTTTAAAAGTATACAGAAACAAAGATATAATGTATTACAACAACTATAAAAAATAGAGTATACAGAACAGCACTAGCAGCAAATAAAAAATATCTGGAATGAGACTTTTAGAGACATTCTGGGGAAAAGATAATGCTAACATATTGTGTTGATAACAACAGAAACCATAGCATTGAAAACAAAAATTTGAAAAGAAGCAAAACAAGAAACATTAGAGCCAGTGCTAAGACCCTTCTACACCTCTATGCAGTGATCCTGATAACAAGCTGCAATAGAGATGACTGGCTAAGGATATGGGATAGAAGAGGGAAGGCTAACCTGATACTCAAAAATGCCTGCTGAAGTCGGATGTGTCGGACTGAAAGATGCAAATATCTCAATTAAGCTGTAAACTTCGATAACGCATTTCGTTCTCCAGACAACATCCTGCTACTTGCAAAGCCCTATTCAGGGCTTGATAGAAGGAGATTGAGAATGAATGAAGACGAAGAAGTACAATGTAATCTCATACAATGAAGTCTTTAACATTTCATCTCCTACTGCGGGGATGGCGTGGCTAATGGTTAAGTGACACGGCTCACAGTCCAAAGGTGCTGGGTTTGCTGCCCATCACAGCACCAGCCGTCACCCCAGGAAAACAAACACTTGGAAAATGCAGTAGGAATAAGACCCTTACATAAAATACATGCCAAAGTCGGATGCACTGGGCCAACAGGCGCAAAACAAAAACATAGTACAATGCACACTGCCTTGGGGAATAGAGAAATAAAGCGAACACACAAAAAAAATCTACAAAACTCCTACTGCAGTATCTGCTATGGGACACCTTGAACTTTGTTGTCAAAATACTCACAGGAGTGCTATAGAGGGCCTAAAAGTTGAACAATTGGTAACATAGTAACCTGCTAGGCATGTTATAAGAGGCATCTAAGGAGGGTTACATCATGGGAGCCTGCTACCTTTTCATGTAGCAACTAAGTTACAAGAATAAAATCCTCTACATTATTGGTGTGACTAAGAATAACGCAGTGTAAATGGTACTCTACCACTTTATTCTGACAGTTTTTCATTTAATTTTCCCCCACACAGATCTTGCTACTGTACTGTGATTTTCCAACCAGTGCTTTCAATTACATTCAGTACTCTCACAGGGGACGGCGTGGGCTAGTGGTTAAGTGACATGGCTCACAATACAAAGGTGCTGGGTTCGATCCCCATTACAGCACTGGCCATTACCCCGGGAAAGCAAACCCTTAGAAAATGCAGGAGAAAGCAGACCATTACATAAAATGCATGCTGATGTTGGATGCACTGGGCCGGCAGGCGCAAAATAAAAACCATAGTGCAACGTACACCACCTTGGGGAATAGAAAAATGAAGCGAACACAACAAAAAAAAAAAAAAAAAAAGGACTCTCACATTTTCCCATATATATGCTTTGTTCTTTCATACAAAGTTTTCCTAAATTTTAAATCACCGCTCATGAACAGTTTTACCATTGAATCTTCTGCTGCAACATAGAAAACAGTCATATTCGATACCACAGTGCATTTCTTAGTAAAACTATAATTCACACGGAAATCTCCAGTTGATACCAACACTCATTTCTCAGTGCATGTAACCCACATACACATTGTCTGAGTAGTTTCCAGTAATGTTCTATGTATAACAGAGACAATAATAGGATCACTGAGAGCATGTTGTAAGAGACCCCTAAAAGTGTGCTCAAAGCTCACTAGGGTAGAATACTCTCCACCCCCTAGTATTGCACACCTCGTCATTCCTACAGGCCAACAGCCTGTCGAGTGTAAAGTAGCTTTCTGTGTTTAATAGTCAGTTGTGGAAACAATACCCCATATATAATATACAGGAATAACGGAGCAAATATCTTATTTTCCCTTTGATCAAAGGAAGAACACACACTTTTATCAGCACATGTAATTCACACCCTCTCCATTGCATATAATGTAGACAAGTTCCATTGTACATCAAAATAAATCACCAGCACAGTGCATTGCAAACCTCTGATTGCATGGGCTTCTAGACACAAGTTTCCCAATTTATATATAATGACTCTTGATGCAGTTTTCAAAAAGAATATGTAAGAAAATTATAATATTCATTTTCTATTCTTACAAGAGACTGTAAAGTTACGTTGCTTGTCTCAGTGGCTTCCATGCACAATATATAAAAACTAGTGAAATAACTCGCAATTAGCAATCATTGCATAGAGAATTATTAATCACGTGCAATTATTTAAACATTTTCCACGAAAGACAAAGATATTGCATACAGAATGTACATATTTGCATGAATAATTTACAATTTTTTTCTTATAAAAAAAAATACTCAAACTTTTCCAGCATTTAAAACAGCATTCCATACAAGGCTTGACTCTATTTTTTTCTATCTATCAATCACATGAAAATCTTGTAACTCCATTTTAAAAGCATAGGTCCAACACTACATTTGGCTTATCATAATTAGCTTTTAGGAAAGCCTGATTCCAAGTCATTTGCAATGCAGTTTTATAACAATGGTTTTTAAATGGGGAACTTGCCAATCTCATGTACAACCTTCCTTTTTTAGTTGAGTCTTATGACATGCAACGATGTTGTCTTATTCTCTTCTATATTTACTGTATATAAATTACTTAAATTCTTTATGTTTTGGTCATTAAAGTTTTTGCTTTAAAGACAGTCGTTATCTGATTTTTATTTATTCCCTATGGTCATTCCTCTTCACTCAATTCACTGTAGAGGAGTCTCTTTGGCAGCCTTTCACTTGACATTTGAGAAAGATGTCCAGCCCACCTCAGTTGGGTTTTTTAAAAAAGTGTATGAGTACCTGGGATGTTTGCTCTGAATAGTACTTCATTATCTGTCATATGGTCCTACAAGCGAAATGAAGTATGCGTCTCCGACAATTCATGTGAAAATGATTTAGCCTTCTGTCGTCATCAGAGTAGACATTCCAGCTCTCACACACATAGAGCAGGGTGGGGAGAATGGCGGTATGGTAGATCTTCAGCTTAGCCGTTTTGCTGATTCTTCAATGTTCCCACACTGTGAGCATGTTTAGCCAAAAGCTGTGCTTTATATATATATTGAATTAATGAAAACTCTAAAATCTAAAAACAGGTACGTTTTTAGTTTGTAAAATTCACAAAGTTACACTAAAGAGAATATGCAGATAAGTTCTTCAATTCTGTATTAAAATGGCACAGTCAATCATTTATCTCTTCAATTTTCAACTCATGGTGTTAAACTTAACGTCTTTATACTGGTTTAGAAGACTCTGCAGAGTCTGTATACAACCAGTTTCTTGGATGTTAACCGATGTGCGAGTCCATCAGACTCAAACACTAGAGCAAAGTAGACCCGCAGCCTTGTAGGCACCATCTATGCACCTTTTAACAAACCACCTAACCATTGCTGGTGTTATGCCATGTCACACATTTAGTCACCTCTTACAACGTGCTCTCTGTGGGGCAGTAGTGCTATTCTTGCCTTTGTCATACACAAAGACCCAGGCAGACCATTTGGGACAAACTGTAGACCAGCCTCCCTGTGTTTCACATGGCCCAGCTGTTCAGCCAAGTTTCTTTGTTTGCTGTTCGTATGAGCTGTTTGTAGAGTTGTTGCTATGTGTGGCTATTTTTGTCATAATAATTTATGATTTATATTTTGGGTCATTTTTCATGATCACTGCCCATAACTTTTCAGTTGTTTTTACTTCCTCTTAAGCCTTCTGCAACCTTCCAACATTCCCTTTCCACTATGTTCCAGTTAAAAATGTGATTCCATAAGCAATCACCAGGAATACTTCTTGCTTTCTCAAAACTGGTCATGATATAGCTTAATCCGTTTGTTTGACCTTGGATCATAGGGATGTACTCCACTGATTCTTATTTTAAGCTGTCCTCTTCAACCCATCCATGAAATTTCAGATGTGTCCTAGCTTCATCTTCCACCATTCTTAGCCAAGTATTCTTTAGCTTACTCCTGGCAACACTTTGATAAATGTATAATGGTTTTGATTTCACATGGGTGTCATGATTCTCAAGCTCTGGTAGGCCCCCTTGAGGCACTGGATTGATCAGATGCCCACCCAGGCTTGCACATCACCTGGGCGAAGACAAAAATCCAAAATCTCAGCAGAGGTCTGCATGCGCTGAGTATCTGAACGACAACCCTGTTGCAGCCACCGATGACTTGTCTACCTCAGCAGTGTTTTTTATCAATTTAAAAAAACAAACTTTTATTGATATGTCGTTAAATTCTTCTATATCTTTCTCTACTGCTTGACCTATTTCTTAATAATTGGCAGGATAACCCAGATGATTGACTGTTGAGATTTGAACAGATGTTCACAGGTTCAAGGAGTGGATGGTCCACCGGTTTGGATATGGGTCTTGAGCCATTAGGGATGCAGATTTTAAACCTTGGTTAGGTATAGGTTTTTTTAAAACGAGGAATACAATTGTAAAAACTAGTCTGTCTGCAAATTGCATCCCTTGCAGGGCAAATGACCATTATTCCTCAGCCGTGTAAATCAGCCTATGAGAATTAGTAGCAAGAGGATAGTGTTGTTTACTTCCAGGCTGTAATCCCTTTCTTCTTCTTCTTCTTTTTCTTCTTTTTTGGTGTTCGTCGTGAAAAAGACATTTGCAGCATTATGTCACAGTTTACAGCTAGACTGCAATATCTGTGCCTTTTGGCTCAACACATTTGATTTCAGCAAGGTATTTTTGGGACCCCATTTACCTTCCCTTTCTGATCCCTAATCTCTCAGCCAGGCTGCATTGATGCAGTCTGTTTCCAGGGTCGTCACTTGAAGACAATAAAGTTTTGGTCAACCTTGCTGATGCAAGCAGTCAGCTATGAGTCACTGGCAGCTGTCTGCTCGTTCACTGATGCCTCTTCAGCCCCTAATTCCTCATTTGAGAGTTAGGATTAACATTGGGGCCAGGTAAAACATACTAATCAAAACCCCATCTCACTTCCTTGTAAGGCTCCTGAAAACAGGCTGTGTCACAGGTATCTTGCCAATGAGGTGGGGATTGATACTGTAATCCCCACAGTGGTGAGCTTACTGAGGAGCCTCACATTGCCTCACTGCAAGAAGGACCCTGATCCACCTTATCAAGTATGCCTCAGGTTGTAAGAAGAGCCACTGTAACCAACCACTAAAGAAATGTTATTAAGAGTTAAGATAACTCTGTACAAGTGGCTACCAACAACAACAACAATCCTTCTTTCAGTAGAATTCTACTGCTGAAAACGGATGTGTCTGACCAAAAGGTGCAAATATCGCAGTCAAGCTGTAAACTAGCCACACAACACTTTCCGTTCTCCGGGCTACATCGTGCTACTTGTAAAGGCCCGTTCAGGGCTTGGTAGCGGGAGATTGGGACTCAACACAGAAGAAGAAGAAAAAGAAGTACAATACTGTTCTTGTCAGCATCCTAGGGCCTCTTATTATGACATTATAGAAGGTGACTAAGGAGTGCATCAATCAATCAATAGTACTCTTCGGTGACTGGGGCCCGTCGTGTCGAATGACGTCTGATAGCCGCATCCCAGGCGGCCTGCAGTTCTGTTGGGTAAGTAGCAATCTGCTTTAGCCAGATGTTGCGAGGGCAATCCCAAGGATGTCTCCAGGATGGGCATGGAATTTTTCCATCCTTCACCCCCACTTCCTGCCAGAGCAGCTCGTGTGCTGGGACCTCCTGGGGGATCCGGACAACGTGGCCAAAGAGGGACAGGCGACGGCAATCAATTGTTGAGGCAATGCTTTCAAGGAGTGCATGGAATTGGCAATCTCATCAAATAAAAAAGTGCTACAGAAACACCACTGCAAGTGCACATAAATGCTTTGCACTGACTTCTTGCAAGAAGGCAAACTACAATGGTGGTCCCGTGCTCTTACTCGAGGAAAAAATCTACATACTACATACAATAAATAAAAAAGACACATTTTTTGCTCATTAATCAATTATAAAAAATCAAACTAAAGTTAGAAAACATGTGTGAAAAAAAAATAAGTTCATTGGTAAAGATCATCAATACTTTATTAATGAAATCATTTGGCTTGAATTTTCTCCCACAAAAAGAACTTCACTATCAAAAAAATGTAGAGCCCAGTTTTAGTTTGTTTGCTAGGTCTGTGAGGAAATTATATTTAGTAATGTTTTCTAGATGGTGATTGAGTAGCATGTGACTTGGGAGATTAGATCTAGTACAGTTTTCTAGAAGGTGATTGAGTAACATGTGACTGGGGAGATTAGATCTAGTACGGTTTTCTAGAAGGTGATTGAGTAACATGTGACTGGGGAGATTAGATCTAGTACGGTTTTCTAGAAGATGATTGAGTAACATGTGACTGGGGAGATTAGATCTAGTACGGTTTTCTAGAAGGTGATTGAGTAACATGTGACTGGGGAGATTAGATCTAGTACGGTTTTCTAGAAGGTGATTGAGTAACATGTGACTGGGGAGATTAGGTCTAGTTCAGTTTTCTAGAAGGTGATTGAGTAGCATGTGATTGAGTAGCATGTGACTGGGGAGATTAGATCTAGTACAGTTTTCTAGAAGGTGATTGAGTAACATATTACAGAGGAGACTCACCTTTTAGAGATGTTACCAATCTATTATAGGTTGTGAGTCCTTTTACAACTATACATATACAATCTCTTTCAATAATCATACTATACATACACATTCACCTTTAAGACCCATACTATACATCTACATTCCATTTAACAACCATACTATACTACTCTGCTAAAGTAGATAAATGTAAAGCAAAAGTGGATATATTGAGGTGGGATTTAGATATAATTTGGGAATGGTCTGAGAGCTGGCAAATTGAGTTTAATATAGATAAATGTACAGTCATTCACATGGGTAGATCCAATTTGAAACATGATTACAGAATGAGCAAGAACAATATTAAAAAGATAGAAAAGGAAAGAGACCTAGAGGTTATACTGTAATAGATCATACAGGTCTAGGGGTTATACTGTAATACATCATACAGGTACGGTGAGTGAGCAAGTCCAGGTAGCAGTGAAAAAGGCAAATGCAATGTTAGGTATGATAACAAGAAATATTAAACATAGAAGTAAGTAAGTGATAGTCAAACTGTATAAAGCATTAGTTAGACCTAGATTGGAGTACTGTGTACAAGGTGTGGGATCCTTATCATAGAGGGGAATATAAACATACTGGAGAGGATACAAAGAAGAGCAACAAAACTGATAGTGGGATTCCAGAATTATACTTTTGAGACAAGACTCAAAAACTGGCCTAGAAATGAGAAGAATTCAATGTGATTTAAAACAGGTTTATAAGATAGTCAATGGAAATGATAAATTAGACCATAACAAGTTTTTTTCCAAATACAGCCACCCACAAGAACAAAAGGCTACAGCCACAAATTAATTAAAGATAGGTCCAGATTAACTTAACATAACTTAACATCTTTATACTGGTTTAGAAGACCCTGCAGAGTCTGTATACAACCAGTTACATTTACATCACCTTGCTCTAAAATCTATGCGCGTCCAGTTTATTCTTAAATGCATTAACTGTCCCTGCCTCCACTACCTCCCCTGGCAATGCATTCCAAGCAGACACCACTCTCTGACTAAAAAAATATTTCCTAATATCTAACCTGGACCTCTCTTTAATCAGCTTGTAGCTATGCCCTCGTGTTATTGTAGGTGGCTGTATTTTAAAAAACTTGTTATAGTCTAATTTATCGATTCCTCTGATCATCTTATAAACCTGTATTAAGTCACCACGAATTCTTCTCTCTTCGAGACACTGTAGGCCGGTTTTTCTGAGTCGTTCCTCATAACTGTAATTCTGGAATACCACTATCATCTTTGTCGCTCTTTTTTGTATTCTTTCTAGCATGTTTATGTCCCCTCTATGATAAGGACTCCACACCTGTACACAGTACTCCAATCTAGGTCTAACTAAAGCTTTATACAGTTTGACGATCACTTCCTTGCTCCTATGTTTAATATTTCTTTTTATCATACCTAACATTGCATTTGCCTTTTTCACTGCTACCTTAACTTGCTCACTCACCTTTCCTGTATGATCTATTATAACCCCTAGGTCCCTTTCCTTATCTATCTTTCTAATATTGTTCTCTCCCATTCTGTAATTATGTTCCATATTGGATCTACCCATGTGGATGACTGTACATTTATCTACATTAAACTCCATTTGCCAGCTTACAGACCATTCTCAAATTTTATCTAAATCCGACATCAATATATCCACTTCCGCTTTAGATGAGACACTACTGCATAGTTTTGTGTCATCAGCAAATTTTGCAATCATGGATCTCATATCAATGTCCAAATCATTTATATATATCAAGAATAAAATTGGTCCCAAAACCGAGCCCTGTGGCACACCACTTTTCACTTCACTCCACTCAGAGTACTCCTTATTTATGCCCACCCTCTGCCTTCTTCCCGTTAACCAATTTTCAATCCATTTGGCAACTTCGCCACCTATTCCATGTGATTTTAACTTTCGAAATAATCTTTGATGAGGTACTCTATCAAAGGCCTTTGCAAAGTCTAGATAAATAACATCTACTGGCTCCCCTTTATCTATGATTTTAGTAACCTCCTCCATGAATTCTAATAGATTTGTTAAGCATGATCTCCCTCTAGTAAACCCATGCTGACTATTTCTAATTAGATTAAATTTTTCTAAATGCATTACAATGTTTTCTTTGATTATTGACTCTAACAATTTACAGACTATGCTCGTTAAACTCACCGGTCTATAATTTGCCGGATCTGATTTTTTGCCTTTTTTGAATAAGGGGATCACTCCTGCATCTTTCCAATCCCGTGGAACAATCCCTTTTGTAAGTGATTGAGAACATAATATAGCCAATGGTTTTGCTAGTTGGTTTCTAATTTCATACAGCAATTTTGGGTGAATACCATCTTGACCTGGACATTTATTCACTTTCAACCCCTCCAATTTTTTAAAAACCATTTCCTCTGTAATACAGATTGATCTTAATCCCGCTGTATCCATGTCTCTTTGAAAAATATCTATAGGCTCTGGGATCTCGGAGTAGTCCTCCTTTGTGAAGACTGTGCCAAAGTACTGATTGAGCAGATTAGCAGCCTCCCTATTCTCACTTATTATTTTCCCTGTACTGTCTATGAGAGGGCCTACTTTGTCTTTCGTTCTTTGTTTATTTCTAACATAAGAAAAGAAGCTTTTACTGTCAGTCTTGATCCTCTGAGCAAGTTTTTTTTCAAAGTCTATTTTTGCTGTTTTATTCGCTTTCTGAGATATGTTCTGCTTGTCCAAATATTTTACATATGTTTCTTTTGATTTACCTGCCTCTATATATTTTTGCCATGCTTTATTTTTTGCTCTTCTACATTTCACTACAAATCTAGTTATCCACTTTTTACGCTTGGGGTTTACCTCCCTACATGGAACACATTCCTCTTTTAGCGTTTCTAGAACTGTTTTAAAACTTTCCCACTCCTGTTCAACATCTGTTCCTACAATAATATCTTTCCAGATTATGTGGTTCCATTAGATTCCATGAAATATTTTTTCAAGTCAGAGAGTGGTGAATGCTTGAAATGCATTTCCACAGGAAATAGTGAAGGCAGGTTCCATTAATGCATTTAAGAATAGATTGAATGCGCATAGGTATTTTTTAATCAAGTGAATATAAATGAAACTGGTTGTATATAGACTCTACAGAGTCTTTTAATCCAGTGTAAAGGTGTTAAGTTAAGTTATTTACATTTCCTTTTAACGCCTATACCATACATATACATTCACCTTAACTCTGTGCTATACAAATACATTTCCCTTAACACCAATGCTATACATATACATTCACCTTAACTCTGTGCTATACAAATACATTTCCCTTAACACCAATGCTATACATATATATTCCTCTTAACACAGATACAATACATATACATTCTCCTTTACTATCCATACTACAATAATAATAATAATAAGTTTGCTTTGGCGTCTGAGACCCATTGTGTTGATCAGCCACATCCATGGTCCACAGTTTAGGCACGGCTTCAGGCCTTGTCCAGAGCAGAGGAGAGGCTGCTATCTGCTGAAGTCATACTGTGTGGGGAGGACCTCTTCTGCATCTGCAGCTTGTCGAGAGAAGTCCTTTGGTGCTGAGGAAATATTTGTGAAGTATCTTGTGAGCCTGGATTTTCTTAGTCCAGCCATGTGACATGACCGAACAAAGGAACTCGGCAGCAACCCAGTGTTTCTGAGATTGAGTGGAGGCCTGTCTTAGCAGAAACCTTTAAGATGCAAATTTAGTCATGCCATCGGATACACCTTTGGTAGCCCATGTGGAAGATCTCCAGTCTTGATATGTCATGTTTGAGTAATGTCCAGGTTTTGGAGCTGTAAAGTAAGACTGGAACCACACAAGACTGGTAGACGTAGATTTTTGTTTTACGAGAAATCCTGCCATTACACCGTACACATTCAAGGTCGTGCCTAGCCTAGTCCGATCCCTTGACATATTGGGACTGCTGTGCCCGCCAGATGAGATCATGCTGCAGAGACAGGTGAATTCTTTGGTGCGCTCTGCATGTGTCCTTGAGTTTTAATACCCTGAGGTGCTGTGTCAGAAATGAGGTTCTGAACTTTAGTTTTGGCCCATGACATAGACAGGTCCAGAAAGGGCATTTTGCTATCTAGGATTTCTAGAGAAGTGCTGCAGTGCAGAGGTGTCTGTGTCAAATGGGACAATGTTGTCCCCATAACTGAGATCGGTGATACTTGTCTGGTTGATAGCTATACCTTCATTGCGCCCACTCAGGCGGTGTAGAAGCCAGTCAACAACCTGACAGAGGTGAGAACGCAGCCTTGTCTGACACCCGAAGTCATGGGGAATCTGTCCTACCTTTAAAACCCATACTATACATATACATATATATTCCCCTCAACACCCATACCATACATATATATTCACCGTAACACCCATATCATTCATAAATTAACCTTAACATCCATACCACATATATATTCCCCTTAACAACCATACCATACATATATATTCCTTTAAACTATCATGCTATATACATAAATTTCCCTTTACTCTCATACTATACATATACATTCCCCTAACACCTATACTACCCATATATGATGCTATATTGCCAGTTTTAATATTAGGTATAGTATAAATACACAGAAAGATCTAAACATCTCCTTTTCATTAAAAAGAAAGGATGTTTATTAAAAGTCAGGTCAACTTGTATCTCCAATCTGTAAAAAAAACGTGATTTTATTTGAATTATTTTTTCTCAATATTGTAGACTTGTCATGCTTAAGAAGTTCAACTACCTCATAAAGCTTATGACTAAGCATATCAACAATTCCTCCCTCATATCAGTCAGTATTTGCTATGGAATGAGCCATTCTTTTCACTCCTTTATACCAATCTTGTTTTGATGTTTTACTCTGCACACTAATGTCCAAGTCATAATATGTAGTTTTGAATTAGAAGCAAATGCATTATTTTAAGAAAACAATAAAATCAATTGTAAAAATACAATATTGTTCAAATTGGATCGAGAATATACTATAATAAATCACATTGTGAATAATCTTACCCAATAAATTAAATCAATATTTCATGGTATATTCTACTGGTAAGTAAAATGAACAATGGAAAGACTGCTATAAGTACTTCTGGTAAAAGGACAACAAACTAGTACATAACAAAAGTCTGTAGTAACTTTTATCTTCTGCGCAGCAAAGATGCACAAGTTATTTTTATCAGCAGATGCATGTGTTATTTTTTTGTCGAATTATTCTGCCGAAACAGTTTATTAAAATCACTTTCAGAAAAAATCTGAAGGAATGTTGGAATAAACCACATAAAGAATGGCACTAACATTTCATGTAATAACACAAATTCATAAATTAAAAAAAATCTGGCATTTATATTTATAAAACGAACAATATAATAAACAATGTCTTTAGGCAATTAAGGTGAACTAATAACAGATCTATATACTTTTCTATCTCAAATCATTGTCATAATGTTAATATTGTGAACTAAGAATATTAAATAATTACAATGCAGTATAAAGAGCTGTTCATTTATACATTTATAATACAAAACCATCTTGATATTGATCTTGATGACGGGTTCTAACTTCATCTCCAGTGGACCTTGTTGTGAACCAAGGAAGTCCAGTGCATGGTAAGCCCTCCGCTAGAGGGTAATACAAAATACCTGCAGATGTTTTTCCTTCTATATTTAAGTATATAGCAATGCTATTTACATTTGATATTCTTTTAACTTGAATTGAATGAGGCTGGCAAAAAGTGTTGCATGATTTTCTTTCACCTTCAACCTTTCGCTTGTTGTTTTGTGTGGAATGTATGGCTGCAATTGTTGCTCCTTACATTGTTTTATATTTTGAGCCATTTTACTCAGTCCTTGAGACTCAAGTTACTTTTGCTTCTTTTTCTATTGTTCTCAGCATTTATGGGCATGTCTTGCTCCACTAAGATACATCTTGGTTGATTCTGATTTCCCATCCTCTTCTTTTTCACTGTCTCTCTTTAATCTCTATTTGTTATTTTCTTCCCACATAGCTATAGATGTCTTCTGGCCACAGATTCAAACTAAATACCTTCTATTATGTGTAATGCTTTCAGCTTCATTCCATCTTGTCTCAGTGAGTTTCTAGAGACATAATTTACTGCATCTAATTTCTCAGATCACTTGTACTATCTTTTCTTTTTAACTTAACTTGTCTTAACATTTTTATACTGGTTTAGAAGATTCATCAGAGTCTGTATACAGCCAGTTACATTTGCATTAACCTGCTCTAAAAGCTATGTGCGTCCAATCTATTCTTAAATGCATTAACTGTCCCTGCCTCCACTACCTCCTGGGGCAATGCATTCCAAGCATTCACCACTCTAAAAAAATATTTTATAATATTCAATCTGGACCTTTCTTTAGTTAATTTGTATCTGAGCCCTCTTGTTCTTGTAGGTGGTTGTATTTTGAAATACTTATTATTTTCTAATTTAACCTTTCCTGTGATTATCGTATAAGCCTGTATTAAGTGACCTTGAATTCTTCTCTTTTCTAAATACCGTAGGCCAGTTTTTCTGAGTCTTTCCTCGTAACTGTATTTCTGGAATCCCACTATCAGTTTTGTCGCTCTTTTTTGTATTCTTTCCAGCATGTTAATATCTCCTCTATGATAAGTACACAATATTCCAATCTAGGTTTAACCAATGCTTTATACAGTTTGACAATCACTTCCTTACTCCTATGTTTTATATTTATTTTTATCATATCTAACATTTGCCTTTTCACTGCTATCTGGACTTGCTCACTTATATCAGGTTCCTACAATCATCTCCATTTGTAACCTTATAAGCCTTTGGCCTCTGGTATATTACTTTCATCAGTTTGAACCATGAAGTTTTTCCTTTGAAAATATTTCCAGAGCTGGACTCATGGTTTGATGATCTTGTTACAGATAATGTAACAATTATTTTGTCTTATTTTCAACTATTTGCAACTTAATGCAACTTAGTGGTGATTAACAAAGTAACTAGCCAACCAGAAAAATGATATATGTCAGTGTTCTGACAGTTAACTGAGTGGTCTCAAGGCAAGACGTCGGCCTTGGGCGCTGGAGGTTGTAGGTTCAAATCATGGTGGAGACCGGGATTTTTTTCCCGTGGAATTTCTTGTATTTCCCTGGATCTCTGGATAGTAGTGATCGGATGCCCATGTGCAGTGTCGTCCATGTCAAAAATCCTTCCCCAGGGAAAATCAAAAAGAGTTGACTTAACGACCCCTGCCCGAGCAAAATTCAAAATTATGTTAAAAATCTACCCAATTTATTATGGGATCCTCACCGGTGCTATAGAGTTCGTGCATTGTGCTGAGATTCTCCAAAAATTGGAGAAAAACAAAGCCATTATGTGTAAAACAGTGTGCAATGACATTGATTCTTTAACATTTTATATCTAAGACAGTTAGATTTAACTCTCATGACAAATTATTTGAAATCAAGGTAGCTGGTCAACATTGGCCATGTTCTCAGAATTGGTCTGCATACAATCACCAGAATTCTGTGTTCTGGACCTTAAACAACTTCACCACATACTATAGAAACTGAAATCAAAATGGCGAACTAGAGCTGATGTAATGTACAAATGATGGCCTCAGACCAACGAGAGTGGAGAGAGTTTGTTGCTGTCCTGAAAGAAAAGCAGACACGATGGTCACTGATTTCTTCATCAATCATTAGAGAAGAAGAAAGATGTTTACTGAATTAAACATCATTTGATGTCAGTAGCCATACCTACAATTATTCAAATGTTTTAAAATGAAAAATAACCTCTTGCACTAATATGAGGGCTATATTAATAAGAAGGTAGATGAGGTCGAGAGGTAAGGCACTCGCCTCTCAAATCGATTAATAAAAATGATGGGTGATCGAGTCCTGCAGGTTTCAAGCAGGTCTCAAGGGAGATGGGACCAGAGAGCCTGCATCCGGAGTTACCTCCAGTCATCCCGAGCTATCACCTTGCCATTTGTCCAAGGTAGCTCGGGACTAGAGAATGAGGTTGATAGCCTGCACAGTTTCTTCCTCACTGTAATCGAAATACAGCGCAAGTTATATCATCAAGACAAAACTCTCTGACAATATTGCCATCATCGTATGTGATGGGCAACTAACATCAATAACCTGTTCAATCTTTCAATCTTTCAAATCTTCAATCGTTCAATCTTTTAATAATCCTCTTATTTTCTTGAGTGCATGCCACATCAGCAAGTTCATTCAAGCAAGTTTGTTCCATTTAGTTTACACATTTTTGTAACATCCCCTTTGAATTATTTATATTTATTAGATAGTGTTCCCTGTGTTGCTTTCTGATTTATATTGATAGCCATTTTGTATTTATCCAATGTAAAACTGATCTATACCTTTTCTGTCGTTGTTTACTCTTGTATAACACCCTTTATATCATGTTATATTTACTTCCGATAATCCCTGTATTTAACCAACATATATAACATCAAATGTTGATTTTCAAAATCAAACTTAAATCTAGTTCATTGTGTTTTCATCTTCTTAGATTCTTGACAGATGACCGATGAAGCAGTCAATAACTATCCCACCAGGAAGTGTCTTTCAAGGCAGCTACAAACTCCTTCCATATTGGTCAATTTGAGGCCATCCTTTAAATGATGCAATAGCTCAGGTTCATCATTTAAATTGTTTTTTACTTGTTCGTTGTGTGCTTATAATCTGCTGTGTTAGGAAAGCCTATTTTCTACAAAGAAAACACTCAGATCACCAGCTTCTTAAAATTTATGAAGTATTTGATTTCTCTATGGCATCCAGATTATTTAAAATGGACATGTCAGAAAGATTCTGAGGTTTATCAAAATTCAAACTGACATTAGACGCTAACACATGTACATTCAATTCAACAATATTAATGTTACCACAATTTGTTTTTAATCACATAACATGAGTCTTAAGTAGTCTTATTCTTCAATATGTATAGGAAATACATGGACAATGAACAAACACTTGTGAGAAAGAACAGATATCTTGAAAATTGTATATGCAGTAGAACGTAGTACATTTCCTTGGAAGCAAAAACAAACCAATTAAGAAGTCCAGAAAAATTTGAAATGCAAAAAAATGCCGAAACAAATGAAATTAGACACTGAAAATATTTGAGATATTTTAGGGGCATGACACTTTGTTAAAAGCCAATTTTGAAGAAAAGGTTGAAAGCAAATGGCCATGATAAAAACAGTGCTACAATATGGAGGGAAACATCAGGTGGTGGACAAACAATAGTCTATCAGAGTGTATCATCAGGCAAGAAACATAAAATGTTGGAGATCAATTACAACCTACTTCTGATGTGCAGATGGTAATTAATTGTTATCTTGAATGTATACAATAATAAAATAAAAGTTAAAGCCTAGAATTCAGTCTACCCAGAAATTTGCTTGGTTAATAAGTTATTCTGGAGTAGGACATGCTCTAGAATGCTTACAGATACAACGGTGGATATTCAGAAGGAAAAGTTGCTAATTATATCATAATATAACACAGCATCCTTGTTTCTCATCCTCCGCACCAACCACTGGAGAAGAAGGAGGTGCCACAAACCTCTGTAACTGATCACCTCGAACGCTGGGATGAGGCGCATTTGCATTAGAGATAGGCCTTGAATGTGAGCCCAAGGTGGTAGGATTGTTATTGTTATGTCCATTTTTAACTTTATCCATTGCTGGTGGTTGATTAAACTGATGCTGCTGATTTTGTGTGGAAGGGGAAGTCGATTTTGCAGTGTCCGTTGAGCTGTGACTTTTAATTTGAGGGACTGTATCAAGAAACATTTTCTGAAACTGATCCTCCAGGGTTTCTTTCCTTTGGTCTTTGCTGGGCTGTCCTTGAACACCACTTTGTTGTTTCTTTAGATCATTCAGTGCAGAATCATGTGACCCAGCTGGAATTGGTTTACTCTGACTGCTGGGTTGTGGAATAACAGTTTGGGGTATGGTTTTAATGTTGGTATTCCCATCTAGAATTTTGCTGGTTGAAACGTTAACTGTGCTGTTTGTCTGGGTAACTTTGACAGAGGCTTGATCAGATCTATTAGCTAATGTTGTCAAAGACGGAACAGGAGAAGGTAACTGTGAAGTCTTGCTACGATCCAATTCATCAAATGTAATTGTGACATCATCAAGGTTTGTTGCGGGTAGGTTTTCCTTCTCTTCATGCAATACCTAAATACAGACAAAAATCATTTTCAGAAAGAGTAAACTGTAAACATATGTTGATAGGTTAATAAATAAAATAGAAATTATTATTATTCTTCTTTTTGATTATTCTGTTTTGTCTTTCAGTGTCAGGTTATGAACCGATCTTTAGAACAATCACTACTGTGTGCCACATGCACATATATTTTCGTAAGGCACCTTTCTAGTGGTTGGCCTTTGCCATGAATCTGTTGTATCTAAACAGCATTGCTTGGGAGACTTGGGGGGGTGTGAGGGAATTCATGCTACTTGGCCAAACTATTTTAGTTGCTCTCTTTTGATGTAGTCTAATACTGGTGTTGTTCCACTAGTATCCTGATATCATTGTTTCTGATCCTGTATCTCCTTGTTACACCCAACATTTTTCACAGGAATTTTATTTCTGGTGTTACGATTTGTTGTTCTTTAATTGATGTTACTGTCCAGTTTTGACATTGCTTGCACAGCATCGGGACAAAAATCGTGTTGTATAAAGCTATTTTGGTAGTTATTGTCATGTGCTTGCAATTAACTATTAGTGTTGATTGTCCAATGATCTGATTTGCCGTATTGCATCTGGATTTCCACTGTGATTTTTTCATCTGCTGATAAAGTGCTCCTGAAGTATGTGAAATCTTTCACCTGCTTGATTTGCTGCTTTTCAAGGAAGATATTGGTTTGTCCTGCTTGTCTAGATATTTTCATGACCCAAGTTTTTCTCCGTTGATTTTCATGCTGTATTCTTAACATGTTACATTTAGTTTGCCAATATGTTGTTGCAATTGTATTTCTGAAGTCGCTATGACTGTTTGATCGTCTGCAAAAAGAAGTTCGTTTAAGAGTTCCCAAATCTTGTTTCCTTTATTTGGGTTGGCTATTTCACATATGTGGTTTACATATGTGATGATCAACAAAGGGGATAGCACACATCCTTGTTGTACTCCAAATTTGATATGAAATTTTTCTGCAAGGCCGGTTATTGTCCTAACAGAGCACTGGCTACCAATGTACAAAATGTTGCATAAGTTGATATAGATTATTATTTACTGCATAGTGTAAAACAACCATTAAAATGTCTTTTATTAATCAATTAAGACACATGATACAAAAACATATTTAGCTTGTTTTAAACACTCCCATCACAGCATTATGTTCAGCGTTACTTTATTTTATGAGCCACATAGAAACATCCCAGTTCTATTTTAACATTATGTCAACAGCTGTTAATCTTATATGATACATACAACTTTGCAGCATTATTACTCTCTAGAACAACAATTTGCTTGTAACGAATATGACATGAAGATGAACACAGGCAAGACAGAGACTATGTTGATTTCACATGAACAAATGAAGAGAAGTTTCCACATCAGTGGCATTGGTATTAAGCAAGTGCGAGAGTTAAAATACCTAGATAGTATGTTCGCTGATGACGGCAGAATGGACAGAGAGATTGCACAAAGAATTCAGAAGGCAAACAGTGTCCATTATCAAATTGCACCGATTTCGAAACACTCTAGAATGCTTCTTTCAACTAAAAGGAGGTTGATAAATACACTATTTATTCCTACATTATGTTACAAATGTCAATCTTGGTTCTTACTAGCAACCCATAAGAGTAAGATCCAGAGGCTGTGAGATGCGCTGTGTGAGAAGTGCAGCTGGAAAAACAATCCATGACCGAATCCGCAACACCCCGCTGAGGCAGACGGTGGGGAAAATCTCAGTTAGTGCCTACATTGACTCTCAACAAATCAAGTAGTTTGGTCATTTAGTCAGAATGCATTATGACCACCCTGCATCAAAAGCATATCATATGTAGGTCTCCGGTCCATGAGCAAGAGGCAGACCACAACATCGAAAAATCGAGGGTGTCTCTGACATTCTCAGGAAGTTACACTTAATGACAGCACAAGCCTCCTACTTGGCAATAACAAGAGATCTATGCATCCCACCTATCTGTGACTGTATGGTAACATCAATAAGACAAAACAAGAAGAAGAATAACAATTGCCAATCTTTTGTGTGGCCCGTCTTAACATGTGACACATATGGGGCTCTCTTGAGGAGAAATACAGCTTACTTAACTTAACTTAAACGTAACGTCTTTATACTGGTTTAGAAGACCCTGCAGAGTCTGTATACAACCAGTTACATTTACATCCCTTTGCTCTAAAAGCTATGCGCATCCAGTTTATTCTTAAATGCATTAACTGTCCCTGCCTCCACTACCTCCCCTGGCAATGCATTCCAAGCAGACACCACTCTCTGACTAAAAAAATATTTCCTAATATCTAACCTGGACCTCTCTTTAGTCAGCGTGTAGCTATGCCCTCGTGTTATTGTAGGTGGCTGTATTTAAAAAAAACTTGTTATAGTCTAATTTATCGATTCCTCTGATCATCTTATAAACCTGTATTAAGTCACCACGAATTCTTCTCTCTTCGAGACACTGTAGGCCGGTTTTTCTGAGTCGTTCCTCATAACTGTAATTCTGGAATCCCACTATCATCTTTGTCACTCTAGTTTTGACATCGAGTATATTGTGAGTATTTATTACACAGAAAAAATATGTATGTATCTATAAAAGGTCATGCCATATTATTTTAATGACTGCTAGCCATTTGAAATTCAGATTTCTATTTGCAATATTTAAAAATACATACAAGAAGGTAAGTCAGCAAGTAGGTCACACCCTGATATCAGATAGCTGAAAATGTAGCTAGTAACTTCTAAAGGTGTCATTTATGGCAATAACATCCAGCTTTGTCACTACTATAGGTAGTAGACGTTAGGTGTCATATGTACAGATACGCAGCTCAGATACAAAATGGCATCCACACTCACAGAGTGTACAAAGAATAGCATATAGTTGTGAATTTTTTTTTTCAAAACAACTTCCTGCATTCATAAGAAATGCTTCCTGATTATGCTGAGAAGTGTTTGTCGTGTAAAGTGGTGAATATTTGGGTCGATTAATTTTCCCAAGGATGCTAAAAAATTGCTGATGAAGCCTGACCTCATCATCCTGTTCAGATTGCAATAGAAGTATTTGTGTGGTGGGTAGGGGGAAGATATTCGAGCTGACATGTGAGTAACGATAGACAATGTAGCAGCTGAAATAGTGTGTCTGACTTTTTAGCTTTTGTAGGAGACATTTCGCAAATGACAAAGAGGTTGAATGCAAAGTGCAAATATGGCTGAGATAGCAGAAGAATGACCTCTGTACTGAAGGTTTTGGTCCACTGATAAAACGATTGGATAGTGGTGGAAATTATGCCGAGAAATAAGGAACAATGTAAGTGCAATAATAAATGGTTTTCAAGTTCACATCTCATTTAGTTGAAAAAAATTTGTATCTATTTATTTACTTGCCCTCGCATTTACAATTTATAGAAATGTTAAATTTGTCTTTAAAAAAATCTTAACCCACCGCAAGTTCCTCTTCATCTTGCATTAGCCTCAAACCAAAGTGCATGGCCTCTTCTTGAGCTTCCTTCTTGAATAAATTGCTCTTTTCACCCCTCAGAGAACTTCGACGCATTGATGCACTGAAAGGCAGAAGTGAGTCATTTGATGATCATTTCAATCATTTGAAATAAGATAGAAGAAAAAGAAAAGAAAAGAAACAAATACTTGTCATCATAAAATATTCATCTCAAAATACTAATTTCTGAATGACTTGTCACTAACGACTGAGAGTTGTTCTGACTTGGTAGCTATATATGTTTGGCCAGAAGAAACAAGAAGACACCAAACAGAAATGTGAAAAAGCATTAAAATAATGAAGAAATTAAGCATATAATATTCATATAAATTTTTTTTAAATTGTGTATAAGAACACACAGTGGTTCACAATGCAAAATATTTGCATATATTTTATATTACAAATAAGTGAATATCATGACATTTAATGTGTAGGAAATACTTTTTATATATTATTAAATGTTCAAAAAGTAAACAAAAATCTTCTATTGCAAACCTCAATATAATATGATGTCTATTCTGAATGCAATCTAAATTCCTTGAAATATTATGGTCATCAAGAAATTAGTATCAATTTCAGTACAAGTAATGTTGAACTTAATAACAATTTTCAGATGAAAAGAAAATGCTTCATGTTATGACCATGCCATGCAAATACATAGAGAAAAAAAATAGACACATAATATATTCCTCCAAAAATAATTTGCGTGATACTTAAAGAAGCTGTAGTTTATTTTCAGAAAAACATTCTCAAACATTTATACTTTTAATTGTCTATGTGTAATTAATATTTTTTAAGAGAAATATGTGTTGTTCAGACACCCATAAATGAGACCTTTCGTTTGGTTAAATTTAGTTACAATACACTGATAAAGTTACACTATAACCTGCCATGCATGTCGTATGAGGTAATTAAGGAGTGTTGGGCATGGAGCTGGCTACCTAATCCTACAGAAACTTCAAGTCACAAAAACTTCAATAGATACGGGTGAGCGCATGAGCTGCAGAGGTCAGCGACCCATAGCTGACTGCTAGCGTCAGGGCCAGCGAACCAGAGCTGCCAAGACCCTTCTACACCTCCACGTCGTAATCCTGAATAACCGGCTGCAGCAGGGCAGACTGGCTAAGGAGAAGGGATCAAAGAGGGAATGCTAACTCGGTACTAAAAAAATACTTGCTGAAGTCGGATGTGTTGGACCGAAAGGTGCAAATATCGCAGTCAAGCTGTAAACTACAACACAACACATTCCGTTCTCTGGACTACATTCTGCTACTTAAGTCCTTTCAGAGTTTGGTAGCAAGTTCAGCAACCTCATTACAGTAAAACAATTGCTAAAGAAATCACAATTGCAATAATTGAATAAAGTGCTTTGGCTTCATGTAAGAGAAACATTTTAGACAAAAGTGGCTATATTCTTCATAAGGTCTGACAAGAAATCAATTATATAATGATAATATTATTTTGTTAGTTAAAGTGTTTTCAATTTTGATATTTTAGTTTATTGATCACATTTATTATAATCATATATTGGGCCGAAGATGCATCAGTGAATGATCGGCCAGCAACTCATAGCTAGCTGCTTGCGATGGACTCAGAGAACCAAAGTTGACCAAGACACAATTCCACCTCCAAGTGGCAGCCCTGGAAACGGGCTGCACTCATGAAGTCTGGCTAAGAGAATATTGATTGAAGACGGAAGGTGAACCAGTTCCCAAAAATGGCATGCAGAAACCAGATATGCCTGGCTGAAAGGAGCAGATATCACAACTCCCTGTAAACTACAACATAATGTCCCTATTCAGAGCAAATGTTAGAAAGAAAAAGAAAGAAATTTATGATATATATATATATCATTATTAGACGAAATATGTAAAAATACCCAACATAAGTAAGGGAAACATCCTCAGTGAACATTTAAATGAACTTCTCTTTGCTGATGACCAAACACTAATAGCAATCAGAAAAGCAACTGCAGGAACATATCAAAAAACTTAATGAGGCATGTTCAAATTATAGTATGAAAGTCAATTTAGTGAAAAACAAAGTTAAGACAACTGCAAAAAAAAACCAAAAAAAACAATAATATTCATACAAAACCAGCACATAAAACAGGTGAAAGACTTCATGCACCAGGGAAACATAATCTCAGCAGATGAAATCTAACACAGATATAATATAGCAAGTCAAATCATTGGGAAAATCTCTTTGATATTACAATGTAAACACATAACAATAGATATAAGAAGAAATCTAAACAACACAATATTTCAACCCACATTGTGCTACCAGTGCCAATTGGACATTAACAAACAAAGTTAAAATAGACTTCATAACAACAGAGATGGAATGCCTGTGACGAATGTTTGGAGTAACAAGAATGGATCAAATCAGAAATTAAAATATTAGGAGACAAGTAGGTACAACATGGAGTTTAATGTAGATAAATGTACAGTCATCCACATGGGTAGATCCAATATGGAACATAATTACAGAATGGGAGAAAACAATATTAGAAAGATAGATAAGGAAAGGGACCTAGGGGTTATAATAGATCATACAGGAAAGGTGAGTGAGCAAGTTAAGGTAGCAGTGAAAAAGGCAAATGCAATGTTAGGTATGATAAAAAGAAATATTAAACATAGGAGCAAGGAAGTGATCGTCAAACTGTATAAAGCTTTAGTTAGACCTAGATTGGAGTACTGTGTACAGGTGTGGAGTCCTTATCATAGAGGGGACATAAACATGCTAGAAAGAATACAAAAAAGAGCGACAAAGATGATAGTGGGATTCCAGAATTACAGTTATGAGGAACGACTCAGAAAAACCGGCTTACAGTGTCTCGAAGAGAGAAGAATTCGTGGTGACTTAATACAGGTTTATAAGATGATCAGAGGAATCGATAAATTAGACTATAACAAGTTTTTTAAAATACAGCCACCTACAATAACACGAGGGCATAGCTACAAGCTGACTAAAGAGAGGTCCAGGTTAGATATTAGGAAATATTTTTTTAGTCAGAGAGTGGTGTCTGCTTGGAATGCATTGCCAGGGAAGGTAGTGGAGGCAGGGACAGTTAAAGCATTTAAGAATAAACTGGATGCGCATAGCTTTTAGAGCAAAGTGATGTAAATGTAACTGGTTGTATACAGACTCTGCAGGGTCTTCTAAACCAGTATAAAGACGTTAAGTTAAGTTAAGTTAACACCAGTGCTAGACCTCATCAAGAGACAACAAACAGTTTGGCCATGTGACAGGTCAAACACCAGATAGTATCCCTAAAAAAAAGCAATGGTATACAGAAACAATGGATACAGAGCCAAGGACTGTCCACACAAAAGAAATAACAAGAACAATGAAGCTCCCCATAAATGAAGCACATATTAGGGCCTGGTAAAGAAACCTCTTCATAAATCTGACGTTGAAAGCCACAAGTTTGAGAAAAATGAAAAGAATGTATACATAAAGAAGAGGATAATATGAATGGCTAAATATATTCAAGAGCATGAGATAGAAATTATGAACAAATAAATGGCAAAGAAATTGTGTGAAACTAGTGTCCTGGTTATGCTGGGGTTCATGGCCACTAACGAGCTTAAGTCTTCGCCTAGAAGACAGCGGGAAATTAAAATATGGATAGAAGTGATATTTTGAGGTAATTCAATGACGGCGTCTAGGATGTTGAAATGGCAACCAATGAAACGGCAACCAATGAAATGGCAACCAATGAAATGGCAATCCAAAGACTGCAGAATTGTTTAATGAATCGTAGATCAAGCAGGAAAGGGCACCTGAAAGGACGAAGTAGGAGTATGTACAGCCAGCAGGCAAATGGAACCATCAGGACCCACCACACACTTTACCACCTGCTGATGAAAACTTTGTCTACCCAGAGTGCAGTGATGATTCATAACAACAGAACAGAGCACAAATATGTGCACTGTATCTCAGCTTGTAGAGTGGCCTTCCTATTAACAGCTGGGTAGATTTGGAACATGCTGATATACCAGGAAGCAAACCCAGTACCTCTGCCGTGCCATGTAGTAATACGTAATAAAATAACAAAGGAAAGCTGAATGCAACATATTTAACAAATAAAAACATGTAAATGTGTGTAAACAGAGAAAGCAGTTTGGTAAATGATTGACATGCAAGTTCGTCATGCTGTTAGAAGTCTAAACAAAATGTGTATTATTTGGGCAAGACAAATCAGCAAAGTCAGATAAAATCACTGATAACTGTCAAAGATATCAGCACATAACACTACTGGTTCCATGTTTGCAGATTAATAGTTTTCTCCATGCCATGAAGTTTAATAATTTTACCTATGTTATGCGGGGCGGGGGCTGTTTCAGGCAAAATATGCTGATCAGACATGTTAGTCAGAATCAGGCAAAATATGCTGATCAGACATGTTAGTCAGAATCAGGCAAAATATACTGATCAGACATGTTAGTCAGAATCAGGCAAAATATGCTGATCAGACATGTTAGTCAGAATCAGGCAAAATATACTGATCAGACATGTTAGTCAGAATCAGGCAAAATATACTGGCCAAGACCACTCCCTCTGCTTCCTCGTAGCCCTCCCTGGGAATGGGATGTTTTCATGGCAGCCTGGCTAACGAGGTGAAGTATTTACATGATCCCTGTAGTAGTGAATGACATCCAGATGAAGCCAAGCATAGAACAACCACCTGGTGGACCCTGGTCCACCTTCATCAGCACATCAGGATGTGAGGAAAGCTACTATAACCCGCCACTTAACGTCCTTTTCAGGGCGCACAAAAGAGTAAACTTACTCATTGTGGACATTAAACCTCAACAATATATAAGATGATCAAAGGAAAGGATAAATTAGACTACAACAAGATTTTCAAAATACAACCACCCACAAGAACAAGAGGGCATAGCTACAAATTAACTAAAGAAAGGTCCAGATTAGATATTAGAAAATATTTTTGTAGTCAGAGAGTGGTGAATGCTTGAAATACATTGCCACGGGAAGTAGTGGAGGCAGGGACAATTAATGCATTCAAGAATAGTATGGATGCGAATAGTTTTTAAATCAAGGAAATGTAAATGAAACTGGTTGTATACAGACTTTGCAGTGTCTTCTGAACCAGTATAAAGATGTTAAGTTTAAGTTAAGTTAATGTCCAGTTCATATACTTGACTTACTTTTGTTCTTTAATTGAATTTACTTTGACTTTGATAAATTCCCTAAAGCAATGAAAGCCCCTCTTAGATAGAAGTGGAAACAATTCATATCACAATCAGATGTAATGCCCAATGGTTAAACTGACATTTTTGCTAACCTATGTTCATTTTGTAACAACAAAGAATGATATATTACAGAAATATTTAAGTCTTGCAATCTGTAATCCTGGTATTCAATCAGACAAAGGGAGTGTCTGATGCCAGATAGCCAAATGTTGTTTCAATTTAATGTGGTTTTTGCCCTGGAGTATGATGTTGATACAATTTCAGAAACACTTGACCACCGTTGAGTTTCTTTGTTCGGTCATGTTGTACAGCTGGAACAAGAAACCCCAGCCCACAAGATCCAACACAAGTCATTCCTCAACGCCAAAAGTCTTCCCCCAATTGATTGGAGGCACAGAAGAGGCCATCCTCAAACAGTATGGCTCTAGCAGATAGCAACCTTCACCTCCGCTCTGAACGAGGCCTGGAACCACACCACAGCAGTGGGTCATGGATGTGGCCGACTGACGCAGCGGGCCTCAGACACCTAAGCAAACATTATTATTATTATAATTATTATTATGTTGGACCAAGGATTTTATACACGCAATCTCTCTCATCTAATTGGCGGACGTCTGTGTGAGCGCTTAAAGTTGTAGGGTCACCAAAACATCTTCCTTCATGACCATCTGTTGACCTACATATGCGCCACATGACCGTCCATCAGCATCTTTTAACAATGCAAAATGTATGTTGTCGTTGAAGGTAGTTTGGCTCTTGATTTATGTGTTAAATTTAAATTCTACAAATGAATACACTAATAAAATTGCTTACTCTTGTACTTTACTTATTTTCTTAATATATATACATCTTGCTTTTAATTATCCCAGCTGCAAAACTGTGAGTACACACTTTATTTACATATATTGAATCCCAAAATGTAATATCTCATGGAAAACGTAAGTAGAAAAAAAATGGATGTAATTTTCATGCATCCTTTTCACTATATTTGACATGTAAAGAGATTTTGATTACTACTGTGTCCATGGGATCAAAATTGGCAGAAAAGATTAGTAACACAGTAACCTACCAGAAATGTTGTTAGAGATGGATGAGAAAAGTTGTGTATGAGACTAGCAACCTCATCCTGTAGAAACTAAAAATGCCAAAAAAAGACCTCTACAGCTCATCGTAGAAGAGAAGTGAAGTCCATACTTTGGTTTTTAGCACCAGGTTTAACATAAATATATGCACCATTTGAGAAAAAAAGATAATAAATAATAAATCAAGTCCCATAGCAGACACTGCCATCTGGGATGAAGTGTAAAGAGATCTCAATGTATTAAACCACAGCTTGTGTGATGTGGGGTGGTCAGTTCGTTTTCTCGTTGCCTTTCCTTCCATAATCATGTGTTGGTACCCATTTACAAATGAACTAATTTACAACTAGGTAGACTGGATCATACCAGTAGCAGGAGCTAAGCCCCGTACTCTCGTGAAAAACAAGTTCTCTACTATTATACTAGATGCTTTTGCAAAGAGAATAGATTTGGAAAATTAATAAAAATGCACAGATGGTCTGGAAAAATACAATCACTCAATTTAATTCATAAATAGACTTGATTAATCACAGCACACAAAAATTGACTTTTATACATTCAATAACCCTGACAAATTCATCCTAAGAAACGGCATTAGATAGTCTAATAATAGTTTAAAGTGATCATTATATACAGCTTTTTATGGTGTAGTTGCCATAGCTACTCTCTGATAGGCTGTCAAAAATAATGCAAATCGAAAGTCGAGATTATTCTTGGACAGACGTAAGTCTCACGCCTCTAGGAATCATGTGGAGCAAAGAATAGGACCACTGCAGCCTCCCATGCATACTGTAAAAAGACAACTAAAGAAGGTTGTGCATGACACTGGCAGTCCGTACCTGTCAAGTCATAAGGTTCCATTTTAGGGTTTCTTAAGTGACACGCCATATTTTATAAATGATATTGGAAAATCCAAAAACGTGAAACTATGGAAATTAAATATAAAATGTAACGGTTAATAATAATAATAGTTGCCCAACGAAAGTGAAGATGGTGACAGTATCAAACTTCTGTTGCAAAATAGTTCTCTTATAACTGTAAGGACCAATTCTGGAATGGCATATCCTGCAACATTCGGATGGAGTACACATGTGGAGTCGTGTGTTTTGTTTTTTCAGGCAACATTCTTTCGCTGAGTCTCAGCGATGGCTGTACTCTCTGCAATCTGACGACCTTCGGTGATATTTGCACGCCAGGTTGTATGGTTTTTTGCAAGCAGCTCTCAGGAAGTGACATTAATTTTAAAGCTTTTTAGAGACACTTTCATTGAGTCTCTAAAGAGATTCTTCTGCCCCCCTGGTGAGCATCTGCCATAGAACAGCTGCCTGGGGATGCGTTCATCTGACAAGCAAACAACATGTCTCGACCATCGCAGCTGAGCTATTTGCAAGAGTGTACGGAAACTCAGAATTTCAGGGAGGTACTTTGTCCTACCATTTGACCCTGAGCAGCCTATGTAGACAGCTCAGTTGAATATGATTTAGCTGTCTGACATGTCTGCTATACACTGTCCATGTTTCACAAACATGCAGGAGAGTGGATAATACTACAGCTCAATACACTTTTACTTTGATGGCGACACTGATGCCTTGTCTGTTCCAGATGCTTCTTGGAACCTCCCGAACGCAGTGCTTGCCTTAGCAATCCTGTTGTTGACCTCACAGTCAATATTCACATCTCTTGTGAGGGTACTGGCTAGGTAGGTAAAGCTAGTGACTGCCTGGAGATGTTGATTCTGTACAGTAATGTTTAGTTCTTCTTCTTCTTCTTCTTCGTTCGTTCTCAATCTCTCGCTACCAAACCCTGAAAGGGTAAGTAGCAGAATGTAGTCCAGAGAACGAAATGCGTTGTGTTGAAGTTTACAGCTTGGCTGCGATATTTGCACCTTTCGGTCTAACACATCCGACTTCAGCAAGCATTTTTTGAGTACCGGGTTAGCATTCCCTCTTCGATCCCTTCTCCTTAGCCAGTCTGCCCTACTGCAGCCTGTTATCCAGGATCACCACGTGGAGGTGTAGAAGGGCCTTGGCGGCTATGCTTCGCTGGTCCTTACGCTAGCAGTCAGCTATGGGTCGCTGACCACTGCAGCTCATGCGCTGCTCAGCATCTTGATCCCAAATGTTTGGTTCAATGTACTGTTCCCCAGGTGCAGGCTGGAAGAGTACCTCTATTTTTCATGTGTTGATCATGTGACCAAGAAGTTACTGCAAACCGCCAAAAACACTGGGATAGTGAACTGCATATCTTGTTCTGAGCAAGTGTTAAGGATGCAATTGTCCATGAACAGGAGATCCAAGATTGTGGCCTCACTCACCTTGGTGTAGGATTTCAGGTGCCCCAGGATGAACAACTGATCTTGGGTCCTGTAGCAGATATGTATGTCAGTAGCAGCCCCATAGACAGCATCAGAGAGCATTGCTGCAAAGATCACGCTAAAGAGTGTTTGACACTGGTTTGACTGGGAAGACTACAGACAATTCTCTGTTGTGCAGGTCACAAGCCATCATGAAATTAGCGGACAACTGCAATGAATCTGTCAGGGCAATCAAAATTCGCCATGATTTGTCAGAATCAATCCCTATTGATAATATCAAAGACTTTGGTCAGATCGACAAAAACTGTGTACAGATCATAATTCTGTTCTTGACATTTCTCTTGTAGTTGACGTGTTGCATATATCATGTCAACCATCCCACGACCCGCACAAAAGCCACAATGACTCTCTGGGAAAAACCCTGCTCAATGTGACCCGTTTAGTGGTTGAGCAAGGCTCAGGCTAGAATTTTGCCCACGATTAGCAGCAGGGAGATAGCCCTGTGATTGTCACAGAAATGAAGGTTGCCCTTTTGCTTATTTGCTTGTACAGGTGTACAACTGTAACCTCTTTAATCTCCTGTGAGTCTTTCTCGGCTTCATAAATACAACGAGAGAGTGTAGTTAATTCCTAACAAAGCACTAGACCCCCAGCTTGGTAATTCTCTATAAGGATGGAATCAGACCCGAGAGCCTTGCCTCTGGACTTTGAGTTAATACCTTTTCTAACCTTTTCTGCCGCTGTGGGCTTGAGGCCAAGCCCCTGGTTAATCGTAGATTGGGACAGACTATCTATGGCTTGTGCACTAATGATGGACAGATAGTTGAGGATAGAGGCAAAATGATCCACCCAGCATTTCAAAAACTGAACCTATTCAGTTAATAGCACAGATTCATCAGCACTAAGAACAGGTTTAAAATTGAAAGACTACCACCAAATGCACCCTGTCAATAGCAGAATTGATAAACAGGATGTGGGACAGAAACATGTGGAGATATATGATCACCTATGCCAGTAGCATGGCACATGATTAGGATTCTAAAAACAGAAATATTACTCCTTATTTTTTTAAGTAGAAATACATTTTTAAAATCACATCATATTATCCTCAGCATCAATTCCACAGGTATGTAAGAAATGATTGTAATTAATTTTTCAATTAAAGATCTACATATTTTTTTTAAAAATCTATCAATCGCATTCAATTCCTGTCCTGTTAAAAACACATTTTCCCCAAGTAGCTATGACTTCATATTCCGCTTTTACTAAGCAATGACGAGAGCGAAGAGCAACATCCAGATCAGGTGAAATATACTGATCAAGACCCCCACCTCTCATCCACACCACACTCCTGGAAACAGGCTGTGTCACAGTAGTCTGACCAATGACATGGGGATCGAAACTACGATCCCCATTGCGATGAGTATCATGAGAAGCCTCACATTGCATTACAGCTAGGACAACCTAGGTTTACCTTCTTAAATGTCTTGGGATGTAAAGAAGCTATCAAAGAAAAGTGTTCAATTACTTTAGTACGACTAGCTTCCAACAACAATTAAGCAATGGCATGAAACATTTGTTATTAGAGAATATACTTTTCTTGTATACAAAAATTATTGTATAAAACAATTATGGAGCAGTATGTGATAAATTAATAGCATATTTTTCATAACAAAAACTGTGTTCACATCTTTTCTTCAATCTTCAAACATAATTTCATCAAATGTTTTTGAAACAAGTTATTTACATTTAGTAGGTAAAGTATAACTTGGAAAACTTTCAAACATGACATGTTATAATGAGATGGTTATTGGATTACATAAGTTCATGTGCAAATAGTAGTTAATACAATTTATTTCAAAGACCAATCAAAGAATGATAGTTAGGTTTGGTAATGTATGTAGTTTTTATTAGAAAGCATTAAATTTTGTTGTTTTTTGGTCAACAATTACATCCATCATTCCAAAATTATAAATGTGTTAGTCAATACTCCCATTTGAGGTCAAATGCAATAACACAGCAAAGATACCTGACTGCTAATGATTAGACAAGTAAAGCTTTACTTTAAACAAAACCCAAAGCCAACTTTTTTTTTTATATATACGCGTATTATTTTATATACCAGAAAATCCAAAATAAATGTTTTTAAAAATGTAACCATAAATTTCCGAGAAGGTAACTCATTATAAATATTTTAAACCTTATAAACTTAATTCTGATTACTGATTAGGTTCTAAATTGAATTTCAGCATTTGACCATCCATGTGAGATGAGGTAGGGTTTAGTATATGAGGGAATGAGATAGCTAGTTACTGTCCGACCTGTTGCTAGATTTGGAGTTAAGAGATGAATTTGAGCTATACACTGAGTCTTGGTGTAGATAAGCTGCTGAACTGAAAGAGAAACATTAGCATTACACTAATGGTGTTACAGAGCAAATATGTTTCTTGGATAATAATTTCTTGTTCTGAACAAAGCAAATACATTTTACATATAGTTAGTTCCTTGAAAGTAAAAAAAGTCATGGTACATAAAACATTGAATGATATGAGAATTCAGCAAATAATTATTTTAAAAATGTATATAGAAATGACTAGTATTCACACATTTAAAACCAACAAAATAAATCAATGCCTTCAGCTCCCTTGAATGTAATAATATACTTTCTGTATTAGTTATATACCTGATTAGCATTTATCCACTGCAGTAGTCTTCCCACAGAGTTTATTTTATATTGTATTCTTCACCTCAGTTAGAATATAACCCTAATATAAATGGTAATTAATTTTGTGCATAGTTCTATTTAAATGAATGAAACAAATACTGCCGCTATACAATGTACAAGAATTTTTTGTGTCTAGTAGGCAGTGTTACTATTAGATGAACATTTAACAGGTAGTCATAGTAGCTGTAAGTACATTAAATTAATACATTGCTTATGTTTTGTGTTTTTTTAAGTTAAATGATTTCTAATTGTGCTGCCATTTGGCTGAAATTTAATTTAACTTAATGTCGTTATACTGGTTTATAAGACTCTGCAATCTGTATACAAACAGTTTCTTGCAGACAATTGAAAGTGAAATCTTGGTGCAGACAAACAAACAAAGTTGATCAAACTAGTTATCTCAAAAAATAATTATGAACATTATGTGTAAAGCTACACTATGGTTCTTTTAAGAGAAAATACTTTGCAAGTGGTGAAAATATTTATATAAGAATGAACCTTAGTACCGTAACAGACTTCAAAGATATGGTCACAATCATCAATGAGTGGATTATCAGCACTCGTTAGGCATACAATACATTTAAATAACGTAGTCCATAGCCATTGATGATGAAGTGTCTGGAAAAAATTGGTATGGATGGAAAAGAATACTCAGCAAACTTAACTGGCAGTAAACTGAGTGCAACAAGGATGATTACTGCCCCTTGTCTGTTTAGCATTTACATAAAAGACATTTTAATAACGGACAGCGGAAATATCAGGACTCATTATTGGTGGAGAGTCAAAAAATAATTTCAGATATGTGAATACCCCGGTGATGCTGGCTGAATGCAAACAAGAATGACAGTAACTGATAATTCAAGTAAAGAACAAAAGTCAGGTGAATGGATTTGACATTTCAGACTCAGAAAACTAAAGATATAATTAGCAAAGTAGGCAATAAATCTTCTCTACAGATAAAAATAAATAACCAAACACTAGAAAAATGCAAGCGCTTCTTCTATCTTGGAAACATAATAATAGAGGACGAAAGGTGCATAATGGAAATGGAGATGACCAAATCTGTCATATATTGAGACCCAAACAAATAACTCATAAATTAAAAAACGAGTAATCAGGTGTTATGTAATACTTGTCAATGTCGGTCAAATTCTTAGAAATACTAACATGTGAAGATTCCATAGACTTCTGAAATTGGCTCAGCAACAATGGACAGGACATGTTGTTCGAATGCTAGATAAACGCATTGCCAAGCAACTATTGTATGGTGAGCTCAAAACAGGTAGATGCTTACTTGGAGGGCAGAAGAAATGCTACAGAGACTCGTTGAAAGTGTCTCTGAAATTCTTTAATATTAATATCATCTCCTAGGACAAGACCACACCAATGCAGGTGCACAAATCGCAGAGAGTGCAGCCATTGCGGATGCTCAGCAAAAACGCGCTGCCCAAAATGACAATACTCACAATGATTCCACTACCGACTACCCACATGTGTGCTCTGACTATGGAAAGGTGTGCATCTCCAAGATTAGACTTTTCAGCCATAAGAGAACACATATTTTGCGGTTATAGTCTGATGCTGTTGCCACCTTCGCTTGCGATGGGCAACTATTATTATTTGATTATTATTATTATACTTGTCATTACTGTGTGACTTAGAAACATGGACAATAAACAAATTGGAAAAGAAAATTGATGCCTTTAAAAAGTGAATACATTGAATAATGGAGTGCATCTCATGGAAACAAAAGAAAAGACAACAAATAAGGGAATCTTGGAGAAATTAGGGATGAAAATAGAATTGATGAACAATATAAAAGCTTGACAGTTAAGATATTTTGGTCACATCAAAACACACCAAAACATCTTTCTTTAAACAATCTGGAAGGCAAATTGAAGGGCAAATGTGCAAAAGGTAAACAATGCTATAAGTGAGAGACAACAACAAAAGATGAAAATAGGGAAAAACCTATCAGAATGCATCATCAAGGCAAGCGACAGAGGACGATGGGTATCCATTGCAATGTACATTTGATGTGGAAATGGTCCTTGAACTGAACTGTTATAGTACTATCTTTTCAACATATTTAGACAATAGAAACAAGACAGACTAAGTCACGCAAAACAAAGATCTGAACATAATTACTGTAGCACAATATAAAGATCTGAACAGAATTACTGTAGTACAATACAAAGATCTGAACAGAACTACTGTAGCATGATACAAAGATCTGAACATAATTACTGTAGTACAATATAAAGATCTGAACAGAATTACTGTAGTCCAATATAAAGATCTGAACAGAATTACTGTAGCATGATACAAAGATCTGAACATAATTACTATAGCATGATACAAAGATCTGAACACAATTAATACAGCATAACACAAAGATCTGAACAGAATTACTGTAGCATGATACAAACATCTGAACACAATTAGTTTAGCATGATACAAAGATCTGGAAAAGAATTACTATAGCACGATACAAAGATCTGAAGATCTGAACAGAATTACTGTCGCACAATACAAATATCTGAACAGAATTACTGTCGCACAATACAAAGATCTGAACAGAATTACTGTCGCACAATACAAAGATCTGAACAGAATTACTAGACAAAGTACCTAACTGTGAAATTCTAAACAGGTCAAACATGTTGATCATCCATACACTTCTGTAAAAAGCCCTGATTAGATGAACAGTATATGTCCATATGGCTTATGAATGCCTCCCCAAGCAGCATGTGGTAAAAGAACAGCTGACCCACCACAGCTGCAGTTCAAAGATGCATGTAAGCGGGACATAAATAAGGAGTACTCTGAGTGGTATGAAGTAAAGAGTGGAGTGTCACAGGGCTCAGTTTTGGGACCAATTTTGTTCTTGATATATATAAATGATTTGGACATTGATTTTGGATCCATGATTGCAATCCATGTATGCTTAGGAGACCAGAGCCCATCGCATCGAATGACCATGTCCATGACCATGTCTGATGGCCGTGTGCCAGGCAGCCTGCAGTTCTGTTGGGGAAATGGCGATCTGTTTTAGTTAGGTGTTACAAGAGCTGCCCCAAGGATGTCTCCAGGATGAGCACAGCTTCTTCCCGTAACACGCCCCTACAGCCTGTTGGAGCATCTCAGGGGCTGGGACTTCCCGGGAAAGGCGAGCAACGTGACTTAAAGAGGGAGAGATGACGGCGATCAATCGTTGAGACAATGCCTGCTAGATGAGTATGTAGAACTACTTCCCTGTTGGAAATCATGTCATGCCAGGCGATCCCGACGATGTGCCTCTGGTTGCACAGGTGGAAGACGTCAAGACGCTGCCGGTCCTGCTGTAGTAGTGTCCAGGTGGAAGACGTCAAGACGCTGCTGGTCCTGCTGTAGTAGTGTCCAGGTGGAAGACGTCAAGACGCTGCCGGTCCTGCTGTAGTAGTGTCCAGGTGGAAGACGTCAAGATGCTGCCGGTCCTGCTGTAGTAGTGTCCAGGTGGAAGACGTCAAGACGCTGCCGGTCCTGCTGTAGTAGTGTCCAGGTGGAAGACGTCAAGATGCTGCCGGTCCTGCTGTAGTAGTGTCCAGGTGGAAGACGTCAAGACGCTGCCGGTCCTGCTGTAGTAGTGTCCAGGTGGAAGACGTCAAGACGCTGCCGGTCCAGGATTCGGAGTCATGCAGGAGAATGGGGACAATGCAGGAGGAGTAAATACAAAGCCTGATCTCCACAGAGAGCCTTCACTGGGACCAGACTCTGCAGAGTGAGTGCATGGATGAAGCCGCTAAGCCCATCCTACGGGTGATGTCATGGCTGCTGCATGCATCAGAGGACTGTCTATACGAAGTACTTGGTGGCTGCAACAGGGTTGTCGTTAACGGTGATGCTCAGCGCAGTGGGGCCTCTGCTGAGTTTTTGGATTTTCATCTTCATCCAGGAAATTGACAAGCCTAGGTGGGTAGCCCATCAATCCAGTCCCTCTAGGGGGCCTACGAGGGCTTGAGAATTGTAGCCCGGTATGATGACGCCATCAGCGTAGACGAGATTGGTTACCCGGGAGTCGCTGACGAGGACCCCTGGGTTGTGAGCAGAAGACTGTGTGAGGATCCAGTCCATGGCGCAGCAGAAACGTGAGAGGGCGAGAGCGCAGCCCTGTCAGACACCAGATAATGTGAAGAACTCCTCTGTGAGATCGCGCCTGAGCCTAATTTTGGCGCTGATGTCTCCTCAATTAGGGTCAGAAGGGTGCCTGGGCCTTCCACAGGGCGTGTCTGTCCACAGAATTAAAGGCAGCCCATAAGTCAACGTAGGCGACATGGAGAGAGCGGTTAATCAAGGTGCAATTCTCTGAGCAGACGGAGGGCAAGAATGGCGCCAATGGTGGATCGAGAAGCTGTGAGGGGGGGGGGGGGGGGGGGGGGCACGGCGATGCCTCATTAAAAGGGGTTGCAGTCTTGAGAGACCCAGCTGGGGACGTACAGTAGGGTAATAGGCCTGTAATTGTTTGCATTCCAGACGGGAGCCCTTTCCCTTGTACAAGTCCAGATTAGATATTAGAAAATACTTTTTTAGTCAGAGAGTGGTGAATGCTTAGTAGTGGAGGC
Source organism: Ariolimax columbianus (assembly GCA_036924085.1). Taxonomy (NCBI): domain Eukaryota; kingdom Metazoa; phylum Mollusca; class Gastropoda; order Stylommatophora; family Arionidae; genus Ariolimax; species Ariolimax columbianus. The sequence continues at coordinate 23,682,567 of JAVGWX010000016.1, read as the reverse complement.
AAGGACAATTAATGCATTTAAGAATGAATTAGAAGGGCATAGCTTTTAGAGCAAGAAAATGTAAATAAAACTGGTTGTTTACAGAGTCTTCTAAACCAGTTGAACAACTTTAAGTTAAGTAAAGGGACATGAAGGCTCTGGATATGGATCTGACATCTTGGGAAGACATAGCTGCAGACCAATCAACATAGAGATGCAACCTGAAGAGCCACCTCAGGCCAGGCAAAAATAAGCTTATGAAACACAGGGAAGTGAAAAGACGCCAAAAGGAAAACCAAAATCTCAGTAGAGAGTTGCTACTTCAAGGTTGCATCAACCTATAGACAGACAATACTGAAAAGGGACTACTACTAAGCAGCTGCTAAACGGTGAGCTCAGAACAAGCAGACCATTATCATGAGAACAAAATAAACACTACAGAGACTTATTTAAAATATCACTGAAAAGCTACAACATTGATGCCTCCTTCTGGGAGATGCTTGCACAGAACTGTTCCACTTGGCACACTAGCATCAACATCAAACAAGGTGCAAGGAATGAAAGCCATATAGTCCTGCTTACAGATACTCTGGCCGTAGTCACAGCACTAAAAAGCCATAAAAATACTGAACTTAATGATTTAAGAGCAGTACTCTGTCAACTATGCCAGCAGTCCGCACCAAAAAGGGTAGTGGTGCAGTGGGTTCCATCCCACTGCAACACCCAAGGCAACGAGGAGGCAGACAGACTGGCAAAAGAAGGTGCAAAACTATCACAACCAGATACTAGTATGACATACGAAGAGTCAAAACGGCTTATTAGAGCTAGATACATGACCAAATGGGAAACCGAACATACTGGCTACACAAAAAACGAGGCCTATTACCAGTTGAACAGAAGAGAGCAGGTCGTGGTCTTTAGACTTCGCACTGGCCACAATTGACTTAGGTACCACCTATTTAATAAATTCAAGATAGGTGGCACTGACGAATGCCAGTGTGGTACCGGGAAAATGGACGCTGAGCATTTGCTGCAAAACTGCCTGACATACGAGGATCAGAGAGAGCAGATGTGGCAATCACCAGTGGCAACACTAGACAAGCTCTATGGCAGTGTCGACAGCCTCAGGATGACCGCTGCTTTTTTCGAAAAAATAATGGTTACTGTCTGACTGCGTACGATGAAGAAGAAGGAGAAGAAACAAGGTGCTTAGATGACAGAGGAAAACATCACCGAAACTCAGGGAAAGCAAGCTGCCACAAAGAATAGATGCATGACGACCTCACAAATGACTCATCAAAAGTGTGGCATTTATTTACAAAAATAGATCTAGAAAAATAATGAAATCAGTATCAACATTTCCATGTTCTTTCAGTAAAAACCTGGAAATTATTATTACAAAAGAATTAGCTAGTAAAATATGGGTGGAACTTAGAGAGAAACAACAAGAAATATTTATTATAAATAATGTAAAGATAAACTAAAAAACAGGGGACAAGAATTAGACTACGTTCTGCTCCAAATAAATCAATCCCATTTTAAATTGATGTGTGAGTTTATTTGTATTTAAACCTAAAGTTTGTCTCTATTACACACACAAAAAAACACTACTACTACAAGTAAAAAAAAAATCTAATAACTACTGAAGTTAAAGCATTCTGTGAATCCCAATAAGATACATTTTGCAAATTAAACAGATGTCAATAAATCGTAAACAATTCTTTAGTAAATTAAAGGTGAGATGAACTTTTTGCGCATCAATCTTTCCATACGTTTATCTGCATTTCTAATCAGTATTATAAGTATCATCATTTTACAAAACTGGCTGATGTTCAGAAACATGATCAATGAGTGCAAAAGGCATGGATATGGAAGAAAAGGGAAATAAAATTAAAGAGAAACCATCAACAGCATATAAAAATATGCTTGAAAAAAATAAGATTTCTATCTGTAGAAAAGAACCTGCAAGGTTAGGAGAATATTCAATTTTACCAAAAACTGTCCCAGATTACATATTTTAAAATTCTCTCCTTAAAAAGCTATGTGGCCACAAATCTTCTAATACTTCTGAATAATGTAATTTATTTAGGCAAAAAAATTATACAATTTAAATATCCTATACCTCACCATTCGCATCTTGCTCACGTCAAGAGTAGACATCCTCACAAAAAGCATGTGCTATAGCATTTATGTGCTCTTGCAATGGTGCTTTCTGTTGTACTATGTTTTACATGATGAGCTTGCTTGCTAGCCTTAAACACAATCTGCCTGACACCTTTTAGGACATGCATAATAAGACACCACAACCTATTTATTTGGCCCCAATACAGGGCTAAAGTCTTCCCACATGGGGTATATACAATAGAAGTGAGAATGAAAAATTTGACTTCATTTTCACAGATCCTCTACAGCTGGGGTTTTAAGTACATTGATAAATGTTACAATTTACAAGAGTCTCTGCCGAAGACGGATGTGTCGGACCGAAAGGTGCAAACATCGCAGTCAAACTGTAAACTAGCGACACAACGCAATCCGTTCTTCGGACTACATCCTGCTACTTGCAAAGCCCTGTTCAGGACTTCGTAGCGGGAAATTAAGAACGAACGCAGAAGACACAGAAGAAGAACAAGAGTTTAAAGTTGAAGGTCAATGCTTTATTTGTTTCCCAATATTGTAATGATGTCAAGTGCCGTCTCTGCATCAAAGGTTGGTTGCAATGGTCCTTCAACATTCCTCAGTTTCGTGCCTTGATGGCACACTCTGACAGACTATTGTCAGTCCATCTCTTGATGTTGTCTTTTCACTTACCTCCTTTTCTTCTTCTGCATTCGTTCTCAATCTCCCCCTACCAAGCCCTGAACAGGGCTTTGCAAGCAGCTAGATGTAGTCCAGAAAACAGAAAGCGTTGTGTTGCTAGTTTACAGCCTGGCTGCGATATTTGCATCTTTTGATCTGACACATCTATCTTCGGCAGCTTCCTACTTACAATATTGTCTTCTTCTTGCCTGCCTAGCATCCACCTTTCCCTCCAGTATTGTTTTCAGTATTGTGTTGTGTCTCTTTATATGTCCAAAATATTATATAGGCCAAATTTGTATCTCCTTCAGTATTTCTCATCCAGAATCTCTTCATGACTTCCCTATCTGTCCGCTTTCCTTCAGATTATCCACATTAAAAAGGCTTTAACTTTATCACTAGTTGGTTGCACATCCTCCATGTTTCAGCACCAAAGAGCAAAAACGAATATATATATATTTTTTTTTTTTTTTTTTTTTTTTTTGCGTTCGCCTTATTTATCTATTCCCCAAGGCGTGTGTGCGTTACACTGTGGTTTTTATTTTGCGCCTGTCGGCCCAGTGCATCCGACTTCAGCATGCATTTTATGTAAGGGTCTGCTTCCTCCTGCATTTTCTAAGGGTTTGCTTCCCCGGGGTAACGGCCGGTGCTGTGATGGGGATCGAACCCAGCACCTTCTGGTTGTGAGCCGTGCCACTTAACCACTAGGCCACGCCGTCCCCCACATATATAACACCTGACGACTCATTTTTGGAGCATCTGCTAACTGTCTGAATGTCAATATATTTTTCATGTTGTTAAATCATTGTCCCAAAAGAATATATTTGTTGGCCTCTTTAGGATCAATAGGATGTCTAGTGAGACTGATGTTATCACTGGTAAATAAGAGTTAAAATAGTTCTGAAAGTTAAACAAGCATTTACCGAGTGGTCTGCTGGGGTCTTTGTGGATGACAGAGATAAGCACAGCACCACTGCCTCACAGAGAGCATGTCGTACCGTAAGAGGTGACTGTGTGACATGCATAACACTGGCCATGGTTAGGTGGTTTGTTTAGAGCAACATAGATGGCACCTAACAGGCTGCGGGTCTACTTTGCTCTAGTGTTTGAGTCTATTAAGATGGACTTGCACTTCGGTTAACCACTCTTTGTAAGCGCTTGTCATAATATAGTGGAGTATTAAGCTGCTCGAGCCTAGCTCGCTAGGCAGGATACCCTTCTCCCGGCTACATCCAGCTCATACCAAAGCTGGGACCTGCACAGGAGCATCTGCCCCTATAGTAGTACAGGTCAACTAAGAACTAAGATTTACCAAGTAATGAATGTCTTATCTCATATCAACAGAAAATGTGTAATACAGTGAGATATAGTGCCCCAGTTACAACATAGGTCACAAGGAAGAAGAAGAAAAAGAACTCAAATTGTTCTGTCATTAAACTTATCTTTATGCTGCAAACATGGTTGTTTCAAGTTTTATGTATACCTCTACTTTACAGAATGAAAAATAATAACACATTAAAAGTTTAAATGCCTTCCTTTTAATTCTTTTAAATTGGTTTCACTAATTTAATTCAAATAACAAGCTTGGAGACAAGTGTAACAAAACAATCACTACAGCAATCATGGTGCATATATTGCTGTACAGAAAAAAAATAATTTATTGATTAGTTGTGCAAACACACATTCTAAACAGAAGCACAGGTAAACTAAACTAACAGAGCACTAATGGATATGAAATTGTTGATGTGGTAGCCACTGATATAATACAAAAACTTGTGCAGAGTCATTTTCATAATGAGTGCTTATATCAATGTTAGCTAAGATGACAACTCCTTAGTAAATTATCATGCCAAACGGCATTGACAAACATGTCTCTTCACAGCTTTCTGCTTTTACTGTAGTGTATCCATTCTATTGTTGATTGTTAAAATTAGGACAGCATATTAAACTGTCCAGTGTTTTCACAAATTGTTATTCTTTTTAATCAATAAATTTTTCCAGGAATTTGTGTTTTGTAATTAATGTATTCTAACTGTAACAATTGTTCAGTAAAATTTTGGTAGGCACTTACTTTTCAACCACAGACAGTCTTTTTGGCTATATTAGGAGGTATATTTGTAATGAATGAATAAATTTATGAAAAGCCTGTACTTACTTTCTGGAGTTATGTTTGAGTTTCCTTGTGGAGCCAGGACGCTGTCTACTTGCCCTGTTGGTTTCTATCTCGTCTTTCAGATCTAGAATTCTCTGCTTGATTTCAGGATCCTCACTCAGATCTGAATATAAGGAACCAAAATCAAAATGATGTTGATCTTTCTTTCCTATTCTGATGTTGTTGTTCTCACTGAATGTCCACAATGAGTAGGATTACTCTTTTGCGCACCCTTAAAAGGACATTTAGTGGCGGGTTGTCGTAGCTTTACTCACAACCCAAGCGTGCTGATGAAGGTGGATTGGGGTCCTCCAGGCAGTTGTGCTATGCTTGGCTTCATCTATGTGTTGCTCACTACTATGGGGGATCACATCGATCCCTCTCCTTGTTAGTCAGGCTGCCATGAAAACAGCCTGTTTCCAGAAGGGCTACAAGGATGTCAAGGCAAAGGTCTTGGCCAGTATGTTTTGCCTGATCCTGACTAACATGTCTGATCACTATGTTTTGCCTGATCCTGACTAACATGTCTGATCACTATGTTTTGCCTGATCCTGACTAACATGTCTGATCACTATGTTTTGCCTGATCCTGACTAACATGTCTGATCACTATGTTGTGCCTGATCCTGACTAATATGTCTGATCAGTATGTTTTGCCTGATCCTGACTAACATGTCTGATCACTATGTTGTGCCTGATCCTGACTAACATGTCTGATCACTATGTTGTGCCTGATCCTGACTAACATGTCTGATCACTATGTTGTGCCTGATCCTGACTAACATGTATGATCACTATGTTGTGCCTGATCCTGACTAACATGTCTGATCACTATGTTGTGCCTGATCCTGACTAACATGTCTGATCACTATGTTTTGCCTGATCCTGACTGACATGTCTGATCAGTATGTTGTGCCTGACCCTGACTAACATGACTGATCACTATGTTGTGCCTGATCCTGACTAACATGTCTGATCACTATGTTGTGCCTGACCCTGACTAACATGTCTGATCACTATGTTGTGCCTGATCCTGACTAACATGTCTGATCAGTATGTTTTGCCTGATCCTGACTAACATGTCTGATCACTATGTTGTGCCTGATCCTGACTAACATGTCTGATCACTATGTTGTGCCTGATCCTGACTAACATGTCTGATCACTATGTTTTGCCTGATCCTGACTAACATGTCTGATCACTATGTTTTGCCTGATCCTAACATGTCTGATCACTATGTTTTGCCTGATCCTGACTAACATGTCTGATCACTATGTTTTGCCTGATCCTGACTAACATGTCTGATCACTATGTTGTGCCTGATCCTGACTAACATGTCTGATCACTATCTTGTGCCTGATCCTGACTAACATGTCTGATCACTATGTTGTGCCTGATCCTAACATGTCTGATCACTATGTTGTGCCCGATCCTGACTAACATGTCTGATCACTATGTTGTGCCTGATCCTGACTAACATGTCTGATCACTATGTTTTGCCTGATCCTGACTAACATGTCTGATCACTATGTTTTGCCTGATCCTGACTAACATGTCTGATCACTATGTTTTGCCTGATCCTGACTAACATGTCTGATCACTATGTTTTGCCTGATCCTGACTAACATGTCTGATCACTATGTTGTGCCTGATCCTGACTAACATGTCTGATCACTATGTTTTGCCTGATCCTGACTAACATGTCTGATCACTATGTTGTGCCTGACCCTGACTAACATGTCTGATCACTATGTTTTGCCTCATCCTGACTAACAGGTCTGATCACTATGTTTTGCCTCATCCTGACTAACATGTCTGATCACTATGTTTTGCCTGATCCCGACTAACATGTATGATCACTATGTTTTGCCTGATCCTGACTAACATGTCTGATCAGTATGTTGTGCCTGATCCTGACTAACATGTCTGATCACTATGTTGTGCCTGATCCTGACTAACATGTCTGATCACTATGTTTTGCCTGATCCTGACTAACATGTCTGATCAGTATGTTGTGCCTGACCCTGACTAACATGTCTGATCACTATGTTGTGCCTGATCCTGACTAACATGTCTGATCACTATGTTGTGCCTGACCCTGACTAACATGTCTGATCACTATGTTGTGCATGATCCTGACTAACATGTCTGATCACTATGTTTTGCCTGCTCCTGACTAACATGTCTGATCACTATGTTGTGCCTGATCCTGACTAACATGTCTGATCACTATGTTTTGCCTGATCCTGACTAACATGTCTGATCACTATGTTTTGCCTGATCCTGACTAACATGTCTGATCACTATGTTTTGCCTGATCCTGACTAACATGTCTGATCACTATCTTTTGCCTGATCCTGACTAACATGTCTGATCACTATGTTTTGCCTGATCCTGACTAACATGTCTGATCACTATGTTGTGCCTGACCCTGACTAACATGTCTGATCACTATGTTGTGCCTGATCCTGACTAACATGTCTGATCACTATGTTGTGCCTGATCCTGACTAACATGTCTGATTACTATGTTGTGCCTGATCCTGACTAACATGTCTGATCACTATGTTGTGCCTGACCCTGACTAACATGTCTGATCACTATGTTTTGTCTGATCCTGACTAACATGTCTGATCACTATGTTGTGCCTGATCCTGACTAACATGTCTGATCACTATGTTGTGCCTGATCCTGACTAACATGTCTGATGACTATGTTGTGCCTGATCCTGACTAACATGTCTGATCACTATGTTGTGCCTGATCCTGACTAACATGTCTGATCACTATGTTGTGCTTGATCCTGACTAACATGTCTGATCACTATGTTTTGCCTGACCCTGACTAACATGTCTGATCACTATGTTGTGCCTGACCCTGACTAACATGTCTGATCACTATGTTGTGCCTGACCCTGACTAACATGTCTGATCACTATGTTTTGCCTGACCCTGACTAACATGTCTGATCACTATGTTGTGCCTGACCCTGACTAACATGTCTGATCACTATGTTGTGCCTGATCCTGACTAACATGTCTGATCACTATGTTTTGCCTGACCCTGACTAACATGTCTGATCACTATGTTGTGCCTGACCCTGACTAACATGTCTGATCACTATGTTGTGCCTGACCCTGACTAACATGTCTGATCACTATGTTTTGCCTGATCCTGACTAACATGTCTGATCACTATGTTTTGCCTGACCCTGACTAACATGTCTGATCATTATGTTGTGCCTGACCCTGACTAACATGTCTGATCACTATGTTGTGCCTGACCCTGACTAACATGTCTGATCACTATGTTGTGCCTGACCCTGACTAACATGTCTGATCACTATGTTGTCCCTGACCCTGACTAACATGTCTGATCACTATGTTGTGCCTGATCCTGACTAACATGTCTGATCACTATGTTGTGCCTGACCCTGACTAACATGTCTGATCACTATGTTGTGCCTGATCCTGACTAACATGTCTGATCACTATGTTGTGCCTGATCCTGACTAACATGTCTGATCACTATGTTGTGCCTGACCCTGACTAACATGTCTGATCACTATGTTGTGCCTGACCCTGACTAACATGTCTGATCACTATGTTGTGCCTGACCCTGACTAACATGTCTGATCACTATGTTGTGCCTGACCCTGACTAACATGTCTGATCACTATGTTGTGCCTGATCCTGACTAACATGTCTGATGACTATGTTGTGCCTGACCCTGACTAACATGTCTGATCACTATGTTGTGCCTGATCCTGACTAACATGTCTGATCACTATGTTGTGCCTGACCCTGACTAAGATGTCTGATCAGTATGTTTTGCCTGACCCTGACTAACATGTCTGATCAGTATGTTGTGCCTGACCCTGACTAACATGTCTGATCACTATGTTGTGCCTGATCCTGACTAACATGTCTGATCACTATGTTGTGCCTGACCCTGACTAACATGTCTGATCACTATGTTGTGCCTGATCCTGACTAACATGTCTGATCACTATGTTGTGCCTGATCCTGACTAACATGTCTGATCACTATGTTGTGCCTGACCCTGACTAACATGTCTGATCACTATGTTGTGCCTGACCCTGACTAACATGTCTGATCACTATGTTGTGCCTGACCCTGACTAACATGTCTGATCACTATGTTGTGCCTGACCCTGACTAACATGTCTGATCACTATGTTGTGCCTGATCCTGACTAACATGTCTGATGACTATGTTATGCCTGACCCTGACTAACATGTCTGATCACTATGTTGTGCCTGACCCTGACTAACATGTCTGATCACTATGTTGTGCCTGATCCTGACTAACATGTCTGATCACTATGTTGTGCCTGACCCTGACTAAGATGTCTGATCAGTATGTTTTGCCTGACCCTGACTAACATGTCTGATCAGTATGTTGTGCCTCACCCTGACTAACATGTCTAATCACTATGTTGTGCCTGACCAGACATTAGCCTTCCTTCCCTTCCTATTTTGTTAGAGCAATGACCGGACACTCAGAAAAATTTCATTTAAAATCTGGAGTATTGTAAGGATGAGTGCTATCCCCTTTGTTGTTCATTATATATATAGACCACATTTGTAAAATAGCAAACCCAAATGAAGGTAGCAACATTGGTAAACTCTTAAATGAACTTCTTTTCGTAAATGATAAGCAGTCATAGCAACTTCAGAAATACAATTGTACTTACTTACTTAGTCGCTCCTCTTCTACCTTGAGGAGTAGAGGTAAATACAATTGTAACAACATATAAATAAACTAAATACAACGAGTAAAGAATACAGCATGGAAATCAATGTAGAAAAAAACTGAGGTCATGAAAATATCTAGACAAGCAGGAGAAATCAATATCTTCCTTGAAAATCAGCAAATCAAACAGGTGAAAGATTTCACATACTTAAGGAGCACAATGTCAGCAGACGGAAGAATCACGAAAATCTAACAAAGATGCAATAAGGCACATTAGATCGTTGGACAATTAACTCCAATACTTAATTGCAAGCACGTGACACTAACTATCAAAAGAGCTTTATACAACACGATTTTCATCCCTACATTATGCTACCAATATCAAAACTGGACAATAACATCAACGGAAAAACAACAAATCATAACAGCAGAAATGAAATTCCTGCAAAGAATATTGGGTGTAACAAGGAGAGACATGATAAGAAATTATAACATCATGAGACTAGTGGGAACAACACCAGTATTGGACTAAATTAAAAGACAGCAGCTATAATAGTTTGGCCACTTAACAGGACTACTACCACACAGCACCCCCCCCTCCAACAAAGCAATGCTATTGGATTCAGGGCCAAAGGCCGAACACGAAAAAGATGGTTTACAGAAATATCTTAGTCGTTGAATACCACTGTGAATGAGACACACAGTTGGGATCAATGTAGAGATCTTTTTATAACCTGACGCTGAAAATCAAAACAAGAGAAGCAAAAAGAAGAAGAAGAAGAGGAAAGAATAACATGTTTTTTTTCTGTTCTTGTACCTTCTTTGTTACTTTAGAAAAACACAAGATAACCACTGCTTCTTGTTCGATTACATGTAAACGGTAGCACAGTAATTATGCACTCTTTCAGATGTGGTTTCTATCTCATCTTTCAGATCTAAAATTTTCTGCTTGATTTCATGATCCTCGCTCAGATTTTAATATGAGGTACCAAAACCAAAATTATTTTAATGTGTTTTTTCCCTATTTGTACCTTCTTTGTTCCTCTAAAAAAACATTAAGACCACCTACCAATGTTATTTTTCTCGTTACAGGTAGCCAACACCACATAAACTATGCACTCGTTTAGTTGTGGTTTCTTTAAAACTGTTTTACATTGTTCTGCTGCTAGTCCATTCCACGGCCATCTTTAGTCACCTTACATCATATGTTTTGTTGTTGTTGTTGTTGAATGTCCACAATTAGTAGGATTACTCTTTTGTGCGCCCTGAAATGGACATTAAGTGGTGGGTTGTCGCAGCTTTCCTCACTTTTCCTCACATCCTGTAGACCGTGGTCCTCCAGGCGGTTGTGCTATGCTTGGCTTCATCTGCGTGCCACTCACTACTATGGAGATGACATCAATCCTTCACCTTGTTAGCCAGGATGCTGTGAAAATGCTGTAGAACACAGTGAACTAATTCTTAGTCTTTATAATCCAAAGCAGAGAAGCATCTTCCACAGCGTGTGCAAGGAAAATCAGGACTGTTTGCGGCATCGTATGGTGTGAGGTGTCTTCTCAAACGCTTAGCCTATCTGCAATCAGTATCTCCTTTGTCTGTAAAAAGTAACCAATAGCATTACTGCTGTAGGGGTGTGAGGTGTTAGCGATCTCACATTTCAAAGGCCCGGATATATGAGGGCGGTAGCCATCTCCTTTCCCTTGCCGCTTTTACTTCCTGGACTGAACTGGTACCCATTTAAGGCTGGGTCGACCCGGGACCCATTGCGGTCTGAAAAAAACACTACCGCCTCAACTGGGGAATGAACCCAGGACCACTCAGATGTGTAGCCAGCGTGCTAACCACAGAGCTACGCCATGCTTAATACTGCCCCTCCATGTAACACGATCCATAGCGTCCTGTTCCTATGATTCCAAATTGATGCCCGAATCATTCATATCCCACTTGCATACATCCTTCTACCAAAGTAGTGGTCGGCCCTGAGACCTTGTCCCCAATTGTAATTCTCTAAATAGAAGATCCTTAGGCATGTCTATCTCAATCTACAATTTAAATGAATAACATACTTAAGCACAATTGCCACACAATATAACCACAGGCAACCGTCAGTGTACAGCAGTTCACTGCTCTTGTCCTAAAGAGCTTTGCTATTACAAATTATAATTACATATATTTTAATGCCATCAAAGAAAATATTATAGAATTCACATATTAGCATCTCCTATGTAATGTCAATTAAAAATATACCTATCTATAGTCTATTTCTTAAAGATGCTTAATTATTTATGTTGGTAGATTCCCTATAAAAAATAACTAGCTGGTAGTTGTGTAACCCACTCCTCATGTTTCACATTTTAAGAATTCACTGTAAGTAGCTGGTAGTTGTGTAACCCACTCCTCATGTTTCACATTTTAAGAATTCACTGTAAGTTGCTGGTAGTTGTGTAACCCACTCCTCATGTTTCACATTTTAAGAATTCACTGTAAGTTGCTGGTAATTGTGTAACCCACTCCTCATGTTTCACATTTTAAGAATTCACTGTAAGTTGCTGGTAGTTGTGTAACCCACTCCTCATGTTTCACATTTTAAGAATTCACTGTAAGTAGCTGGTAGTTGTGTAACCCACTCCTCATGTTTCACATTTTAAGAATTCACTGTAAGTTGCTGGTAGTTGTGTAACCCACTCCTCATGTTTCACATTTTAAGAATTCACTGTAAGTTGCTGGTAGTTGTGTAACCCACTCCTCATGTTTCACATTTTAAGAATTCACTGTCAGTTGCTGGTAGTTGTGTAACCCACTCCTCATGTTTCATATTTTAAGAATTCACTGTAAGTTGCTGGTAGTTGTGTAACCCACTCCTCATGTTTCACATTTTAAGAATTCACTGTAAGTTGCTGGTAGTTGTGTAACCCACTCCTCATGTTTCACATTTTAAGAATTCACTGTAAGTTGCTGGTAGTTGTGTAACCCACTCCTCATGTTTCACATTTTAAGAATTCACTGTAAGTTGCTGGTAGTTGTGTAACCCACTCCTCATGTTTCACATTTTAAGAATTCGCTGTAAGTAGCTGGTATTTTATGAGCTCTGTATGCTTTATAGCAAATATTATAGATAATCAAACTGATCATTTCTGCCTGCTGTTTCTTCTTCGTCAACTTTTGTCTTGAAAAGGACATTTGACCATATGTTGTAGTTTATAGCAAGGCTGTGTTATCTGTGCTTTTCGGCCAAACTCATCCGGCTTAAACTAGCTTTTTTATGTACCGAGTCTGCCTTTCCACTGCGATCCTTATTTGTTAGTCAGACTACACTAGTGCAGCCTGTTTCTAGGGCCTCCACTTGAAGGCGGAACAAGGTTTCGGTCAGTTCTGGTTCATTGACCCCGATGCTAGCAGTCAGCTATGATTCACTGGCTGCTATCAGCTCACTGTCCTGCATCTTTGGCCCTCATCCATTATTTCGTAACCCTAACCTCTATTATATTTTATTTACAGATATACATTTTTTTCTGTAAAATATTTTGTACACGTATGGGCTTTATTATGTTGGTCTGTGAATGCATTTTTGCTTTTCAAGTTGACATGTATGATCTGCTAACAACAGAACTCACCGAATGGAGTTTCTCCACTTTTTGTCTTGGAATCTAAGTCCGCACCATTCTGAACAAGCAGTTCTAAAGCCTCAAGCTGTGGAAACAAGTGTAAGTAAGGCATAATGTAAAAAAAGCATAATTTAAGGCATAATGTAAGTAAGGCATAATGAGATATTGTTAAATAGTTAAATGTAAATCTGTTTTTTATATCTAATCCTAGTTTTACTTAGGCATAACAAGTGTCTTATGGGAGGTAGCAAAGTTCTGTTTAACTCATTCACTCCCAAGTATTTGGAACCTCTGAATGCACATCTTTTAATGAAAAACTCCAGACCAAGCATCACTTAGTTTTGATTTATTTATCTTCAATAAAGGTTCACTGAAATACCACACATTATATAATAAACTGTTCATAATTGAGTCCAGAATATAATTGAATACATATATTTTACAAATGGAGATGAACATTTGTGTATGAGGGACTATAGTTGAATTATCATTTCTTATTTTTTAAAATTATGAAAAAACGATTTTTCCTTATTAACACATTATTCAGTTCTAATACATGAAAACCAATACATGAATAACGTAATGACATACTTTTGACGGTAACCCGCAAGGAAAGATGTTCTAAAACGTACATTTAATTTGGTAGAGTTGCTTTCACAGTATTCACATTTTACTGAAGACGAGTGAAGTTAAAAACGTGCTTAAAAATGTGAGCCCCCAATCAACATTAGCACGAGTGTTTACAATTTACACACACACAAAAAGAATGTTCTTGCTGTATTCAAAATATATACATACACATGAATATTTTACACACTAGCACAACTGTGCAGGATTTTGAATTTTTACTGAATTGTTGAACTGTTACTACCATTATTTGAGAAAGAAAAAGCAAAAGTACAAAATCTGGATTTCCATCAATAACTAATATAAATCATTTAGGAGAAATAGGAATAGGAAAATATGTAATTTTGTGAAAACAGTCCCAAACGATGATACATTGGCTCCTAGGTTTTCTGAAAAAATCCAGAAACTCATACATCTGAGCATGGGAGTGGCTTGGCTTGGCTCGTTCTCAATCTCCCGCTATCAAAACCCTGAAAGGGCTTAAGTAGCAGAATGTATTCCAGAGAACGGAATATGTTGTGTCGTAGTTTACAGCTTGACTGTGATATTTGCACCTTTCGGTCCAACACATCCGACTTCAGCAAGCAATGTTTGAGTATCAGGTTAGCATTCCCTCTTCGATCCCTTCTCCTTAGCCACTCTGCCCTGCTGCAGCCTGTTATCCAGGATCACCGTGAAATCCCCGCGTGGAGGTGTAGAAGGGTCTTAGCAGCTCTGGTTCGCTAGCCCTGACGCTACAAGTCAGCTATGGGTCGCTGACCACTGCAGCTCATGCGCTGTTCAGCATCTTGATCCCACTGCGTGGGAGTGACTGAGTTAAACTCATTTATGTCTTTTGCATTTGAGCACCACGTTTGACCAAGGGCTTCGCTCAGGTCATCTATCCATCTCATTGGTGGATGTCTGAATGGACACTTAAAGTTGTAGGGCCCTGGCATCACTATTCTTGTCCATCTGCTGTCAAGCATGAGCAGGACATGCCTAGCCCATCTATATTTCAAAATAAGAATGACTAATGTAAAGGAGAAAGCCCGACAAAGATGGGGAAATTAATTAAAACATTAATGCTAGGATCTCTATCTCCAATTTGGAATGCATTTATATTCTCTCAAGAAAAAGATGGAGAAATTAACTAAAAGATTAATGCCAGGATCTCTATGTCCAATTTGGAACGCATCATCATTCTCTAAAGAAAATAAGATTTAGCTGTTCAGCACCAATTTAAAAATCAGTCCTAATGAGAAATATAACATGTAACTCAAAGTATCACATCCAGACTGCAGACCTTCATCAACTGATGTTTCCACAACATAATTTGTGTTAGATGGATATATGCAATAGCAAACACAGATATATGATAATAAAGACGGTAACAATTATTACAGGGTTAGATGGATGAGACAAATTGGAAAAGAAGGACGCACCTTGAGAAGGAAACCTACCTTTAACAAAAATAAGACTTGCATTGGATTGGAACCCAAATGCACAAAGCACAGGAGATCAAAGAACACAAAGAAAAGTGGATGCCAAAGAACACAAAGGACAGTGGATACCAAAGAACACAAATAACAGGAGATCAAAGAACACAAAGAACAGCGGATACCAAAAAACACAAAAAACAGTGGATACCAAAGAACATAAAGAACAGTGAATACCAAAGAAAAAGAGATCAAAAAAAGGTTGAAAAAAAAAAGAACACAAAGAACAGTGGATACCAAAGAACACAAGGAATGGGAGATCAAAGAAACAAAGAACAGACACCAAAGAACACAAAGAATAGGATATCAAAAAACACAAAGAACAGTGGATACCAAAGAACACAAAGAAAAGTGGATACCAAAGAACAAAAAGAACAGTGGATGCCAAAGAACACAACAAACAGTGGATACCAAAGAACATAAATAACAGGAGATCAAAGAACAGGAGATCAAAGAACACAAAGAAAAGTAGATACCAAAGAACACAAAAAACAGGAGACAAAAAAATACAAAGAACAATGGATACCAAAGAACAAAAGTTGCAATGTATGCAGATGACTTGGTAATATGGTGTGTAAATGAGCAAGCAACAGTGGCCACCAGAATGCTGCAAAGAGCTATTGATGCCTTGACCTCATGGACAAACAGATGGTGTGTAAACATTAACACAGAAAAATGTAGCACTACTCTTTTCACCCTCTCCCCAAAACAAAAAGCTGGAGTTATCAAGATATATGGAGTACACCTCAAAGAAGATAAACAACCCACCTATGTTGGAGTTACATTTGATGATAGGTTGACATGGAGGGAACACGTCATCAAGGCAGCCAAAAAGCCAGGAGGAAGTTAGCCATCCTGAGAAAATTAAGTGGAACCACATGGGGTGCTAGTGGAAAAATACTTAACAAAGTTTACCAACAAGGTATACGGCCACATCTGGAATATGGGTCAGCAGCGTGGTGCCCCGCAGCAAACACTACCCTAAAAGAGGTGGATAAGGTGCAAAATCAGGCACTTAGGGTCATTACAGGAGCAATGAAATCAACACCTATTGTGGAGATGGAGAAAATGGGAAGGATACAAGCACTAAGAGAGCGCAGAGACACAAAGGTATTAACACAGGCAGAAAAGTTCCACTGCATGCCGAGCCATCCAATGAAAGACAGATTTCAAAATTTAGCAATGGGAAGACTGAAAAGAAGTAGTTTTATGCATCAGGCGAAACGAGTAATAAGAGTTCCTAAGAGTAATACGTTTGTGGATGGTTTCCTTCTTGTGTCCCGCTACCAATGAAACATCCTCAAGAGCTAATAAACTCAGGACAAGTAGCTTTGAACAACAACACCAACACGATTTAGGTTGCAAATCCCATGCACAACCTTCTATTGTTGCCTGTACAAGCATATTAGGAAGGAAAACTATATCTCACATACTAAAAAATATGGTAACTATTTTTTTTTAAGATAGCGAATCTCAGTCAAGAAGACCATGTTCTTGAAAGTTTATTGACCTTCTCCTATCTAATTTTTCTTACCTGGCCCCAGTATGAAGCAGCATGTATTGGCTGCCAAAGCTCGTTGTCTCTGGAGTCTACGCTAACATGGTTGTCCAACAAAAAATCTGCCACTTCCATATATCCATTGGCTGCTGCTATATGAAGCTGAAACAGATTATTGTAAATAGGCGTTGTAGTTACAACGGTTTTATTTTACAGGATCAACATCACAGCACTCTAGGCAGACATATACACATTCAGTCCCTTTCAGAAAATTATGAAAGGTGTGAATATTGTTGTTGAATAATTATGCGTGCCGAGCTGTTCGCTCTTTTGCAGTCAATGCCAAATTGAAGAATTTGCAGGTGTTTGTGTGAATTCTTCTTCTTCTTCATCTTCATTCGTTCTCAAACTCACGCTGCCAAGCCCTGAAAAGGACTTTGCAAGTAGCAGGATGTAGTCTGGAGAATAAAATGTATTGTGTTGTAGTTTATAGTTTGACTGCGATATTTCCACCTTTTGGTCCGACACATCTGACTTCAGCATGGCATCTTTTGGTACCAGGTTAGCCTTCCCTCTTCGATCTCTTCTCCTTAGCCAGCCTGCTCTGTTGCAGCCTGTTATCTAGAATCACCGTGTGGCAGATATGGGTCGCTGGCCTTGATTCTAGCAGTCAACTTTCGGTCGCTGACCACCATAGTTCCTGCCGTTTGTGTGAATAATATCTGGAGCTGTATTTATTTAAGCACATGGTCCTGAAGCTACAGCAGTGAATGAGCTGACAGCAGTCAACAACTCATAACTGGCTGCTTGTGTCAGTGAACAATAGCTGACCAAGTCCTTATTCCGACTCAAAAGGGGCGGCCCTAGAAACAAGCTGCTCTCTAGCTAAGCGAATAGGGATCAAAGAGAGAAGTCAAACCTCTTTCTTAAAAATTCTGTGCTGAAACCGGATGTGCCAGGCCAAAAGACACAAATATCGCAACTTCGGAAAATCTCTTCTTCTTCTTTGATGTTCATCATGAAATGGACGTCGTGATATTCTGTCATAGTTTACAGCGAGACTCTGATATCTATATCTTTTGGCCCAACATATCCCTTTCCAGCAAAGCAATTTTGGGACCAGGTTTACCTTTCCTCTTCAATAATTATTCTCTTAGCCAGACTACACAAGTGTAGCCTGTTTCCAGGACTGCCACTTGGACTCAGAATAGGGTATGTCTTGTCAGCTGGTTCACTGATCCTGATACAAGCAGTCAGCAATGAGTCACTGCCTGCTGTCATCTCATTTTCTGCTGTGACTTTGACACTGGAAAACCTATTGAAATCTTTCCTTGATCAATTCATATTTTTGCTCAATGGTGAAGTACTGGGCCACCATTTCACGAGCTTGTAATTGAATTTTTGCAGTGGTGTTTTCACAGCAATGATTTACCCTTGTTGAGGTTACTCTAGCCATGTGCACAAACCCTCTTTAGTCACTGTTTTTGACAAACTTGGAAAGTTACCTTGGTTCTGTCTGTTCAATCTGGGTTCCACCCTAGTAATTTTTTTTTTTTTTTGCGTTCGCCTTATTTCTCTAATCCCCAAGGCGGTGTGCGTTGCACTGTGGTTTTTATTTTGCGCCTGTCGGCCCAGTGCATCCGACTTCAGCATGCATTTTACGCAAGGGTCTGCTTCCTACCTCCTGCATTTTCTAAGGGTTTGCTTCCCCGGGGTAACGGCCGGTGCTGTGTTGGGGATCGAACCCAGCACCTTCTGGTTGTGAGCCGTGCCACTTAACCACTAGGCCACGCCGTCCCCCACCCTAGTCATTGAAGTCTTGTTGTCTGCTTATTGTGTAATTCAAAAATATTTTCAGCATCTGAAAGGTTTATGTAGTGGGTTTTACAAGATGTGAAGTAAAATTACCATGCTGAAACCAGATGTGTCAAGCTGAAATTTGCAAATATTGCAGCCTCGCTGTGAATTACAACATAAAATCCTTTTCAAGATGAACGGCGAAGAAGAACTCCCAGAAGAGCATAGACGATCAACAAACAACCATCAAACTGCTCTATTTTGAGCCAACAATATTAGCTCATTCCATGACTTTCCTGCTCTCTTAATGTTCGATTCAAGCTCTTTTTTTTCCATAAATGCAATGGCCTGCCTCTCGCCTTCTTACTGTGAGAAACCCAAAACATAAACTGTCTTGTAATGCTATCGTAAGGATGCTTTCATGTGTAACATATCCAGTGCTTTTGGTGACCTCGATTATTTCATTTTACTGGCAGTTGCCTAGTTATGATTAATAGATCAGTATTAGAGAACCTATCGTACCAACTAAGGCCGTTCGATTCAGTGCAGACAAAAGTTAATGATAGTCTGTCCCTTATTTGTCAGGACTTTAATATTTTACCATATCTCAGAGCCATACAACAGCACAAATTTGATTTTAAAGTTGAAAATTTGGTTTCAGAACCCTTCGCCCATGATCACTATGAATACCCTAGCAAAATGGAACCACCAAGCGTTGTCATCTCTAACCTACAATAAATATTTGTGGCACGTATTCAGTGGGTTTTAAAAAAAATAAACTTTATTAAACCATAATAATCAATCAATTCAATAATCAAAGTTTAGTTTATTCTAATTAATAAACAAAAATAAACAGACTGAAGCTGTTTTCCGATTCAAGTAAAAAAAACTGCTAATGATGGCATGATTCAATCAGCACATACAATCTTTACCTCACACATTGGACAAACAGACACAGACATTCAAGTAATAATATAGTGATTCTCATGTAGAAATTTTTTTAGCCTTGTTTGTATTTCAGCTATTAAGTAGATTTTTCCAAATGAACTGCTTCATGAAACGACAAAAGAGCTGCTGTGGCCTACCATAGTGACTCCAGTAGCATCTTTATCTTCTAAATCTCCCCCACTTGTTGTAAGTTCTTTCAGATCATTCAACATTTTTCTCTCTGTAGTCAGCCTGGTGTTATCAATCTGTTCTTGAGTTATGCCTGGTTAGAAATAATTAACACATTAATAACCATGAGTTACTTGCACTAACAGCACACTTAACTATCTTCAAAATAACATATGATTCTTGAAAATCTGCTAACAATTAAGAAAGCTACTGCTTAATTAAGCATATGGCACAACAATAACAAAAGGACATAATTAAAGATCCTGAGGTCTTGCATCTTTTTTTCTGGTGTCAAAATGCATTTATTTTGTAAAGTTAGTACAATATATATGTTGGCTGAAAGCTAAGATTGATAAAGAAGTGGTCCAATCATTCTTATTACAATGATCTTACTTTATAATTCTTATCACAATGATCTTACTTTATAATTCTTATCACAATGATCTTACTTTATAATTCTTATTAGAATGATCTTACTTTAGCATTCTTATCACAATAGTCTTACTTTAGAAAATGTTGAGAGGTTTTTTTTGTTCTTTATTTCAAAGTATGAAATATTTAATCTATTTGAAGCACAACATCTTCACTAGAGCTGGTCCACCTACAGAAAGTCTGTATCTGAGCACTTGCAGTGGTAGTTTCTCTAACAAGGATTTTTGCATGATGAAGTTGCTAGTTGTGTGGACAACTCTCATTAGTTGTATTTTATAACCTACTTTAAAAGTTACAGTTTGTCCTGTTCTTTCTTTCCCCGGATGCCACTCAGATGCCTTGTATTTTACTCGCCACAATTTATTTTTGCTGCTGTCCTCATATGGATCATTACGGCCCCCTAAAAGGAAGGGGAAAACCAGGATCACGTCACACTACCATAAACATTGTAAACAAATTGGTGGTAATTTTGCTTTTGTTTTTAATGATCCATCACTTTTAAGCGTTCACATTTTTTTGCTAGTTTTAGGTTATGATACTTACTTTCCATGTCCTGGGCACAACATCAGACATTATGTTTCCAATGTTCAACCCCGTGCATTGCCTTGTCATTTTCCCTCAACATGTTATCTATATTGCATGTTTCCAGAAAGTTTTGGCAGATCATCAGGTAGTCTGAGTCTTGTGTCACTCCAAGGTCACATGTCATCATCCTTGTGTCCCTATCTTTTAAAGTTCTTCCTGCAACATGATATAGCAGTTCGGAGTCCATTTAGTGACTTCCATGTTGTGTAAGTGGTGTTGAGACGTATGTTCCTCCTGCAGTTCGATCTAAGAGACGTGCATCAGTTCATTTCCTTTTTCAATGAAGTGTTTTATAATACTAATCTGTAGAGAGCTGTGCTGGCTGTAAGAAATATTGCCTACAATTCAGTCTTGTGCACCGCACCTGGTGTTCAAACATAGTGTGTCTTGATTATGATAGAAACAAAATTGTAAACAATTTATATGTGCTTACCTCTTTTGGCCATTTCTGACTCAATATAATCCAAGGTAACTTCATCTTCACATATGTCATATGGCATGTTGCCATCAGCATTCACTGCTAAAAGTTCAGCACCTCTGGAAAAGGAAAGCAGATTCTGGTTTAAGTATTTAAAATGATCGTTGCCACATTTATTCCAATTGCACAAGTCCACCGGATGAATTTACAGGGCTGTGGAATAAAAGCCACATTTTTCTGCGGCCACCATGCACTGTTCAGGGTATGATTTTTATTTTACCAAAAATAGAAGAAAAAAAAATCTATGTCTTACGAAGGTTTTCTACACATGTTCTCATGGACAGAAGACTGGCATTCAAACTACTCGGCTAGCTGCTCCACTGAGATTCTCGTTATCTTTCTTTTACTAGAGTTTATACAATTATTAAATAACTAGCAGACTCGGGCAGAACATCTGCCCTCCAGTGGAACTGAATTATTGATAACAGTTTAAATCAGATTTTAAGGAGGAAATTAGAAAGAAAAAAAAACCATAAGACTCGTCTAGGATCTGAACCATGGACTTCAGCACAACCAATTAAAGCCCGTAGCTCCTCTCGGTGCATAGGCCACCGGCAACATCTCGCCAGCGTGCACGGTCCTGGGCTGCTCTTTCTGCCTCTCCTCCAGGTGTAATTATTTAATTTTAGCTCCTCCTCACATTCTCTTCTCCACGCCTATTGGGTCTACCTCTCTCTCTTTTCTCCTGAGGATTTCATGTAAGAGCCTGTCTGGCTATGTTAGACTGTGCCATCCACAGCGCATGTTCTATCCAACCCCATTTTCTTAGCTTAATTTGTTGTTCCAATGGCTGTTGTTGACTCCTTTCCCACAAGTCTTCATTCCTCACCATGTCATGCCCCTTTATACCCATTATCCTTTGTAGGTATCTGTTAACGAAGGCCTGGAGTCTTTGTTGTATGACCTTGGTCGTTCTCCATGTCTCTGCTCCATACAGCAACAACCGACTTGACACTTGCGTTGAATATTCTGATTTTGGTGTGAATCTTGTTATCTCTGGCTCAGCATATATTGTTTATGCCTCTCTTGCCTTTCCATTCTGATCCTTTCATCTGCATCTGTACCTCCTGATGTGTCTAATGTGCTGAATAAATAGTTAAAGATATCCACTTGCTCCAACTGCTCTCCCTCCAGTATGATTGGTTCTTTGCTGTTAGTGTTGAGTTTAAAAAGCTTGGTTTTCTTCATGTTGATATTCAGTCCCAGTTTGGCTGATTGTTCTTTCACCCTATCAAGTTTCTCTTGCATTTGACTATGACTTTGTGACAAAAGTACCAGATCATCTGTGTAGTCCAGGTCCTCCAATTGTGACAATAGTGTCCACTGAATACCAGTTTTTTTGCCTTTGATTGATGTCTTCATTATCCAATCTATAGCAGGACAGGTGAGAGCAGGCATCCCTGTTTCACCTCTGTTTGCACCCCGAAGCTGTTAGTCAGTGCTCCTTCATGTACCATTTTACTAACTGTGTCTTTGTTCATATTCTGGATGAGGGTTGTGTACTTCTCTGGTATCCCATAGTGTCTCAACAGTTGCCATAGAGTACTTTGATCATCAGTGTCAAACGCTTTTTCATAGTCTATAAAATTTGGGTATAGGGAAGATTTCCATTCAATGCTTTGTTCTACTATGACGCATAGCGTAGCTATATGATCTGTGCATGATCTTCCCTGGCAAAATCCTGCCTATTCCTCCCTAAGCTTTTTGTCTACTTCAGTTTTTAATCTGTCCAAGATCATTTGTTGAATATCTTGCCTGGCACTGACAGCT
Source organism: Ariolimax columbianus (assembly GCA_036924085.1). Lineage (NCBI taxonomy): Eukaryota > Metazoa > Mollusca > Gastropoda > Stylommatophora > Arionidae > Ariolimax > Ariolimax columbianus. The sequence goes on along the minus strand of JAVGWX010000016.1, from coordinate 23,659,544 downwards.
ATGTAAAATTAAAGTAACCCATAGCTAAGTCTCCGTTCTTATGCAGTTTAATCAGATGTCCTTCTTTCCATTCTGTTGGCACTCTCTCCTCTTCCCAGATCTTCTTGAATAATCCTTGCAATGTATCAGTAGCCTTATCTATATCTGCTATTATAGCTTCTGCTGCTATTCCATCTGGTCCTGTTCTTGAGTTTGGATATGGCTCTTTGGATTTCTATCTTACTTGGTGGGTTGCCGTCCAAGTTCAGGGTCTCCTAGCACCCTAGGCAAGAATTATAACCCTACACCACTGTTCATTCTGAAAATAAAGTTTCACAAAGGAGATATGTAGTATTGGAATATTTTGACTATGTAGGCAGACAGAAAAATGTTTCATTTTTCACAAATATGTCATCGCTCAATTGATTACTGAAAACTAGCTCACTCTATGACTATGTAAATTTGATGGCACTTACAGCCGGAACATAAACAAACTGCAGCTGTTTCTCAATCTCAACTATTTATTTATTGATGCCATAATAGAATGAAATGTATTGATCAGATTTTAAACAAAAAGTGAGAAAGAAACAGATATTATGGCTCATCCTGAATTTTAACTCTGAACCTTCTTGTACTATAAGTAAAAAATCATGTGATTCGATCAACCAATCAAATTACTGCGGACAACAGAGGGTCATTTCAGAAATAATAGTTAGTATGTTTGTTTTCATGTCATTTATGAAGTTGAGTAAAAACAAAATTATTTTAATATGGCATATTCTGGTAGCAGTTTGTTTTACACGCTGAGGATGCTAGCCCCTATGCACTCTTTTTAGTCGTCTTTTACGACATGTATGAAGGTGTGGTGGTCCAATTCTTTCCTCCCAGTTTGAGACCCCAAAAAAATAACTCAGCAAATGATTTTCTATGTGATTTACAATCACAGATCTCTATAACTTCCTGTCCCCTTAGTCCAGTGTTGTTTATCAATTTGCTGTTGTTTTTTTCCATGTTATGGTATTGAACCATCCATCATTTTCTCTCTTTGTTGTCTTCGACCCATTTTCCTATTTGATTGTCCATGGGTACAGTGTGCTTCTTAAGTTAGGCAAATGAATCATCATCTAATTATTATCGCACATGAAACGTGGGCAAATGAATATTTTCATCAATGGAGAAATAAAGAAATAAGTACAGAATTTTACATATTTATTGCAAGCACTACAGATGCCCACAATGAGATGGAAATTAAGTCAATGATTGTATTGGCAAAGAGGCCTTCATAAATAAACTGAAATTGCTAACCTCAAAGAATATCAGAATAGAACTGAGGAAAGCAAAAATCACTACTCATGTATGGTCAATTGCACTGTATAGTGTTGAAACATGAACTCTAGCAAAGAAGGAGGACAAAAGCTTGAAAGTTGATTGAAATGTGATGCTATCATAGAATGGAACAAGTGAGTTTGACAGAAAGAAGATCCAATAACAATGTAATCACAGAGGTACGCACACAAAGAAAAATATTGAAAATGATACAAAAATGAAGATTGAGTTGACAGGGTCACAATATGCAACATGAAAGTCTTCTAGTGAAAATACCAAAGGGCAAAATCCGGTGGGGGGTGGGGGGGTGGGGGGGAATTGTGTGAACAAGCCTCACCCTTACATCTCAGGTATGCAGAGAAATTAAAGTAAAAACCTATCCTGAAATGAAGAGAGCTGCAGAGAGGATAGAGTCAAGTGTTTATGCAACCTTACAGTCAGCATTAAGACAGGTCAACCAGAGGATGATGATGATGACAAAAATGCCTCCACATTGAAAGGTCACTGTGAACTGTTGGGACTCGACCTGGACTGAGATTTGTTGAGCAGTTAATCAACATCTCCATTGCCCCCTCTAGTGAATGGCTTGGCTTCGTTCATTCTCAATCTCCCGCTAGCAAACCCTGAAAGGGCTTAAGTAGCAGAATGTAGTCCAGAGAACGGAATGCGTTGTGTCGTAATTTACAGCTTGACTGCGATATTTGCACCTTTTGGTTCAACACATCCGATTTCAGCAAGCATTTTTTAGTACCGGGTTAGCATTCCCTCTTCGATCCCTTCTCCTTATCCAGTCTGCCCTGCTGCAGCCTGTTATCCAGGATTACCACGTGGAGGTGTAGAAGGGTCTTGGCAGCTCTGGTTTGCTGGCCCTGGCGCTAGCAGTCAGCTATGGGTCGCTGACCACTGCAGCTCATGCGCTGCTCAGCATCTTGATCGCCACTCTAGTGAGTGATGCCTAGGTAAAACAAAATAGAGCCACTTTTGGCTTCCTAGTATGTCAACCAGGTAATAATGGAAGGTTATTCATGGGGTTGGCAACATCACTATGTAAAAATCATTGCGACTGAAATCATACTGCAAAAAATGGATCCAGGTTCCTGTACAAACTGATTATGGTAAACCAAATGCAGTGTTGGGCCTATACTCCACCATCTTGATTTTCCCATTGCTGAGGACTACAGACCGCATCGCCACTGCTGTCACCACGCTGTGTGCTGGATATGTTTATTTATTTCACCTCCAACAGAAAAACAACATATGCCATACCGGGGATTTGAACCGCTACCCTCCTTGTCGGCAGGCTGGCCCCAAAACCATTCTGCCATACGCACCGCAGGCCGGTTGATGATAATGATGATGAAAGTGTGCTCCAACCCGCCTCTTCTCATAACTATCTTTAAAAAACTGAAATTTTTTTTAATTTTACGTATTTGCCACATTAGTTTCTACTGGTGGAGTCGCGCCTATTCCACCCCAGACCGTAGTCAATTTGGCGATATTAAGACGCACAAACCAGTGCTTGGATGTATGTGTGTGTCTGTATGTACCTATGCTAGGTTTGTGCGCTCTCAGAAGTCAGCCCAACCAAAGTGGAATGGAAGGGTCTCACCCTGAGGGCGCATGTGAAAGTTGTGCAAGAGTGTGACTGTAGGACAGTCAAATGACTAAAAGTATGATCTTAAAAAAAAAAAAACTATCACAACATTTATTACAAATTTTGAGGCCAACTGAGGGAATCTCTAAGATTGAGGAATAAAGGTCACCTGCATTTGCAGTCACCACACACTGTACATTTTAATGATAGAATAAACATGCTTTAACCAACGTTTTCAACACCTTTGGTCAGACCTTGGCATGGCCAAATCACGTACCAAGCCCATAATCATTCTCACAACAAGACTCTAAAAACAAATAGTATTTTAAAAAACTACTTTGTTTGGTACAAGCATTTATTTATACTTTCACTTTGCGGACTGATCAATCATCCAAATTTAAAATATTTAATGTGGTTTGTATATCTCTGCCCCTAATTATTCCCACATGTTGCCTAAATGGTATGTTGTCTTTGCATGATAGGGAGAATATCTTCTTTTGACCACCATGCTGGCCGCCGTTTCTTGGTCCTGGCCGGTTATTTGGTATTAAGGGAGCTAACCTTCAAATATATTAGTCAGCCAGTTTAAAATAGGTTGTCTCAATTTTAATAGAAGTAAATATTTTTTAAAAACGTTTATGTGTAAAAGCTTTTGAATGACATCTTAAGAGATCGCACTAGTAGAGGATGTTCTTCCCTCACTCTGTTTCATTTGACTCTGTCCTACAATCACACTCTTGCACAACTTTCACACGCGCCCTCGTGGTGAGACTCTTCCATTGCACTTTGGTTGGGATTGCTTCTGAGGGCGCACAAACCTAGCGTAGGTATATGCAGACGCACACATGCATCCAAGCACTGGTTTATGCGTCCTGATATCGCCTAATGGACTACGGTCTGTGGTGGAAAATGGCGCGCCTCCGCCAGTAGAAACTAGTGAGGCAAACATCTAAGCAACAACATTATTCTTCTAATGTGTACAATACCGTTTTCTTTTGCTCAGCACATTTGTCATCAGTCTGCTTTTTAAACAAAATCTCCAATGACGTATTTATGTATCCATAATTACATTTTGGTTTTAAATAACTTTGGCGCCTTATGCTTCAAAATCTGCCCTAGGCAGGAAAGTTCTGTGTACGAGAGCCGAGACTAGCACTACCGTCACACTGAGAGTCGTCCTAATAGGCAATTAACAGTGTGACATAACTTAGGGTAGAATACTCTCCATTTCATGACTTTGCATACTCCTCCCCTTCAAGATCGCTATAAATACTAAAAGAAATATAACCCATGACACAGCAGCTAAAGACACACAAACTCACTTTTTTAGATCCCTATGGAATATAATAAAATATTACCAATATACGTCACAGCGGCAAAAGAGTAACAAACCCACCATCTTCGAGATGTCTATGAAAGCTAAAAAATAGATTACACATATACCTACATGCACATCGGCCACAGAGTCAATCACTGTACTTGCCATCAGAAAGATAGATATGAAATATATATATATAAATATATATATATATATGTATGTATTTTATATATATAACCCTTTCATGGTACAGCATACAAATTGTAAAAAAAACTCGCTTTCTTAGAAAACCTTTATTATCTGGAAAGCTTAAAATAACACCACCACCACTCCCACCCAAAAGAAAACAAAAAAATTACCAATACATGACACAACTATAAAGTGAGAAAAAAAAACATTTCCCCTGTGCCGAGAAGTAAAATCAGATACTTCAAAATCAAGAGTGGACATACTCAAAACAAAAGCTGCAGAACTATTCGACAGTGCATTTTTAAAGTGTTAACCTTTAATAGAACATATAACCGAGACCTTCTCCCCTTCGTGATCCATCTTTTCAAACACTGTCGTGTCTACATGCTTTATTATAGCGGTGGTTCCCAAACGTCGGTAAGCGGCCCACTGCAGGTCCTCAGAAATTTCCTGCCGGTACGCGAAACAGTTATTACGATGTAACCTCTTAACTCCAGAGTTCGCCTTGAAATTTAACTAAGTTCTATTAAATTGTTGGTCGTATATTCGACTATGCGATCAAGCGATGAACATTGAAGGTTTCCATTCGAGACCAAATCCCCAACGCAGAGATCAGACGTCGAACTTCCTGCTCTGACGTCATAGATGTCGCGTTGTTATGAATATACAGATGGGCCGGCCATGTGATGCGCATGCCGGATAACAGATGGACACGTAGAGTGACGTCGTGGTGGCCATACAACTTTAGCCGCCCTCGCGAGCGACCGATGAAGAGGTAGAGAGATGGCATAATGGAGGCCCTGGTCTCAACATGGTACACCAAGGCAAAGAGCGAAATGAGTATACTTCAACATTTGACTACCTGGCAATAGACACACATGCCTGATTGAATATCAGGATTTTGACTACCGATTTGGCTTGAGATGACTTTTTTCAGCTCTACCAGTAATCAAAACCAAATGCAGAAACAGAATGGATGTCAATGCAGTGCTTCGTCTTTCAGAAACGACTATCAAAGAAGCCGTAACAGATTTCTCACTAACTTTATTGAATGAAATTAACATACTTCGGACAGATCAATCGTCCCAATGACTTAGAAAGAACGATACAGGAGTGTATAGCACATGACAAAAGAGGCAGACCAATGAGAAGATAGACAAGGTACATAACAGAGGCTCGGAGATTGACAAGTGGCAGAGGCTGAAGAGCTGGTCAGGTATTGAGTGTCTTGTAGATTAACTGTTACAAAAGCGATGTTCTGCAAAGAATATGCCACATGATGGTGATTGCTTTCTCGCAAGTTCAAGACGTTCTATTATTAGCATTTTTATTTACTGCTCGGTAATTTTTGTGTGTGGCGAAGTGGTCACGGCGTTTGCCTCGTGTTCAGACGGTCGGGGTTCGATTTCGAGCTTCGACGGTCGGTCCGTGATGTCAATTTTTTCCGGATATCCCTGGGTTCATCGCTGGAGCTACGGAATTCGCGCTTTGTGCGATGCTCTCGACAGATGGGGTACCCATCTGCCGAGAGAGACCGAGCTAAAATGGAGAAGAACCCGAGGCAATGAAGTCGAGTCCCCGCTGAAATTTTTTTTTTTTTTAAGTTTTCATTTTTTTATTTTAAATATATAAATAACTTTAGAATTTTCGTTTGACAATTTAAAAACCAATTCACAAAATACTAAAGAAATAGGTTTTTTTTTAAAAAAAAAATTCTGCCCCAACGGTCCGCTAAAAAAAATTGCCCTATTTCCGCCAGTTAGCAAGTGCAAAAATCTTGGAAAATGTCTTTATAATTCAAGTCTTTTGTGTCCCTACGCTAGCAACTATTTGTTGTTACGCCATTGACATTTCGTTTTTCCAGAGTAGCATCCCTTCTTTTTCCGTCTTGCCTGCTTATTGCTTCATACGGAAGGACTAGGGAACAATGCAGCTGGTCTTTTACAGAGAGCGTATCTGAAAGTACAAACGTAATGAGGTTGCCAGCACCATATACAACCCTATTTAGCTATTCTTTACAATATCAATCATGGCATCCAACCTTTTCAGTTTTATTTGGGGAGCATGGGTTTCCGACAAATGCACACCAAGTCATCAAACGTTGACCTGTCTTTATCTGGCTAACGAGATGGGAGATCGAGGTGATCCGACACACAGATTAAGTAAATCATAGCACAACATGTTAGAGGACCCCGGTGCACCTTCATCAGCACGCTCGGGATGTAAGGAAAGCTACTGCGACCAGCCACTTAACGCCCTTTTCTACGCACAAAAGGGGATTTCCTCATTGTGGACATTCAACATCAACAGGATGTGGTAGCCAGCGCCCCTCCATACCCTCCTCTGACGATATGCCTAGCATATTACAATGTCCCTATACTTTACTCCCTTTTACCTTTTTTTTACAATATGTTCGGATAATACAGCAGTGTTCTTATGTGCTTCTATTTTCATTGATCGTTACTTTTCGAGTATTGCCACATAAATTTTATTATTTCTCGAATTTCGGTATTTTTTGTCAGTACTGTGTTTCTTTTGTTCAGCCCATACTAATGGCGACTGGTCCTCGTCTGCTGTTCATTTGTAAAACAGCATTTTAATCGTTTGTATCACACACACACACACACACACACACACACATATATATATATCTATCTTTTTTTTTTGTTGGCTCCAATGTGAAGAAAAAGTAAATACTATATATATTCTATTTTAGGGGACGCCTGTTTCCAAGCATTTGCCAATCATTAACATTTTCACCCTAAAGTGAAGCTTAGGTTTTAACTGTAGCTAGCCCCTTGTCAGGAAGCCTGTATCCGAACTTTTGCAGTAACTGATTATAACGGCCATGTTTTTTTTTTACATGGTTTCAAGCCTCAAGCACAACTCCCTTATCCCAAGTGGTCTGTCGGGGTCTTTGTGTATGACAAGGACAAGAATAGCATCACTGCGCCACAGAGAGCATGTCGTGAGAGACGACTAACTGTGTGACATGGTATTTCACCATGGTTAGGTGTTTTGTTAATTAAGAGCAGCATAGATTGCATCTTACAGGCTGCGGGTCTACCTTGCTCTGGTCTTTGAGTCTATTTAGATATACTAGCACATCGGTTAACCACCTTCTGCAGCGTTTGTTCCAGCTCAGCAGAGTAATAAGCTTCTGGAGCCTAGCTCGTCAAGCAGGAAATCTTCCTACCGGCTACATCCAGCTCACGCCAGAGCTGGGACCTACACAGGGGCATCCGCCACTGTAGAAGGTACAGGTTGACTAAGAGTAGCATCATAATCCTGATCTGCCACATTGGCGTGTAAACAAGATCTTTCCTTTACTTTACTTACATTGGGTTTGTAAGCCAAGCTAACAGCCCCGTTGGCCACACGATCCCGCTAAAACAGGCATATCTCACAGAAACGCATGTTTACATCGAATGCACTGGGTCACAGGACTAACACAACAGTGCAACGTAATTTCGCTTAAGCATGCAAGAAAGATGAAGAAGCAAAGTCTAACAGCAATACTGTTTGTTTTGGCCTCGAAGAAAAGCACTACGCGCTAACAATAGAACGTGAACGTGAAAGGCTCGTGTTGAGCAAGTAGCAGAGAAGGGGAGCGTGTTTTACCTGTCGATGAGATGTTTACATAACGTGACGTGCCCACAGGTGGCAGCAGCGTGTAGAGGCGTCCACAGCTCACTGTCGCAGGCGTTGAAGTTAGCATCATAATCCAAGAGAAGTTTTAGCATGTCCTCGTTATCGTCGATACAACACTGGAAGAATCAAGATATTTAAAGTTAGGCATGGATCGATGCGGGCAGAGATTATAGATAGAAGGCTGGATGAAAGCTTAAATAGATGGAATGATATATATATATATATATATATATATATATATATATATATATATATATATATGGATATACAGACGGATGGATAGAGGAGTGATTTTACTACGCACCCTTTAAGAAGTTGCCTTATGTCCTCACAACGTGTTTAACATTGAAATATTTTCCTTGTCTTTATGATTTTACTTGATTTTAAAGTCAATCCATTTATACCCTGGAGTGTACAGAAATTTTAGTAGTAGTAGTAATAGGGGATTCCGTGGCAAATTGATTTAGCCGTCGGCCTCGTGATCAGCGGAGTCCCCTGCATCTCGTGGCCGCCATCTAGTCGTCTTGTCTTTGACTTGCCACTGGGGTTATGCGGCTCGAGACGAGAGAGTGAGGATAAAAAGTAGCGCAGTTAATCCTTACTAAAAATAGCGCTGGCAAATAAATTATGCCATCATCGTCTGTGATAGACGGCCGTTACTTTACTTTTACTTTAGTAGTAGTAATAGTAGCATTAGTAGACAAGCAGTAATAGTAATAGCAGCAGCAGTAGTAGTAATAGTAGTAGTAGTAGTATTAGTAGTAGAAGTTGTAATAGTAGTAGTGGTAGTAGTAGTATAAGTAGTAATCGTAATAGTAGTAGTAACAGTAATGGACGCAATAGTAGTAGTAGAAGTAGTAACAGTAATAGTAGTAGAAAAAATAGTAGTAGTAATAGTAATAGTAGTAGAAATAAAACAGACTCCAGAGTTATCTTTAACATCTGAGTGGATACTGGTCATAGACCAATAGTAATGATACAAACGTTATCTTATGAGCCAAGTTAATAAATAAGCAAACCAGTTAAGTCACACATTTCCAAAAATTAGGACAGGAAGCTATCAAGAAGGACATACGTCATGAAATGGCGAAGATGTTTCTAACACGTACATTGAGACTGAGAACATCGGCAGTGAGTAGGTCATCTTTAAGACAAAATTGACGGCTAAGTTCCGCATGCACTGTGAATCGAAGCAGTTACTACGCAGTAAAGAAAAAAATGGCGAATCAAAGCAGTTACTATGCAGCAAAGAAAACACACGTGAATCGAAGCAGTTTCTACGCAGCAAAAAAAAAAAACGAACAACTTGGGGAAGTGAAGAGGTTAAAGATTGTCTAGTCTAACCAGAAATACGAGACGTGTTCAAATAAAACTGAACCAAACTGCAACAAGTAGACATACGTACGATGCGCAGGATGACGTCACTTCTGGTGTGAAAAGCACATACCAATCGTCAAGTTTGCAAAATTTCACTATCCTCCAACAGACCGTTGAAAACATGGCGGTTGTGACATGGAATCCGTCCAGGGTTGATCAGCAAGCGGTGATTCGGTTTCTGACAGCTTAAGGATGTCAACCGGTTGACATTCATCGCAGAAAGCAGTCGGTGTATGGGGATAAAAGTGTGCCGAAGACAACAGTAAAAAACTGGACAACGATGTTTAAACTGGACAACGATGTTTAAAGAAGGACATGAGTTAACGAAAGATCTTCCGAGACCAGGTCAGGCACATATTGTTGCGTTAACTCACGTCCTTCTTTAAACATCGTTGTTCAGTTCTTCACTGTTGTCTTCTACACACTTTTGTCACCATACCATGCCTGCATTCTGCGATGAATGTCAACTGGTCGACATCCTAAAGCTGTTAAAAACCGAATCACCGCTCGCTGATCAATTCTTGACGGATTTCGTATCACACCCGCCATGTTTTCAACAGTCTGCTGAGGAAACTCTGACTCGGAGGATCATGAAATTTAGCTAACTTGACGGTTGGTATGTGCTGGTTATCCAGAAATGACGTCATGATGCACGCCGTACGTATGTTCACTTGTTGCAGTTTGGTCCGGTTTCATTTGAACACGCCTCGTACCACACGATGCGGCTAACGTCAAAAAAGCTACTCATTGTGGGCATTCGCAAATAACAACTCATCAGACAGCTAGACAAAATAACAAAAGAACAAACAAAATCGCTAAGGACGAATCTAGGAGACAATACGGCGACCAACTAACATCCATACGCCAAAATCGTCCAAGACACTTTTTTTAAGGTGTATCAAAGCAACAAGGTAAAGCTTTAAATGAGATCTTCAATCATACTGCAGTCATTACTAACAACAACTGTTTCCCTAAATATAAGGAGAAAAAGTTGGCAAAAGTACTTCTAGGACCTTCTCAAACAAACAAGCACCAAGGATATCAAAGTTTATACAAAGAACTAGAGATCATCTAGAACCAGATTTAACAGTTCAAGAAGTAGGAAGATGTGTAAAGTAAAGTCTTAGAAATAAGTCTCCAAGTACAAACGGGACAACAACTCCCACAGTTCATGCTTGTGGAATATCACGGCTGATGTCGCTTGAAAGACTCTTTACAACAGATAGACATACAGACGTGTTCCCGACAACTAGCAAAAAAACTACAGTAGTACTCATTTGGAAGAAAAAAGATAATAGAGGGAACTATGACAAATCGCTTTTAAGTCATGCTGGGTAAATATATGTGAACGTACTAAACAGTATACGGCAGATAATTTCATCTCAGCTATGGAAAAACTCAATTTGGGTTCAGTAGAGGTGTGGACTGCACGTATGCCTTATTCACCTTAAGACAGTTAAACGAAACATCTTAATATTAATTTTACTGATTACGAAACAAGCCTTTGATAGTAGGAATTCGATGTAGATGATATTAGAGGATTACAGGATTAGAGAATACTGTGAGAATGATGTTTTGTATGAATACAAACTAGCTGCTGCTGTGCTTGGCTTGGCCGGGCTTCGTTCGTTCTCAATCTCCCGCTACTAAACCCTGACACGGGCCTAAGTAGCAGAATGTAGTCCAGAGAACGGAATGCATTGTGTCGTAGTTTACAGCTTGACTACGATATTTGCACCTTTCGGTACAACACATTTGACTTCATCAAGCATTTTTTTTAGTACCGGGTTAGCATTCCCTCTTCGATCCCTTCTCCTTAACCAGTCTGATCTGTTGCAGCCTGTTATTCAGGATCACCGGGTGGAGGTGTAGAAGAGTTTTGACAGCTCTGGTTGGCTGGCCCTGGCGCAAGCAGTCAGCTATGGGTCGCTGACCGCTGCAGCTCATGCGCTGCTCAGCATCTTGATACCCCAGTGCTTGACAAAGAAACAAACGACAGACTTTGGGAGAGAGCGGGACAAGGTTAAAGTCAATTGGAACAAGAAATCGTAGGAAGAAAGTGGAGATGGATGAATCGTACATTAAGAAAGCCTCAGGCCAGTATCACAGGCAATCCCTGTCATGGAACCTCCAGGAAATTAGAGGCATAGGCAGACCAAGGAATGCATGGAGGCGAGATCTGGAGGCGGAAGTAAAGAAAATAAGAAAAAGCTGCAAGAAAGTGGAAAAGATTGTACAGGACAGAGCTGCTTGGCGAGGGTTGGTTGATGGCCTATGCACCCCTGGGTGATAGAAGGCGAAAGATATGAATACAAACGGCATAAGGACAATCGATGGCGTCACATATGCTATTGAGATAAATATTCGTGTGTGTCTGAAATGTGTGCTTTCCACTTGGCCATTAAACATTCACATAGACACAATCACATAGAAAACAGCCAAACTGCAACACTTTAAATGGAACATAATTCAATACATACGCTACTCTTTGCAGACGAGGGCCTATTGTACAACGATGAAAACAGATTGCAAAATCACACGAACACGCTTGGCGCGGCCTATGAAAAATATTACATGCGAATGAACGCGTCGAGAACTGAGATTACGAGGATTGGCGGAATACCTTGTTCACTCAACATAAGTGGTAGAAACATCGCTCTTAAGATGGCCCATGACTTCAAGTGCCTGGGCAGTATTTTTTCCGGCGGATAAGAAAGTCGATACTAGATGTCAGAAAGCATATACTGTGGCTTATTAATTGTTGTCGCTGTTTAAGCATTTCAACATCAACTTGGCGACAAAGCAATGGTTAATAAACTAGATATAAAACCGACTCTAACATTGCAAATATAGATAATATTGCAAAGCGAACGAAAGAAGAAGAAAACTGACTCTGTACTACCAGTGTCAAACGTGGTCCTTGTCTAATGTGCGCGAGAGTAGAATGTCTACGTGTGAAATAGCTTGGCTTAGCTTCGTTCATTCTCAATCTCCCGCTATCAAACCCTGATACGGGCCTAAGTAGCAGAATGTAGTCCAGAGAACGGAATGCGTTGTGTCATAGTTTACAGCTTGACTGCGATATTTGCACCTTTCGGTCCAACACATCCGACTTCAGCAATCATTTTTTGAGTACCGGGTTAGCATGCCCTCTTCGGTCCCTTTTCCTTAGACAGTCTGCCCTGCTGCAGCCTGTTATCCAGGATCACCGTGTGGAGGTGTAGAAGGGTCTTGGCAGCTCTGGTTCGCTGGCCCTGACGCTAGCAGCCAGGTATGAGTCGCTGACCGCTGCAGCTCATGCGTTGCTCGGCGTCTTGATCCCTGATTTCCGAGTTGACACAGCTTACAACAATCAACACACTGCACTTGGTCCTGGAGCGACTACTTTTGATCTCCAAGTGGACGGGGGAGTGACTTAGTAATATCAGCAACAGCAGTAGTAGTAGTGGTAGTAGTAGTAGTAGTAGTAGTAGTAGTAGTAGTAGTAACAGAAGCAGCACCATGAGTAATAGTAGCAGTAGTAATAGCAGTGGCAGAGGAAAAGTAGTAGGAGTAGTAGCATTCAAATGAGGAGAGACCAATGATACTAGCAGTATCAGTAGTAGTACTAATAGTGGTATTAGCAAAAGTAATAGAAGCAGCAGCAGTAGAAGTAGTTGCATCAAAAGTAGTAGTAGTGGTTGTAGTAGTAGTAGTAGTAGTAGTAGTAGTAGTACTAATAGTGGTATTAGCAAATGTAATAGAAGCAGCTGCAGCAGAAGTAGTTGCATCAACAGTAGTAGTAGTGGTTGTAGTAGTAGTAGTAGTAGTATTAGTAGTAGTCATAGTAGTGGCAGAAGTAATAGTAGTAGTAGTGGCAGTAGTAGCATTTGTAGAAGAGAGCAGTGATAGAAGTAGTAGTAGTAGTAATAGTAATAATAGTAGTGGTAGCAATAGTAGTAGTATTAGTAGTAACATCATTAATAATAGTAGTAATAGTAGTAGTAGTAGTAATAATAATGGCAATAGTCGGATTAGCAGTGGCAGCATTAGTAATAGTAGTATTAGTAACAGCAGTAGTAGTAGCATCGGCAATAGTAGTAGCAGTGGCAGAAATAGTAATATAAGTAGTATTCGTAGTTAGACAGCCGTGATAGTAATAGTAGTTGTATTAGTAATAGTAGTGATAGTAGTAGTTGTTGCTGTTGTTGTTGTTGCAGCAGCAGTAGTAGTAGTAGCTGCAGTAATAGTAGCAGTAGTATATTAGTCCAGTGTGATCAAAAAGTCTTCGTGCACTTAATGTTTCACAGAGTACCGTCCCTTCGGAGGTCAGTGCCAGTCGGTCATTGTAAAAATGGTGTCATTTGTTGAGAAGCATACGTTGCTATGTTAGTGGAACATGTATTTCTGTGTGGTGGAGAATGCACACAAGATGTTTAGCTGCGATTCCAGACACAGTTTGCGGAGACCGTGGAGCCACATTGTACCGTTATAATCAGGTATATTTAGAAGTTTTGATCACCCCGGAGTAGTAGTAGCAATGATGATGGTGAAGGTAGCAGCAATAATAGCAACAAGCATACCTGATGTAAAGCAGTTAGACCGTCTTCATTGGTCACGTCAGGGTTTACTTTGTTCTGCAACAACCTGCGCACTGAAATGATAGCAAAAACAAACAACCGTGAATAACTAGGTCAAAATATAATACAAACTACAATCAAGCTTACTTGGTCGCTCACCGTATGCCATGAGATGATGTTTTATTTAATATGGTGGTTGACTTAATTCCCCCCCCCCCCCCCCCCCCAAAAAAAAATGTAAAAAAATAAATAAATAAATATTTTTAGCACCGAACTTGAGGTAGTGGCGTCACAGAATAGTCCACTTTTTAACTGTTTGGGATGTCAACCCCCCCCCCCCCCCCCGCCCACCCGAACTCATAACGTGCCAAGGTTTACAAAAAATCCATGTTCCACACAGAGAAATAAAGCAAATTTTACGGTACGAAACACAACAAATCACTGTTGAGAGTGATCCTTTCACAGAATCACGCCCTGAAAACAACTGCGCATCCATCTTTGTTTCCTGAACACGCTATTAAAGTTGCACTCATAATTGACACATGCAACGTCCGTTATTTAGTCAGCCGCAGCATGTGACGTTTCAAAGTGATTTCTCCGTGAGTCAGTCGGCCTGTATCTACAGTAGGCTGTAGTCAAACAGAATCGACGAGAATTTCAGCTTCAACAAACCTTTAAATGACATGCCTTTGACAGAAGGGAGATTACCTGTAACCAGAGATGAATTTGTAAAAGCATTTTACTCAATCCCGATATAAAAAAAAGCACCAGAGATAGATGAGATGCATATCGAGCTCTTCAAAACAGTATGGGAGGCTTTACAACATTTTTTTTAAAGCATGTTAATATTTACAACAATGGGAAATGGCCAAAGGAACAAACAAATTCATTAACTGCAACGAACTCAAAAGACTGCGGCCAAATTCAAACGATAAGCGTTTTACTGCACGAATCTAAGGCGGCTCACCCTGGGGGCCACTCTTCCCCTTCTCTCTTCTCACCTCACTCTGTTTCATTTGACTCTGTCCTACAGTCACACCGTTGCACAATTTTCACACGCGCCCTCGTGGTAAAGCCCTTCCATTGCACTTTGGTTGGGCTAGCTTCTGAGCGCGCACAAACCTAGCATAGGTACATACAGACCCACACATGCATCCAAGCACTGGTTTATGCGTCCTGATATCGCCCAATGGACTACGGTCTGGGGTGGAAAATGGCGCCCCTCCGCCAGTAGAAACTAGTGAGGCAAACATCTAAGCAAAAAAAAAAAATGCACGAATCTAAGGAGGCTCACCCTGGGGGCCACTCTTCGCCTTCTCTGTGTTCTCACCTCACTCTGTTTCATTTGACTCTAACCCACAGTCACACCCTTGCACAACTTTCACACGCGCCCTTGTGGTAAAGCCCTTCCATTGCACTTTGGTTGGGCTAGCTTCTGAGGGCGCACAAACCTAGCATAGGTACATACAGACCCATACATGCATCCAAGCACTGGTTTATGCGTCCTGATATCGCCCAATTGACTACGGTCTGGGGTGGAAAATGGCGCGCCTCCGCCAGTAGAAACTAGTGAGGCAAACATCTAAGCAACAAAAAAAAAATGCACGAATCTAATATTATATTAAAAGATAATTAAGTGAGAATCGATGACAAGATATAAGAGGTGCTAAAAGATAACCAGTTCTGATTTCGCAAGGCCATCGGTTCACGGGATGCCGCCGAATCTCGCATCTTTGTGGTTTCTCGCAGAAAGAATGTTTGATCAAGGACGACCACTCTTTTTCGGACTTATTGACTACAAGAAAGTCTTTGATCGAGTCCCCTGAAACAAACTTTTTCAGATGTTGCAACAAATAGGTATCGAGAGACAAATCATTCGGTTAATCCAGAACCTGTATGAAAATCAAGCAGCAAATCATTTCAATCTTAAATATTTTCTTTTTTCTAATCTTATCCTTTCTTTAGTCAATTTTTACCTATGCTCTATTGTTCTTGTAGGTGGCTGTATTTTGAAAATTTTTTATAGTCTAATTTAGCTGTTCCTTTGATTATCTTATAAATCTGTATCATGTCACCTCAAATTATTCTATTTTCTAGACACTGTAGGCCGGTTTTTCTGAGTCTTTCCTCTTAACTGTTATTCTGGAATCCCACTATCAGCTCTTTTTGGTATTCTTTCCAGCATGTTTATATCTCCTTTATGATAAGGACTCCACACCTGTACACAGTACTCCAATCTAGGTCTAACTAATGCTTTATACAGTTTGACTATCACTTCCTTGCTCCTATGTTTAATATTTCTTTTTATCATACCTAACATTACATTTGCCTTTTTCACTGCTACCTAAACTTGCTTACTCACTTTACCTGTATGAGGTATTATAATTACTGTCCCTTTCCTTACCTATTATTCTAATATTGTTCTTGCCCAATCTGTAAATATGTTCCATATTGGATCTACCTATGTGGATGACTGAACATTTATCTACATTAAACTCCATTTGCCAGCTCACAGACCATTCTCGGATTTTATCTAAATTCGACCTCATAATATCCACTTTTCATACAGTTATGAGAAAAGACACATAAAAAACCCGGCCTATAGTGTCTAGAAATTAGAAGAATTTGAGGTGACTTAATAGAGGTTTATAAGATAATCAAATGAACAGCTAAATTAGACTATAACACATTTTCAAAATACAGCCACCTACAAAAACAAGAGGGCATATGTACAAATTGACTAAAGAAAGGACCAGATTAGAAATAAGAAAATAATTTTTTTAGTCAGAGTCTTGAATGCTTGGAATGCATTGCCACGGGAAATAGTGCAGGCAGGGACAATTAATGCATTTAAATATAGAATGGATGCGCATAGCTTTTAGAGCAAGGAAATGTAAATGAAACTGGTTGTATACAGCCTCTGCAGTCTTCTAAACCAGTATAATAGTATGATAGTGCCATCAAATTTGCCAATGATCAAGTCATTGTGCGAGGATCAGTAGCAGCGTTGCAAAGACCGCTGTAAAACAATTAATACAGCAGTCAAAGAGTTTGGTATGAAAATAAACACATTAAAGACGACGATTATGGTAGTAGGCAAGCAATATAGGCAAATATAATCAATTGAGAAATAATCAAACACGTACAGAATTCATATATTTAGGACAATCCATCACAGAAAATGCCCTCGAATTAAGACAAGGAACGCATTAGCATAAACATTCTTTGGGAAAAAAATATCAGGATGGAACTGAGGAAACGAATCACTACTCATGTATGGCTAATTGCACTGTATAGAATTGAAACATGGGCTCAAGCAAAGTAGGATGAAAAAAGCTTGGAAGCGTTTGAAATGTGGTGCTACCATAGAATGGAACGAGTGAGTTGGAAAGAAAGAAGATCCAATGGCAAGATATACTAAAAATGATACAAAAACTAAATTTGAGTTCACTGGCACACAATATGCGACATGAAAGTCTTATTCAAAAGATACCAAATGGGAAGATCCAGGAAAAAGAGTAATGGTGCAACCAAGACTCACCTTTACATCTCAGAAATGGAAATATTAAAGTAAGAATCTATGCTGAAATGAAAAGAGCTGCAGATGATGGCGTTTAATGGCGAGACACACTCAGACAACCTTACAGTCAGTCTTGGAACTGATTAACAAGATGATAGGATCAAATGGAGAAACACACTCAGACAACCTTACAGCCAGACGTAGGACTGATAAATCAAAGAGAATACTCAGAAAATCTTACAACCAGTCTTAGAGCTGATCAATCAGAGGATAGTGTCAAATGGAGAGACATGCTCAGACAACCTCTCAGCCAGACTTAGAGCTGATCAACAAGATGACAGGATCAAATGAAGAAACATGCTCCGACAACCTTACATCCAGATTAGGAGCTGATCAACAAGATGATAGAATCAAATGAAGAAACATGCTCCGACAACCTTACATCCAGATTAGGAGCTGATCAACAAGATGATAGAATCAAATGAAGAAACATGCTCCGACAACCTTACATCCAGACGTAGGACTGATAAATCAAAGAGAGAGAATACTCAGACCATCTTACAACCAGTCTTAGAGCTGATCAATCAGAGGATAGTGTCAAATGGAGAGACATGCTCAGACAACCTTACAGCCAGACATAGAGCTGATCAACAAGGTGATATGATCAAATGGAGAGACATGCTCAGACAACCTCTCAGCCAGACTTAGGACTGATAAACAAGGTGATGATGATGACTCACTTTACTTTTTGAGTAACACATAACTCTTTATCGATATCGACTGTATGTAATGGTATCTTTAGGTCGATTACATTTTCCCAGCCATTTTAAACGCGGTTAGGCCTCTGATAATGTATATAGTGTCGTATATCTTTATATTTATCACTTTTTTTATAATTTTCTAGGTCGTAGTCTAAGCGTTGTTGTTTAAAAAATATAAAAAAAATTAACCGAAGCGCTTACATGTTTGTATTGATGATGTATTGTTTGAGACAACATTTTGTTTTTAAAGTGTGTATCACATTATGCTATAAACAAACAATTACAGAATGATAATTGAAAAAAATGACGTTTAAACTTTTAAACAGTTATAACAATCTCCACAACATTTCAGCTGCAGCAACAATATAAATATAGGACATGGCATCAGATAATCATTCTCTACGGATACACATAAGTAGAGAATACAAGGTACAACGTTTGTTCTATACTTATAATTACATTCTATACTTGTATTACATTCTATACTTGTATTACATGTGTGCTTACTTTTTTAAATTTCGTTCACATGTGAGGTTGGCTTGGCTTGGCTTAGCTTCGTTCGTTCGTTCTCAATCTCCCGCTACCACCCTGAAAAGGGCTTAAATAGAAGAATGTAGTCCGAAGAACGGAATGCGTTGTGTCGTAGTTTACAGATTGACTGCGATATTTGCACCTTTCGGTCCAACACGTCCAAGCATTTTTTGAGTACCGGGTTAGCATTCCGTCTTCGATCCCTTCTCCTTAGTCAGTCTGCCCTGTTGTAGCCTGTTATCCAGGATCACCATGTGGAGGTGTAGAAGGGTCTTGGCAGCTCTGGTTCGCTGGCCCTGACGCTAGCAGTCAGCTATTGGTCGCTGACCACTGCAGCTCATGCGCTGCTCAGCATCTTGATCCCCACATGTGAGGTTAAAGCGCATGGAGAGCCCCCGTTTACTCTCTTGGAACAATTGTGTTGCGTCGATCATTGCAAGTCAATGTTGTAAGATTGATATTGTCATCTATCGATCTGCCACATGGGCTTCTTGTGATTTGCGCGTGTATTAATTTATTTTTGTGTTTTATGCGCTAAGTTGTAGTTGATCAGGCTGTATTGTCGTGTCTCTGACTTACTTTGTTTTCTTCTTCTTCTTCGACGTTCGTCCTGAAAAGTTTACAGAAAGGCTACAATATTTGCGCGTTTTGGCCCGAAACATTAGGTTGCATCAGGCTTTTCTAAGTACTGGGTTTGCCTTCCCACTAAGATCCCTATCCCCCGACCAAACTACACTACTGACTAGTGCAGCCTGTTTCCAGGGCCGCCACGTGGAGGCGGCATATGATTTTGATCAGCTAAGGTTCGCTGATCCTGGTGTAAGCAGTCAACTGTGAGTGGCTGGCTGCTGTCAGGTCATGCACTGCAGCATCATGACCCCGCTATGTATTCAGCACAAGATGTAGTTCTCACATTATTTATAATGTCAGACCATCTCATGCTATACTGACCAAGACCCCAGTACAACTTCCATGACGTTCTCTCTGGAAACGGGCTGTCTTTATGACAGCCTGGCTATAGAAGTTTGGGGATAAATGTGATCCACGTAGTAGTGAGTGACAGATGAAGCCAAGCATAGCACAACAGCCTGGAGGACCCCGGTCCACGTCCATCAGCACGCTCGGGATGTGATGGCAGCTGCAGCAACCCGCCACTTTGTGCAAGAAAGAGTAATCTTCCTCATTATGGGCATTCAAAAACAACAACAATCTCTCATGGTGAGACTGATGGTTTTACTAAAACACTGCATTTCAGTTTGTAATCTCCTGTGACTTGTAACTTAATGTTTTTATACTAGTTTAGAAGACTCTGCTTGCCCGACATACGAGGACCAGAGAAAGCACATGTGGCCATCACCAGTGGTAACACTAGACAAGCTCTATGGCAGTGTCGACAGCCTCGGGATGACCGCTGCTTTCTTCGAACAAATTCAAGTTACGTCTGACAGCGTACGAAGAATAATAATAATAATAATAAGAAGAAGAAGAAGAAGAGGAAGAAGAAGAAGAAGAAGAAGAAGAAGAAGAAAAAGAAGAAGAAGAAGAAGAATAAGAAGAAAAAGACTCTGCAGAGTCTGTAAACAACCAGTTTCTTTTACATTTCTTTTCTCTAAAAGCTATGCGCATCCAATGTATTCTGAAATGCATTAATTGATCCACCCTCCTCTACTTCCCGTAGCAATGCATTTCAAGCATTCACCACTCTCTGACTAAAAAAAACTATTTTCTAATATCTAATCTAGACCTTTCTTTAGTTAATTTGTAGCTATGCCCTCTTGTTCTTGTAGGTGGTTGTATTTTGAAAACATATTAGTCTAATTTATCCGTTCCTTTTGATTTATATAAAGACCAAGTCTGACCCTGGTAACAAAACGTAGCCTAGAAAATGAATAATGTGGTATACTAACTATACTTCATACATATATAATGATTGTTCGTGGCAACGATCACACATACGTATTTATATGCACTCGGGTAACTTATATAACGATCACACATAAGTATTTATATGCACTCGGGCAACTTATATAACGATCACACATACGTATTTATATGCACTCGGGTAACTTATATAACGATCACACATAAGTATTTATATGCACTCGGGTAACTTATATAACGATCACACATAAGCATTTATATGCACTCGGGTAACTTATATAACGATCACACATAAGTATTTATATGCACTCAGGTAACTTATATAACGATCACACATAAGTATTTATATGCACTCGGGTAACTTATATAACGATCACACATAAGCATTTATATGCACTCGGGTAACTTATATAACGAACAGGGAAAGTGCGTGGTATATGGGTCTAAATTGAGTGTAAGCTTGGTTTGCAATCCCAGCATACCGGCTTCGACATCACTTCGTATCCAGTTTGGCTAAGTATGTCCTGAATTTTTCTTGGTATGACCACTTCTCTACGTACAGAAAGGATTGGCAAAACTACTTTACTGCAAAACTGACACATTGGAACACATTACAAACATATACACACACGAACCCATTCACTGGCAAATACGTCCACAAAACAAACAAACACATGCATCCATTCACTGGCCAATACGTCCATATTACAAACAGATACACACATGCATCCATATACTGGCCCAAACATCCTGATATCGCCCAAAGAACTACGTCTGGGGTACAAAGGGGCATACCTTCGCCAGTAGAATCCAGAAAGGTAAACCTATCATCAAACATACAAAAATATAAAACGAACAACAGAAAAGAAAGGGAGGTAATGCGCAGCCATGAGTTCGAACACTGGACCTCCAGATGAGAGAGATGAGCTTAAGTACTAGACCAGCGTCACACCCCCAAAACATGGGTCACGACTAGGCTTGTATTTCATCATTCAACTTGCGATTATGGAATATAGACCAAGTACGATCTAATGTAATGTATACACTCAACTATTTCCTAACTTTCCTATTATAAAGTATAGAGCATTGCAGGTAAACACACAATAATCAAGGAACGTGGTAGGAAAGGGAAGATGTTTAAACTTCCAGAAAACGAGTTGTAAACAAAAAATGTTTGTTCGTGACAGTGAACACAAGACAAGTATTTATTTTGTAATCGGGTAACGTATCTCAAAGTTACTTGCCCATCCAGCAAAAAGGCACAATTTAATCATCAAGTACCATACAGAGAAATCAAGAACATCATCAGAAATCAGTATATACACCAATGGAGAGAAGACAGAAACATAGGGAGTTCCCGGACCCAATTCACCAACTCAAAAGAAATCAACAAACTACCTTATTTCGTCTGATAAGTGGACACTGCAGACTACTAGAATATCTATACCGATTGAAGATCTCACACACCGATGAGTGCCCATGTAAAACAGGATGCCAGAACCCTGAGCATATTCTACAGGAATGCCCAACCTATAGGGAAATGAGATGCCAGACCTGGCCAATGGGTGCAGAGCTGAGACAAAAGCTGTGGGGCAGCCGCTCCGACCTGGTGAAGACTACAGACTTCATCATGGCGACTGGCCTGCAGATATAACACGACCAAAAGATCCTGAACGCAAACAAAGAAAAAAGAACTTGCCCATCGCAAGCGATCGTGGCGACATCATCTAACAGTTTGTGTCTTGATGATGTAACTTGCGCTGTATGTAGATTATAGTGATGAAGGTGCTGCGCTGGTCACCAACCTCACTCTCTGGTCCCGGACTACCTTGGGGCAGTGTCAAGACATGTCAAGACGACTGGAGGTAATTCAGGATGTAGGCACTCTGGTCCCACCTCTTTTAAGACCAGGTGTCGCTTGAAACCTACAGGGCTCGTACCCAGGATGTTTCCGTTCAGTGCTTTGGGGTGGGAGTGTCTTACCTCTCCACTACAGCGAACCCTCGTGTAACATAAACGTGTACAACGAATATAAGAAAGCAATTATTTGATTCTGTGACGTCATATTTCTGTAACTTTCTATCTTCTTCTCCCCCTCCTAATCCATATTCCTCCACGCCCCCGTCTCTTGTTTTTGCTCACTGCATGACATCATATGTGCACGACCTCAGATCCTGAGTTTCTGCGATTCTATTTCTTCTTTTTATATTGCCGCGTGGTGTGTATGCCCGTTAGGATAATTCCAATATGCTCAAAATTATGGAAAGTTGCCAGCGGCCATCCAGTTTTATTAGGTCCCCAGAGGTCGAGCCACCATCATATTGATCTAGTCGCCCCCCTCCCCTTATCCCACCCCACCAGCGCCCCTGCTACCTTGTTAATTTCCCGGCTAATATATTTTGTTATTACCGCTTGATAAATTGTTCTCCAATCCTTATGTTTTCCGTATCGATTATATTTGACCAAGAGTGTCGTGACAGTGCTGACTAAAGGTGTGCGTGTCGCTGTGATATGCCACATAAGCTTAAGCGTGCCATTGCTGGATTTTGTTGAGTAATCCTATTTGCTCCTTTAAAACACAGTTCCGCCCCCAAGTTGACATTTCATCAATTAATTAGCAGATAGCAAACCTGTTTAATCATTATATTAAGCTTTATTTTGGTCCGTGATTATGTTAGCTCTATTTCAGGTTTTTATTTCACCATGTTACAGAAAGATCCTCATAATACCCTGGACGGAGAAAAAAGACAAATATTGACATTCAGCAAGAGTTGAACATAGAGAACTGGTTTATCAATTCAATTTTGGCCAGAAAATGTAAATACTTTGGTCACATCAAGAGACACAACGGTCCTGAGAGTGATGGAAAGACATGCTACATGATGATGATGATTTCACCATCTTATTGCCACTTCTTCAAATGTTCTCAATTGTGTTCGTTGTTTTTGATTAATTTAATTTGTAATTTTGATTCTTCTTTTTTCGACATTCTTCATGAATGGGCCGTTGTGTCGTTTACAGCGATGCGTAGTTTACAGCGAGGCGGTGATATCCGCGTCTTTCGTCCCGACACATCCGATTTCAGCTGGCTTTTTAGTACGAGGTTTGCGATTCCTATCCCTTGACCAGACTACACTACTGACTAGTACAGCCTGTTTCTAGGACCCCCATGTGGATGCGGAATAGGGTCTTGGTCAGTTATGGTTCGCTGACTATGATGCAAACAGCCAGCTATGAGTCTCTTGCTGCTGTTAGCCCATGCACTGCTGCATCTTGGCCCAATTTCGATTCCGATGGAATATATACGCAGGTAGCTCAGTGGCTGGGGTTCTCGCTTCTCGCTCCATAGCCACAGGCAAGTTTTAAAGCAATTTCAGAGGCTTCTTCTTCTTCTTCTTCTTTTTCGTACGCAGTCAGACATCAACCTTTATTTTTTCGAAAAAAGCAGCGGTCATCCTGAGGCTGTCGACACTGCCATAGAGCTTGTCTAGTGTTGCCACTGGTGATGGCCACATCTGCTCTCTCTGATCCTCGTATGTCGGGCAGTTTTGCAGCAAATGCTCAGCGGTCATTTTCACGGTACCACACGGGCATTCGTCAGTGTCACCTATCTTCAATTTGATGAATAGGTGGTACCTCAGTCTATTGTAGCCAGTGCGAAGTCTGAAGACCACGACCTGCTCTCTTCTGTTCAACTCGTAATAGACATCTTTTTTTGTGTGTAGCCAGTATGTTCTGTTTCCCATTTGGTCATGTATCTAGCTCTAATAAGCCGTTTTGACTCTTCGTATGTCATACTAGTATCAGGTTGTGGTAGTCTTGCACCTTCTTTTGCCAGTCTGTCTGCCTCCTCGTTGCCTTGGATGTTGCAGTGGGATGGACCCCACTGTACAACTACCCTTTTTGGTGCGGACTGCTGGCATAGTTGACAGAGTACTGCTCTTAAATCATTAAGTTCAGTATTTTTCTGGCTTTTTAGTGCTGTGACTACGGCCAAGGCATCTGTAAGCAGGACTATATGGCTTTCATTCCTTTTACCTGTTACCATTTCTTCCACTGCCGCCATCAGTGCCTCTGCCTCCGCTATGAAATTGCTTGTGTATTTTCCAGTAGCGAATGGCAGTGTTATTTGTCTGCCATTTGGTAGGTTCAGAAATGCTCCTGCCCCTCCGTTCTGTGTTGTGTTTGTTACAGAACCGTCGGTGTATGCATGGGTCCAGTCCATGCTTGGGTAGTTTTTCGTTATGTAGCTCAGGGTAGTATCTCTTCTTTCTTTTTTAGTTTGGCAGTTTTTGTTTCCAATACCTGGTATATTTTCTACCACCTCTGGATATATATACTGCCTCCAGGTAGGTTTTCGTACAATTTCAGAGGCTAAATAGAAGCTCTTAAGACCGCAGCAGATATGGTACTACAACACACAAAAAACCATATGCATGGGAAAATCGGGATAATAACTGATGCAGTGAGCCATGACGGCACTCAAATCCCACATAAATGAATTGAGGACAGTAAAGTTGACAATTTCTAAAAAAGTTCCAGAAAGCGATGATTCAGTTGATAATATAACACTGAGAAAACAGGGAAAAAGAGGAGGTCGACAGTCTAAGACAAAGAGTGAGCGAACCTGATACAGGAAGAATACCCAGCCAACCACAAAGAAACAGAAGCAATAATAAAAGGGTAATGCACAGTAAATAGATCAGGTCACGCATTTTGAATATCTGGGCTCCAGAATTGACAAGAATGGCGACTGCTCGAAATAAATCAGAGGAAGACTAGCTTTGGTAATGCAGAGACTGATCAACCTGAAGAAATTATGGCAGAGCACCAACAAAAAGACAAAAGTAAAAGTCTTGAGAGCATGTGTTTTTCCTGTGGCAGCTCATGGCTGCGAATCATGGACGATTTTCAAAACTTCTAGACAAAGAATCGAATCCTTCGAGTCAAAATGTTACAGAAAGATGCTCAGAATACCCTGGACGGAGAAAAAGACAAATGTAGACATTCGGCAAGAGTTGAGCATAAAGGAGAACTGGTTTATCAATTTCTTTAGGGATCAAGACGCTGAGCAGCGCATGAGCTGCATTGGTCAGCGACCCATAGCTGACTGCTAGCGTCAGGGCCAGAGCTGCCAAGACCCTTCTACACCTCCTAGCGGTGATCCTGGATAACAGAGCAAACTGGCTAAGGAGAAGGGATCGAAGAGGGAATGCTAACCCGGTACTCAAAAAATGATTGCTGAAGTCGGATGTGTTGGACCGAAAGGTGCAAATGTCGTAGTCAAGCTGTAAACTACGACACAATGCATTCCGTTCTCTGAACTATATTCTGCTACTTGTGACCATGTTAGGGTTTGGTAGCGGGAGATTGAGAACGAACGAAGCCAAGCAAAGCCAATGTCATTATGGCCAGAAAAGAGACACAACGGTCTTGAAAGAACAGTGATGGAAGGTATGGTGCCAGGCAAAAGAGGCAGGGATAGACCAAGAAGACGATGGTACTAAGATATCAATGGGGAGAAAACATGAAAAAAAACTTGTAAATGTTGATTAAGGTTGAGTTTAATCAAAATTTAAAAATGGGTATGGTCAGATACCGCACCGAGACGAGAACACAAACAAAACCTACGCTACGACCAATAGGCCTTCATCAGGGACAACAATACTGAACTAACAAATCAACATATAAGAAAAAATGGTCAACTCATCTGTTTCTGATAGTAGACGCAGTCTGACTTAGCGACCGGTTGGACCAGACGCTTGATTGAAACTGAATCGGAGCGGTCAAACACAAAGTGGAGGAATGTGCCGGATAAGCCAATGGTGGCCAAATAGTGGTCCAGATGGGAGAACAAAGAGAAGGCAATATAAGTCGGGAGGGCGTGAGATTGATATAGGAGGGGGGGGGGGGGAAGAACTGATAGAAGAATGGGGAGGGGGGGGGGCAAAGGAAGACAAATAGATGGGGGCCAGTGTGAGGGTTTAAGAAAAAGTATGGAAGATATTAATACCATGTGGTTGGAGACAGTCCATACTAGAGATAAGTCTATTATTAGGGCGAATCGATGACGATCGTCAGAGAAGCACGAAACTAGACTAGTGACACTGACGTCAGCCATACACCGGTGCTCAGGACCATTGCAGTGGCTGGCAATTGGGGAACCAGTGCGGATGCGGATGTCGTTGAGGTGTTGGCGGAAACGCTCCCGTAGTTCCATACCAGTTTCCCCAATGTATGTCATACCACACTGGCGGCAAATGATTGAATTGATGAGGTTACGAAAATTGCATGTCAATCCCTCTTTGATGAAGAATTCTGCCTTAGGAAAGGTAATGGAGCGAGAAAGGATGACATGAGGGCAGGTAACACAACCACGTGTATTTTTGCACGGCCTGGTGCCTGGGAGGCTATGAGGGCTGGTGTGTAGGCGACTACTGACCAGCAAGTCCCTCAGGTTCCTGTCTCGTTTGTAGGCGACAAGGGGAGGATCGGGAAAAAACTATACGAGTGGCAGGATCAGAGTGAAGAATAGGGAGATGGCGGAATAGGATATCCCGGACAGAGACGCAATGAGGGTGATAAGTGAGAACGAGTTTCATACGGTCAGAGGGAGGACGGTGAGTGGGAGTGAGGGAGTCTTGACGGGAGATAAAAAGAACCCACTGAAGGGCGGAGGAGAGAGTGGTCTCAGGGTAGAGTCGCTTGCGGAAGAAGTCAAGCATCTCGTGGGCCCTGAGAAGGAAGTCGTCGTCATCCTGACATAGGCGTCGGAGGCGGAGGAGTTGGGAGAAAGGAAGCGAATCGCGGCAGGATAGGGGATGGGAGGAAGTGTAGAGGAGGTAGTTGTGGGCGTCAGTGCGTTTGTAGTAGACAGTGGTGGAGAAGCCTGAAGGGCAGATAGAGACAGTG
The DNA here is from genome assembly GCA_036924085.1 of Ariolimax columbianus. Classification (NCBI taxonomy): domain Eukaryota; kingdom Metazoa; phylum Mollusca; class Gastropoda; order Stylommatophora; family Arionidae; genus Ariolimax; species Ariolimax columbianus. The sequence continues at coordinate 23,631,946 of JAVGWX010000016.1, read as the reverse complement.
ATGTCCAGAAAGTGGACAGACGTAGGGAAATGTCAGACGTGAACTTGATCGAGGGATGGAAGTCATTGACAAGGTCGAAAAAGTTTAGGAGATCCTTCTCCGACATGTCAGACGTGAACTTGATCGAGGGACGGAAGTCATTGACAAAGTCGATAAAGTTTAGGAGATCCTTCTCAGACATGTCAGACGTGAACTTGATCGAGGGATGGAAGTCATTGACAAAGTCGATGACGTTTAGGAGATCCGTCTCAGACATGTCAGACGTGAACTTGATCGAGGGATGGAAGTCATTGACAAAGTCGATAAAGTTTAGGAGATCCTTCTCCGACATGTCAGACGGGAACTTGATCGAGGGATGGAAGTCATTGACAAAGTCGATACAGTTTAGGAGATCCTTCTCAGACATGTCAGCAATACCAATCCCATCGTCGATGTATCGATAATACATCAAAGGAAAGGGGCCCTGGAATTGAAGCCAAATCAAGTGTTCCAGGTGACCCATGAATATGCATGCGTAGCTGGGGCCCATTCTGGTGCTCATAGCTACACCGCTGATCTGGTCGAAAAACTGGCCATTGAACTCAAAGGTATTGAGAGAAAGGACGAGTTCTGCCAGACGGACGTTGGTAGACGTAGAGATGGATGGGTTAACCCTTCGGTAAAGGAAGAAACGGGGGGCCAATAAACCATCAGAGTGGAGGATGGGGGTGTACAGTGAACAGACATCAAGTAGGAAGAGACGATAGGTCCGGTTGGGGGAGAGGACAATGGTAGAGAAAGTGGTTAAGGCGTGGTTGGTGTCCTTGAGAAATGTGGGAAGATTATCCACTATAGGTTGGAAGATACTATCCAGGAAGTCCGATACCAGTTCGGTGGAACAGGAACAGGCAGAGACAATAGGGCGACCGGGGTTGTCGGGCTTATGAATCTTAGGCAGCATATAGAAAGAAGGCTTACCGAGACAACTGTCAAAGATACGGAGGTTCGTAGCGCTCTTCGGAAGGAGATATCAAGGAATGCCTGAGTATGACTGTGGAGGAGGCTGGAGTTTTGGCAAGGAAAAGAGTTTCTTTCAGACAGACTGTGATGGGAGCGACGTTTTGTAAAGAACATGCTACATGATGATGAATGCACATTAAAGTGGCAGGAAGAACATGCCAAACACCACACAGATGATGGATGCTACCAACTGTCTTGAAAAGATAAGGTTACCTTGCTTCGTCTCCGAATTGGTCACAGCAGAATGAGACACCACAAGTACACCTATTTCAAGGTTTGTACAATCCCCCTATTTTAATACGGTATGGCATACATGACAGCGGAACATGTACATCAGGACTACCCTCCAACATATGGATCTAAGGAGAAGAATGTCGACAAGCCGACTCGAGGAGAAGCTGTGTGGCGGTACTGGGACCCTGAAACAGACAGTGGACTTTATTGAATAATCTAATTTTATAAATTCAGACACGAATTTTATCAATTAGGATGGACTGTAAAGGGTTAAGACACGAATCTAATGAACTATGACAGACTGTCAAGAGTTAAAGTGTTATTTTTGTCCTCGTTTAGCTATAGGTTAGGTTCCTTTTCGAAGATGTGTAATACCCATTGTCCAAATCTCCAGCTATGTCTCTTGTTGCTGTGATCTGGGTCCTAGCTTTGCGTCTATTATTGCATCATGCCATCTAATGAGAAGTAAGGGGACGGCGTGGCCTAGTGGTTTAGTGGCACGGCTCACAATCCGAAGGTGCTGGGTTCGATCCCCATCACAGCACCGGCCGTTACCCCGGGGAAGCAAACCCTTAGAAAATGCAGGAGGAAGCAGACCCTTACATAAAATGCATGCTGAAGTCGGATGCACTGGGCCGACAGGCGCAAAATAAAAACCACAGTGCAACACACACCCGCCTTGGGGAATAGAGAAATAAGGCGAACGCAAAAAAAAAAAAAAAAAAAAACATGAGAAGTATGCTAAGGGAGACATCTCCTGGTGAAAGTCTTCCATGAACTTCCACAAACACACCCTCAAATACAAATCATAATGGCAGTGGCGAACTACTGTTTAAGAGTTTAATATATATTTAATAATGTTTCATATATATATATATCGCGTATCGCGGACTGGGTATACTCAGCATCCCAGTATGGCTTTAGAGTATGTAGATCGACAACTGACATGATTTCTTCTCTTCGCCATATCCAGGAGAAGTGAAGAGAACAAGACCAGCCGCTCTACATGATGTTTCTAGACCTCACCAATGCCTTTTATATATGTACACATATAAAGCATTGCAAGCTACGACCAAAAGTGCTTCACAAGGGACTGATCTTTCTTTGTTTGATTAGGACAACAACCGAAAGTCTGGGGTTTGATCGTGCAACAAACAGTCCTTGTAAGGAAGTACCGGTAGTGAATTTTAGTGCTGTGCGGGAGCTAAGAATTGGCTGCCGGCTATTATTAGCTTCGCACTGGGGTCGAAGACGCAAGTGAACAAGTTGATAGCAGTCAGCAACTAATAACTAACAGGGTCAGCGAATCAGAGTTGTCCAAGACCTTATTCCACCTTTACGTTTCGGCCCTGTAAACAGACTGCATGCGTCCAGCCTGACTGAGGAGGACAGGGATCGAAGATGGAAGGCATATCCAGCCCCTAGTTTGCCGTGTTGAAACTGCGTGTGTCGGGCCGATAGGCGCAGATGTTAGAGTTTGGTTGTAAACTAGGTCACATCATAACAAAAAGACTGTTTCTTGTTCGGCGTTCGTCGAGAAAATTACGCTGCGTATTAGTTTACAGTGATGCTGAGAGACTTCTGGTCCGAAACATCCGGTTTAAGTAAGCCATTTTTGAGATTTGGGTTTGCCTTCTCTCTTTGATCCCTAGCTAGCCTGCTGCCACTTAGAGGGGGAAAAGTGCCTAGGTTAGCTAAGGGTCACTGACCCTGATGAAAGCAGCCAGTTATGAATCACTGGCGGTTGTCAGTTCATTTACTACTACACCTTGGACTCCAAACGTCAGTTTTTAGACGAACGACGAAGAAAAAAATAACTCTACGTACTTATATAAAGAAACGGGATCAAGATGCTGAGCAGCACATGAGCTGCAGTGGGCAGCGACCCATAGCTAGCGTCAGGGCCAGCGAACCATAGCTGCCAAGACCCTTCTACACTTCCACGTGGTGATCCTGGATAACAGGCTGCAGCAGGGCAGACTGGCTAAGGAGAAGGGATGGAAGAGGGAATGCTAACCCGGCACTCAAAAAATGCTTGCTGAAGTCGGATGTGTTGGACCGCAAGGTGCAAATATCGCAGCCAAGCTGTAAACTACAACACAACGCATTCCGTTCTCTGGACTACATTCTGCTACTTACCCTTTCGGGGTTTGGTCGTGGGAGATTGAGAACGAACGAAGAAGAAGAAGAAGATATAAAGAAACTTACATTATCTGTGGCTGAAAGCGACCTGCTTTCTGTAAGTTTCGAGCTTACAGCGGTTCAATACTTCGAAGGAGCGAAAACGGAGATAGGAAGACTCATTATACAGACATCGTTCATAAACTCTAAATATGTAAGCCTACATTGCAAAGCTTGGAGAGCTTGCAGGCCCCAATAGTTATGCCCACGGGAGTTTTACTTCTGGCAGGGTCAACCAAGCAGGACGTCCTGGGAGACTGGCCGAACAGGTCCTGGGAAAGGAGAACGGACAAGTCTTATGAGAGGGATCAGACAGAACCTGGGAGAGCGGTCGAACTGGTCCTGGAAAAGGAGCCAGACAAATCCTGGGAGAGTGGCCTGACAGAACCTGGTAGAGAGGCCAGACAGGTCCTGGTAGAGAGGCCAGACAGGTCTGGAACAGTAACCGGACAGTTCCTAGGAGAGAGACCGTACATGTCCTGGTAGACGAGTCGGACATGTTCTGGGAGAGGAGCTAGACGGGTACTGGGAGAAGAGTCGGACAGGTACTGGAAGAGGAGTCGGGCAGGTACTAGGAGAGGAGTCGGACAGGTACTGGGAGAGGAGTCGGACAGGTACTGGGAGAGGAGTCGGACAGGTACTGGGAGAAGAGTCGGACAGGTACTGGGAGAGGAGTCGGACAGGTACTAGGAGAGGAGTAGGACAGGTACTGGGAGAGGAGTCGGACAGGTACTGGGAGAGGAGCCAGACAGGTCCTGGAAGAGTAACCGGACAGTTCCTAGGAGAGCGACTGTAGAGGTCCTGGTAGACGAGTCGGACATGTTCTGGGAGAGAAGCTAGACAGGTACTTGGAGAGAAGTCGGACATGTACTAGGAGAGGTGTCGTGCAGGTACTGGGAGAGAAGCTAGACAGATACTTGGAGAGAAGTCGGACATGTACTAGGAGAGGAGTCGGGCAGGTACTGGGAGAGAAGCTAGACAGGTACTTGGAGAGAAGTCGAACATGTACTAGGAGAGGAGTCGGGCAGGTACTGGGAGAGGTGTCGGACAGATTCTTGTAGAGGAGTCTGACATGTCCTGGGAAATGAGTCTTGGATGTCCTCGGAGTGGGGTCATAATAAAAGGCTGAGGATCGGAAGAAGCCCTATGACTGTAGCGACATAACCCACTGGACTGCACCAATCCACCTCATGGATACCATCCATTATTGTCTCGTCCTGTACAGTTCGTCACTTATCCCAACGGATGAAGATATGCAGACCAGCAGACACGGCACATCTATCCGCTGCGGCGATCTCCCAGGTGGCGGGAAATGCCAGACATACCATCCCTACAGAAGGGCTGGCATATCTAAATGAAGATTGAAGAGCCAGTGGACCCAGATATTTATGCTACGTACCTGTCGGGACGTGACGATCTTGGGAAACCGACATTCTGAACTGTGTCCCATAGGAGATACTCCAAAAGTGGATTACATCATCCAACAAGTCCGTCACCCCCCCTCCCTTCCCCCCCCCCCCCATAACTCCTTTTTTTCTTCTAAATCATAATGTCTATACAAACACTACGGATCCATCAGCCTGCAGTACCCACAGCAACTTTTGTCTAGGAGGCTTGGGGCTGTCAGTAGCCACCAGCTCACAGCCAAAGGGATTACATCATCATCCTCACCACTATAATCATCATCATAATCACCATCAACTCCACCATAATCACCCCTATGACAATCAAATTATCAACATCCTCACTACCATCATCGTCTCTAACCCTCGCTTGTAGGCAGGTCATCCCACTATAATGTGTAGATTTCCGTTTCTAGTTCGTTTCTGTGCGTCTGGTTAGTATAGTGGTAGAATACTTGCTTTTCATGGCAAAAGTGCTGGATTTAATTCCCGCTACCGGCATGCTGCTCCAGTCTGTAAAGAGGTACATTTGTAAATGGTACCTAACTTAGTACCAGAGAAGAAATTACAGCGATGAAGCGAACTGTTTCTTAGATTGAACGCGCATATATATTGTTTAGATCAACTGAATGTAAAATAAATTGGTTGTATACAGACTCTGCAGTCTTCTAAACCAGTATAAAGACGTTTAGTTAAGTATAATGAAATCTGTAACACTTCATCCTAGACGGCAGTTTCTGCAATGGTATTTTTTAAATTCAAGTTCACTTCTGCTTCTCCGTTTCGTTCCTAAGAAACATATGGTCACTAGTGTACATGGCTCCTTAAAAGAAGCCTGCGCCAAAAGCCCCACACACAACTTATAATAGTTCGCTTTTACTACATGAATGGGGACAGCGTGGGTTTGTGGTTAAGCGGCACGGCTCACAACCCAAAGGTGCTGGGTTCGATCTCCATCACAGCACCGGCGTTACCCCAGAGAAGCAAACCCTTAGAAAATGCAGGAGGAAGCAGACTCTTACATAAAATGCATGCTGAAGTCGGATGCACTGGGCCGACAGGCGCAAAATAAAAACCACAGTGCAAAGCACACCGCCTTGGGGATTAAAGAAATAAGGCGATCGCAAAAAGAAAAACAAATTTAAAAAATACATTAATGGGGGAAGAAAGACTAACGTCTGATCAGAAACAACTTCCCGATCAGACATGTTAGGGTCAGGCAAAATATGTTGGCCAAGACCCCCACCTAGACTGCCTCGAAGTCATTTCTGGAAACGGGCTGCTGTCATGGCATCCTGCTAATTGTGGGAATTCAACAACAACAATAACAACAACGACATGCATAAGGTGCAGTGCTACTACTATCTCATCCCTGGGAAATAATACATCAACTTTGAAAAGCGCATCCGTCTTCACAATTAGGGTTGCCAAATTGTCTCTTTTAAAGCCAAATTTCATAAATGCGTTTTTCTCCATTTCATAATTCATATAATTCATTTTGTTTTATTTCTGTTTGACTTTTTCATGGCCTTTTCTTTCCCGTTGATGTTATGGTATGTTAATGGTGGAGACATTCAAGAGCAAGGACTCTAATGTGGGAAACGCCCAGTAGCAAGCACTCCCACAATGAGGGTTTTATGGTTACATACATCATCGTCTGAAGTGTACATGCCATATTCTATTCATGAATGAGGTCGGTTGAAGGAAAGGCATTGATTGACGTATGACCTAGAAAATGTTGGTGGTTTCTCTTAGGAGTTTTTATCCTACCAACATTCCCTTCCCAAAAAGATGTTAAAATGTAGTTAAGTATACAGTACAATATTAAATAAGTATTGGGTAAATCTAATATGTACATAATTGCAGAATGGTCGAGAACAATATTAGAATGATAGATAAGGAAACAACTTGGGCATTATAAGAGATCATACAGGTAATGTGAGTGGGAAAGTTTAGGTAGCAGTGAAAAAGGCAAATGCAATGTTAGGTATGACAAAAAGAAATATTAAACATAGGAGCAAGGAAGTGATAATCAAACTGTATAAAGCGTTAGTTAGACCTAGATTGGAGTACTGTGTACATGTGTGGAGTTCTTATCGTAGAGGAGATATAAACATACTGGAAAGGTTACAAAGAAGAGCGACAAAGCTGATAGTGGGATTCCATCATTACAGCTATGAGGAAGGACTAAAAAAAAAAACGGGCCTACAGTGTCTAGAAAAGAGAAGAATTCGAGGCGACTTAATACAGGTTTATTAGATAATCAAAGGAAAGAATACATTAGACTATAACAAGTTTTTTTTCAAAATACAACCACCTACAAGAATAATAATTCATTGATAGAAATTAACTAAAGAAAGGTCCAGATTAGATATTATGAAATATTTTTTTTAGTCAGAGAGTGGTGAATGCTTGGAATACATTGCCACAGGAAGTAGTGAAGGCAAGGACAATTAATGCATTTAAGAATAGATTGGATCTGCATAGCTTTCAGAGCAAAGATATGTAAATGTAACTGGTTGTGTACGGACTCTGCATAATCTTCTATACCAATATAAAGACGTTAAGCTAAGTTAAGTTAAGCTAAGCTAAGCTAAGCTAAGCTAAGCTAAGCTAAGCTAAGCTAAGTTAAGTTAAGTTAAGCTAAGCTAAGCTAAGCTAAGCTAAGTTAAGTTAAGTTACGTTATGCACCTTTACCCCAGTTTTTTGATATATGACAACATAAGCATTAAAATGTAACCTTAAATATGGGGGGGGGGGGGGGGAAGAGAGATCCAATTCTGCTACTATTATTTCATGAAATAATATATTATCGGAACAAATATATGGCGGGGTTTGTTTGGTTGTTTCTTTTCATTTTTTAAGACTGTTCTTTCCTTTGTTTACTTCTGCTCTTGTCTTGAGGCGTCGCAGAGTTGTTGTTGTTCTTTAATGCCAAAGATGGGAATGTTTACTCTTTCGTGGCGTCCTGAAAAGGGCGTTGAGTGGCGGGTTGCAGTTGTTGTTCTCACATCCCAAGCGTGCTGAGCAGCGTGCACCGAGATCCTTCAGGGTGGTGTGCTACACTTGGCAACAGGGATCACATGTCGATACGCACCTCGTTAGCCAGACTTCCATGAAACTGCTTGTCTCCAGGGAGAACTGTTTATAAGTGAGACGGAGCCTAGACCAGTATGCTTCACACGATCCTAACATCGTCTGATCAGTATGTTGTGCCTGACCAGATGTTAGTCGTCTCTCCGCACAGTAAAGAGAAAAGGTAAGTGTAGACCTCAGGTTTGCGCTTGGTGGGAAGCGTGTGCTGCCGACATCTTGAACTTTTGAAGTGTCTCTTTGATTCACCCCCCCCCCCTACCTCCCCCTGTCCATCGTCGTCCTCTTGCTCGTGGCCCTGAAACCTCCGTGTAGTATGAATTCACTGTAAGCTGATCGAACTGCATCCTTGTTTGATGACCAAACCACTTTATCTTCCGTGCGTCAATATAGTAGCTTACCATAGCAGTCGCCACCACATTTCCCAATGTGCCGTTGTGACTGTATTTGGCTCTTTTCACAGGTTTAGTCTGGCAAACTCTGATTACAAGCTATAACGTGGAGTGGCTAGAAAGTTCAAACTTTATGCACTGATTGCATGTTGCATGCGGTTTATTACAGGCAAAAGCTAATTATTTTCAAATATAGTAGTTAACCGATGTAGTCCCAACTCCATTCCCCAATGTACCGTTGTGACTGTATTTGGCTCTTTTTCAAAAGTTTAGACTGGCAGACTATGGTTACAAGCTCCTAGCACTTACATGGAGTGGATATAAAGTTCAAACTTCATGCACTGACTGCATGCGGCTTATTACAGGCAAAGGCAAATTATTTTCCAAGGACACCTTGACTTGCTTTTATATTTTATCTTCCTTACCTCTTTATACACATGAGGAATGGGACAGGTGAGGACATAAGGTGACAGTAAAGCTCAAGTACAGCGTTTATGCAGGAATGATAGCACATGGGACATTTGCACTGTCTAAACATGTCGGAGGAAAATCAAACACTTTAACACGAAGCGACGTTAGTTGTCTGATGCCTTGTTTCTCAGCCGGTGTCCCGCGGATTTTCAGGGTTATACACATACACTTGTTCCGTCCTCGCTGGCGGCCCCTTTTTGTTCTGCCCCAGATTGATTTCAAAATTCTGCTGTTTGTGGATTACCAGTTAATCGATTGTTGTTTCAACATTCAAGTGGCGGTCCATTGATCGACCTCAACTCTGTTGATATTTTAAAATCCCACAATACGCGAGCTCGTTCATTTCCAATAACCCCAGCGTGGACACGACACACGTCTGCGTCCGGTTGAGAACTCTGTCCGCTTTCACACAAGCCTTAGCCAAACTGCCTGCATCTCCTGAAGAAAGGATTTATAGTGCAACACGATGAATGCCTAGTTACAACAGCTAAATAGAATAGCATTATAGACGAACAAGTATATATTTTTAGCACGGAATTGGGGGGGGGGGGGGGGGGGGGGGTTAGTGATGTCACAGAATAGTCCAATTTTTAACTGTTCAGGTGTCGAACATTCTGGTTCCACGAATTTCTGCTTTTGTTTCTGTTTGTTTTGTTAGTAACCCATAGCATTACTGCCGTAGGGGTGTAAGGTGTTAGCGATCTCACATTTCAAAGGCTCGGCTATATGAGGACGGTAGCCATCTCCTCTCCCTCGCCGTTTTTACTTCCTGGACTGAACCGGTACCCATTTAAGGCTGGGTCGACCAGGGAGCCATTGCGGTCTGAAAAAACATTACCGCCTCAACTGGGGAATGAACCCAGGACCACTCAGGTGTGAAGCCACTGCGCTACGCGGCTCCCTATTTGTTCATGCCATCTTATTTGAAATCAGCAATTTTGTTAATCTGTCAACGTTGGTCGATGATAAGGGGAATAGCATTCAGCTTCTACAGCAGCAGACGATACAATAACAACCATGTTACGGTGGTGTCCTTGACTGAACGACAGGCTAGATGGAGATGTCAACAGGCACAATGTAGGCAAGACATCCCTGTGAGACAAGGCACCTGTTTGTATACGGCTGGTCTCAAGAGCTGACAAGCATCCATTTTTGCAACTGAATATAAGCATATTTTCTAAACATCTCCTGCGGAAGACGGATGTGTCGGACCGTAAAGTGCAAATATCGCAGTCATGCTGTAAACTAGCGACATAGCGCATTCCGTTCTCATGACTGCATCCTGCTACTTGCAAAGCCCTGTTCAGGGCTTGGTAGAGGTAATTGAGAACGAACGAAGAAGAATACTAAATATATATCTTTATCTAAGTTTTTACTTATTTACTTAAATTCAAATTATATCGACCTGTCCTCCCTATAACCCGAAGCCGAATGTCCCGTTACAGTCATTAGCTGTCAAATACGTACAACGGGAATCCAGGGAACTCTGTTTGGGGCGAATTAAGCGATAAGTTCTGACGAAACTGCTACATGATATTAATCTAACAAAGAAACAGAAACAAACAGCGAGACATTTCAAAAGGTGACGCTGCATATAGACCTGTTCTGATCTCGTGTCCCTTACAGGAGAGAATATTGTAGACACACAACGCCCTAATACGAATGTCATAAAAGATTGCTAAAGAGGATTGTGCGCGGGGTTAGAAACTTTATCGTGCAGAATATAAGGCTACAGAAACCATCATTACAATGGCGCATTCATGATTCTTTTGTGGAGTCAGCAGTAGTTGCAGTCCCATGCTTTTATTGGATTGAAAATGGAAGGATGCTCGTGATGATGATAATTATATATAAGTAAAGGTAAAGGTAGTTACATAGCAGACACCGCTATCACGGAGAAAGTGTTAGAGACTTCATTGTACGAGGTCATAACTTGTTTGCGAGGTAGCGTGGCTAGTACCCTTCCTACCTGTTTTTCCTTTCCTGGCAGTAAGCCGTGTATCCATTTATAGCTGGGTTGACTGAAGCGTACTGGTAACGGTAGTCACGAAAAGTGAGTCTGAAAACTGGACACCAGTCAAAATATACCTGAGACAAAAGTAGCTTTTCAGACCTAATTTCAGCATGCTAATCACACGAATATAGGGAAAGGGTAGGGTTCAGGGAGAAGTTCGGTGGAAATAGATGGTCTGCACCTTCAGTTCGATATATCGAACGCGTGATTCCCCACGACCTGGGGGAGGCACCTACCTCCTACCAGGTGCGTCAGCAGGGTCGTGGATTGCTGAAAGGCCTCCTAATTTGGAGGTTAGCTGCGAATAAATAAGCAGCCGTGGACAAAAACGGGTCGGCAGGCATGGAGGCTGTAAGGAGGCAGCCCCTCCACCATGCAAAGACACAACAGGCTAATCACCTGTTTGTCTTAAAAAAACGATTACAAGTCAAAAGATAGAGAAAACCGGACTGACCTCAACGGCGATGAACAGGCGAGAAATAAGGAGCACGATTTACGGAACATGGAATGTACGAAGTATAAACGGAAAAGAACAAGAACTAATAGAGGAGATGAAGAGAGCAAAATTGACAGTCCTGGCACTTACAGAAACAAAGAAAAAGGGACAGGGCGTTCTGGACCATGACGGCAACATGCTATACTACAGCGGAGTTCCCATGAGTGAACGAGCCAGGGCAGGGGTTGGTTGTATAGTGAATAGTAACAACAAAGCAAATATTAAAGGATGGAAGTTCATTTCAGAACGACTGATGGTTCTAAGTCTACAAGAGGAGGATAGTCAAATGGATATCGTCACTGTGTATGCACCAAACGAAGATGAGAGCACTGACATAAAAGATGAATTTTATGAGCTCCTTCAAAGGACCATTGACGATTGCCATAATGAAATACTTCTCCTTGGAGACTTCCAACGCAAGAGTTGGAGACTATTCTAGATGGGATGGAGTGATCGGTAGGTATGGAGAAGATGTCTTAAATGACAATGGAAAACGACTGCTCAGATTCTGCAGAGAACAAAACCTTGTTATTACAAATACAAGGTTTCCACACAAGCGTATCCATGCCTACACAAGATGTGAGCCGGTAAGAAATGAAAGATCCATAATTGACTATGCAATAGTGAGGAAAACTGATTTCAAGTATGTAAAGGATGCTAGAGTGTTCAGAGGACCAGAGATAGGAAGCGACCACTACCTAGTTACAATAAAGAGAGAAATTGAAAAACACTATCCAGCTAGGCAACACCCATCAGCAAGCATGAAACATAATACACGAGGAGAAAATAAAATTAAGGCTTACAAACTACGAGAACCAGATGTTAAGAGGAGATACCAAGGGCTCATAACAACAGCAATAGAAAGGATAGAGGAATCTGAAGAAGATATGGAAATGCTTTGGGTAAAATTCAAAGACATCCTCAAAGAGGCTGCAGCAGAGGCATGCGGTCAAACCAAAGAAGGGTGGAAGAGAAAGAGTACACCATGGTGGACAGAAGAAGTGAAAACAATAATACGAGAAAAGAAAAAGGCATGGAAGCAATACCTAGGGGCTAGGAATACAGAAGAACAAACAAAGAAATATAAAGAATATGTAAATTTTAGAACAGAAGCAAAGAAGACTGTGCTCAAGGCCAAACAGAAATCCTGGGAAGAATTTGGAGAGAAACTGGAAAATAATGCTGGAGAAAACCAGAAACTGTTCTACAGGACCTTAAAGAACATGCGGAAGGAAAAGGAATGCCCCCTGAAATTTGTTAAAGATAAACAAGGTGCGCTGTTGACTGCCCCAGAAGAGGTAATGAACAGATGGAAAGAATTTTTCTCAGATCTCCTTGGAATGGAGGAAAACCAAGCTCTGGAAGTAACAGTCCCAATTCAAGAAGATAGAGCCATGGAGGGAAACGATAATATCACAATGGAAGAACTAAAGGCAGCAATGGAGAAAATTAAGATTGGTAAAGCAGCAGGACATGATGGTATAACACCAGAAATGGTTAAATACATGGGAGCGGCAGGAGAGATGCTATTCATGAAGATTCTCAAGGCAGCTTGGTGCCACAAGAAGATACCAAGAGACTGGGAGGTTGCAATAATAATACCAATATTTAAAAAGGGCGACAATCGACAATGTGAAAATCACAGAGGTATTTCCCTTCTCAGTGTCCCCGGGAAAGTCTACTCTAGGATTCTAGAACGGCGATTAAGAGGACTAGCAGAGCCAAATATGGATGAAACTCAATGTGGGTTTAGGGCAAACAGAAGTACTCAAGACCTTATCTTTACACTCAGACAGCTAAGTGAAAAGGCTCTTGAATGTGATAAAGAGATGCATCTCTGCTTTTTGGATTTGGAGAATAGAAAGCATTTGATAAAGTTCCTTGGGGCAAACTCTGGGAGTGCCTGACAAGGAAGAACATCCCAGGAACCCTGATCTCTGCCATACAGAGTTTCTATTAAACATGCAGAAATTATGTCAGGGGAGTTCAAGACCACTAGCGGAGTAAGACGGGGGGCATTCTATCACCGTACCTTTTCATACTCCTCATGGATGAAGTCATCAAAGCCTGCGGACAAAAAAGTATGAAGTAGGGTACTGGAAGATGAGACCAAGTTACATATCGGAACCAGCATTTGCAGACGATGTGGCCCTGATCACGAAAACCGAAGCACATCTCCAGATCAACTTGCAGGTCTGGGAAGAAGAGTTGAAGAAGAGAGGAATGCACATCAGCAACTCCAAAACAAAAACCATCGTGATCGCCAGAGATGAAAAGAGACATCAGATAACCCTGGGAACACGAGCACTAGAGCAGGTCAGCAACTTTAAATATCTAGGAGTGGTAATAAAACAGCAGGGGAGGAATCAAAGAGGAGAACTGCACGAAGGGCAGCAGCAGGTAGACTGTTCCATGCAATAAACAGAGGTTTCCTCAGTAGAAGAGAAATAAGCAGGAAAACAAAGATGGATGTATACTGCTCGACCTATGTGCCTGTCCTGACATATGGATGTGAGTCATGGGCAATGACTACAGCCCAAGAAAGGCAATTACAAACTTCAGAAATGAGGTACTTAAGAAAGGCGGTTCGGGTGACGAAAAGGGACAAGAACCGTAACCAGACAATACGTAGCAATCTTGAAGTTCAACCCCTGCAGACACGAGTGGAGCAGTCCGAACGACAGTGGTATGGCCATGTCTGTAAATGGAAGAAGATCGGATACCAAAGCGGTCATGGGAGATCAAAAGTCAAGGACGCAGACCCCGAGGACGTCCTAAAGTACGGTGGGAAGACAACATACGACAGTCCCTAAGTGATAGAGGGCTGGATTGGAAGAGGCCAGGAAAAAGACGGCGGATAGAGCAGTGTGGCGTTCTCTTTGGCAAACCTCTACACCTCACGGTAGAAGAGGAGCGACTAAGTAATAATTAAGTAAGATTCCCCACGAGACGCAAACATTGAGCGTCAATTGGATCATACAATCTGTAGCAGTCTTTGCAAGCATACTTCATTCTTTTCATCATTTGCTTTGTGGGTTATGTGAGTGCAGATGTGTAATTCAAGATGGCTCGTGAATGTGTGAACAATGCAGATTGTGTTATTCCAGGTAAAAAAAAGTATCCGATCTTAATTTCTTCTTCGCGGAAACAAATGTAGCACGGTTGTTGTCCTTTGACAGGGAGGTATAGGGACCGTCATATGCACGCGTGAATTCCTACCCCCCCCCCCCCCCCCCCCCCCGCCCCGCAGATTGCATCAGTCGCTGGCAGTCAACATTTCAGTTTTGAATGTAGTGAGCACCCCGTCGGGTGTTCATTCACCACGAGATGACAGAAAGAATTGAGTAGCAGTATTGCATACAATTTTGCGAAAAGCTAGGTGATACCCAAGTGGAAACCATTCGGAAGAGTGATTCGGTGACGATCCCGTGGTACACTCGCTTCAAAGATGGCCGCACATAGGGGGAGGTGGAGAGAGAATCACGTTCTGGTAGGCCCCAAACAAGCCGAAATGATGAAGTCATTGACCAAGTACGGACCTTACAAAGTCACCGTGTCACCATCCAAGAACTTGGATATGAGGTGGGGATAAGCATTGGTTCGGTACACTCGATTTTGAGCGAGGATGTTGTCAAGCGGAAAGTTTCCACGAAATTCTAGAGAAGTTGTTAAAGATGGAGTAGAAGCAAATCCGTTTGGAAGTCTCACAGGACACGCTAGACTGCACAAATGGCGACCCCGACATCCTGAGCATTGTGATGAGTCGGGGGTTTACGGATACGACCCGGAAACCAAGCTGCTGTCGTCAAAGTTAAGCCATTTATCTTCCCCGAGGCCAAATAATACGCGGCAGTTGCGCAGCAATGTCAAAGTCACGTTCACTGTTTTCTTTGGTCTTCCATGGGGTTGTGCACCCGGAGTTCGCCCCACAAAGTCGAAACATTACCAAAGAGCACTACCTGGAGGTCACCGTCGCCTTCATGATGCCGTTCGACACAAAAGACCGAAACTTGGCAGCTCCGCCATGACAAAGCACCCGCCCATTCTTCGCATCTGATTCAGACTTCCTTTGGGAGAACACAACATTCCTCTGGTTCGCCAGGATCCATATTCTCCCGACGTGGCTGCTTGAGATTTTTGGCTGTTCCCCAAGCTGACAATTCTGCTGAAATGGACCCGATTTGAGCCACGAGAAGACATTATGCGGAATGCGACGACCCAACTGTATTCCATTCCAAAAAGAGGCCTTCCTGAAATGCTTCGAACATTGGCGGGACCGCTGAGAGAAGTGTGTGGAGTCCCAAGGACCGCTGGGAGAAGTCTGTGGAGTCACAAGGACCGCTGGGAGAAGTGTGTGGAGTCACAAGGACCGCTGGGAGAAGTGTGTGGAGTCACAAGGACCGCTGGGAGAAGTGTGTGGAGTCACAAGTAGTGTACTTTGAAGGGGATTAGGGTTTCAAACCTCCAGGTGAGCGCTTGAGCTCAGCGAACCATAGCTGACTGCTAGCGTCAGGGCTAGCGAACCAGAGCTGACAAGACCCTTCTACACCTCCACGCGGTGATCGTAGATAACAGGCTGCAGCAGGGCAGACTGGCTAAGGAGAAGGGATCGAAGAGGGAATGCTAACCCGGTACTAAAAAATGCTTGCTGAAGTCGGATGTGTTGGACCGCAAGGTGCAAATATCGCAGTCAAGCTGTAAACTACGACACAGCGCATTCCTTTCTCTGGACTACATTCTGCTACTTATGTCCTATCAGGGTTTGGTAGTGGGAGATTGAGAACGAACGAAGCCAAGCCAAACCTGCAGGTGAGTATAATCGTGTTTCTCCGGCCCAAAAAGTCGGATAATTTTTTAACACAACTCGTAAATGCGAACAAATTACATTGCTACCACAATGGCAGCCCACTGCACCGATGATACAGAAAGGTAATAGTCTTTACCCGGACGGTTTTTGGCACCACACACACACGTTGTCCATACTTGTGCAACGAATCTACTCTACTGGTTGAGCCGGAAACGACAATCGACCCGTTTAGCAGTTCCAGTTACGTGAAGAGAAACCAGCAAATCATCTTAATAACTGTGACTTTTTCAATCGGATAAGATACAGAAAAAAAGACGAATTTTGCTATCGGAAAAGAGGGAGACCCAAGGAAACACTCAGAAGAACAATCATCCGATAGGGCTCAACTATGGGCCTCAGCACCATACAAGATCTAAAAACAGTGGCGTCCCACCGTTCCAACTGGAGATAATTTGTTTCTACCTTATGCGACATATTTGGCGCGGAAGGAACATAGATAGACAGACGGACGGACCGACAGACAGACAAACCGACAGACAGACAAACCAACAGACAGACAAACCGATCGACAGACCCACCGGAAACGACCGGACAGACAGGCAGGCAGCGAGCCAACCAGCTAGCCAGACAGCCAGACAGACAGACAGGCAGGCAGGCAGATAGACAGACATACAGACAGACAGACAGGCAGGCAGGCAGCCAGCCAACCAGCTAGCCAGACAGACAGGGAGACAGGCAGGCGGGCAGATAGACAGACAGACAGGCAGCCAACCAGCTAGCCAGCCAGATAGACAGACAGACAGACAGACAGGCAGGCAGGCAGACAGGGAGACAGGCAGGCGGGCAGATAGACAGACAGACAGGCAGCCAGCCAGATAGACAGACAGACAGACAGACAGACAGACAGACAGACAGGCAGGCAGGCAGGCAGATAGACAGACAGGAAGGCAGACAGACAGACAGACAGGCAGGCGGGCGGGCGGGCGGGCGGGCGGGCGGGCGGGCGGGCAGGCGGGCAGGCGGGCGGGCGGGCGCTGGACGGGCGGGCGGGCGGGCGCTGGACGGACGGACGGACGGACGGACGGATGGATGGACGGACGGATGGATGGATGGATGGATGGATGGATGGATGGATGGATGGATGGATGGATGGATGGATGGATGGATGGATGGATGGATGGATGGATGGATGGATGGATAGATAGATAGATAGATAGATAGATAGATAGATAGATAGATATGCGCCCAGTGCCTCAAGATAAAGGTCTTCTTCTATAGACCAACCTGATTCTTATGTTCTGGATTCTGGAAAACGAACCCAAAAGTAAGTCCATTGAACATCCGTCAACTAAAAAAACATCTACATTAAGAGATCATGATTCCGTGAATTTGGAAGAGTTCGGACAGCCATATCAAATTACAGAGTGAATTGAATGATCCAGTCAGAGATATATATTTGGCAAAACAGTAAGGCTGATCTGATATCATCATATCTTCAATAAACGGGTATTATTATATTGTCAAGACACTCATATCACATCTTCAATAACCTCACATCACATCTTCAATAAACTGATATCACATCTTCAGTAAACTGATATCACATCTTCAATAAACTGATATCACATCTTCAGTAAACTGATATCACATCTTCAATAAACTCGCATCACATCTTCAATAAACTCGCATCACATCTTCAGTAAACTGATATCACATCTTCAGTAAACTGATATCACATCTTCAGTAAACTGATATCACATCTTCAATAAACTGATATCACATCTTCAGTAAACTGATATCACATCTTCAATAAACTCGCATCACATCTTCAGTAAACTGATATCACATCTTCAGTAAACTGATATCAAATCTTCAGTAAACTGATATCACATCTTCAGTAAACTGATATCACATCTTCAATAAACTGATATCACATCTTCAGTAAACTGATATCACATCTTCAGTAAACTGATATCACATCTTCAATAAACTGATATCACATCTTCAGTAAACTGATATCACATCTTCAGTAAACTGATATCACATCTTCAGTAAACTGATATCACATCTTCAGTAAACTGATATCACATCTTCAATAAACTGATATCACATCTTCAGTAAACTGATATCACATATTCAATAAACTCGCATCACATCTTCAGTAAACTGATATCAAATCTTCAACAATTTGATATCACCATAACATGTCTTGTTATACTCCATTAGGAGCATAGTGCCAGCATAACGGCTGCAAGAAGCCTAAAGAGATGCAAACACTTTACAACAACAAAAGTATAGTTGTCTTCTGCAGCACTTTGTATTGTCATCCCAACGTCTTCCAAATTTGCTTATTCGTTCTTATTTGTTCCTAGTCGTTCTCAGCAACTTGCGTAGTATAGTGCAGTGATTCTATTATTTTGTCCCACATAATGGAAACATGAACCTACTCCGGGAAAGTTAAAAAGTAACTGTCATATAAAAAATGAAACAAAACCTTTCCGCTCACTGTGGAGAAAATGTCTTTAAAAAATGGGTGCTTGTTCCAGTTCTCATCATATCTTTTTGTGTTATCAATTCTCTTGACAGAATACCTTTCTCTGGCTTGGACAAAAACAAAAAACTTTGCAAAGCAGAAATCGCCTTCGGGGTTTAGGTGTTAGAGACTTCATTGTACTTAGCCTTAGTTTGTGCGAGGTTGGCAGGGGACAATTTCCTTCCTCGTTGTCTTTCTTTCCTTAATCGTAAGTCAGGTACCCGTTTGCAATGAATTCCATATACAACTGGGTCGGCCGGTTGAAGCGCGGCTGTATCGAGAATTGAACCCCGTAACTTTATCTTGAAAAGCGATTGCGCTACCACTACACTAATCAAACGCTGGAGATTCAACTCTTCTCTCTTCTCTTACCTCCCCTCTGTTTCATTTGACTCTGTCCCACAGTCACACTCTTGCACATCTTTCACACGCGCCCTCGTGGTGAGGCCCTTCCATTGCACTTTGGTTGGGCTAGCTTCTAAGGGCGCACAAACCTAGCATAGGTACATACAGACGCACACATGCATCCAAGCACTGGTTTATGCGTCCTTATATCGCCCAAAGGACTAAGGTCTGGGGTGGAATGGGCGCGCCTCCGCCAGTAGAAACTAGTGAGGCAAACACTTAAGAAACAAACAAACAAATATGAAACGCTGGCGTGAGTGATTGATCGGAATGTAACTTAGTATATATGTCTGTTACTGGTGTAGTATTTGTTATTTATAGTTTTTAGACGTTAAGGAAGCCGGTCTCCATGCCAAACCCTCATATTTTGCCTGTTACGACATACCAGGCAAGTTACAGTTTTAGTATTTATTTGTTCCCTTTGGGGACCCGGTAACACAATATCAATATGAGTGACAAATAAAGGTCATGAGACGTCCTCCAGAGTTTTTGTGAATGACAAATATCAGAATATCGCCCCTGCCCCACAGAGATAATGTCGTAAGAGCCGACTAACTGTGTGACATGTCATAACACTGACCATGGTTAGGTGGCTTGCTAGTAGCAGCATAATTGGCGCCTACCAGGCTGCGGATCTACTTTTCTCTATTGTTTGAGTCTATTAAGATGGACTTGCACGTCGGTTAACCATCCTACACGGCACTTGTCCTAAGGCTTCGAAGTAATAAGCTGCTCAAGTCTGACCTTCTAAGGAGAAAATCTTCATCCCGGTTACACCCAACTCACGCCAGAGCTGGGGCCTGCACAGGAGCATCTGGCGTATGTAGAAGTACAGGTCAACTACGACTAATAAGGCAGTGACTTCGACATTGAGGTAGGTATCTGAGACCTGTTTGATGAGGGCCGTAATCGTCTCTCTCAATCCCTGTTTCAGAAGGTAAGGACTTGGTATGGCAAATGAATAGTGACACCGAAGCTTCAAACCTCAAACCTCCGAGCCCATGAGTGGGTGTACTGCCGGAGTCCCGCTGGGGTTTATATGAATGAAAGAGCTAACATCCTTGTATCAGTGATGATTTTGGTAACGGGCAAAGATGACATTTTGAAATTGATTAAGGACCGCATATTGGATGTAACAATGCAATCGATGAACAGGTGTTCCACGGATTGCAAAGTTTTGAAATCATGCGTGAGTCCAGCAGAGAGGGATACCTGAGAGGACGGAGCAGGAGTGTGTACAACCAACGAGCTACGGCAACCACCATTATCTACACTCTTCACTATTTATTGAGAAACGATGAATATCTATCAATTTGCATAGCGTGCAATGACGTCAATTCTTAATGATACAGAACAAATAAGATAAACTGTTTCAGACATTTAACCAACAAACAAACATTTGGTAATGAAAATCAATGAGCAAACACAAAGCTCAGGCTGTTTCTCCAACTTAATATCAGTGCTAACATATGTATGCGAAAGCTGAAAAACAACAAAGCCACTAGAAAATAAACTGAATGATTTTGAAAATAATGTCTCATAACATTATTAAACATTGGTTAGGAAAAATTCAAGACCAACAAGTTAATTAGAGAAAACACGAACCAGCAATATGTTTCTACGATAATAAAGAAAAATGGTGGACATAACATATGTCATGGGATTAGAATGAACAAGAGACTACCATTGCAGGCAGTTATGTGGGCACCAGCTGACGACAGAGAGAGAGAGAGAGAGAGAGAGAGAGCGAGGAAGATAAAAAAGGACTAGTCGCAGAACAATATTGAAATAACTCTAGTGTACAAGGTGTCGCATAGATCTACTGCTCGGGACATGCAGGCGTCTGGGGCAACGAAAGAGCTGATGCAGTCGCGAGACGAGCTGTGGTGAACGACGAGGTGATGACGAGAGACAGGGTTGAGTTGATAAAGACAGTTATGGATACTCTACAGAATGATCTCAATAAAAGAGACAAAAGATGGCGCCCTAACCGGCTGCGGGTCTACATTGCTCTTCTGTTTTAGTTCATTATGGATGCCGCTGGACTACGGATTTGACTGGGATTCATACTAGTTGACGACTTACACTTGTGGTCACGGAAACGTGTTGTTGTTTTCCATTTAGACTGGTTAATTCGTTGGTTTTTTTTGGTGTGATTTCTTCCGTCCTAATTTTGGTCTGGACATCAGCTGTTAAAATGACACTACCCTTTAAACCTGTGTCGTATTTCACGGTCTAGTTCAGACGGCTGAACTTCGCGACATTGGCGCCCTTCCCTTAGCTGCAAACGTCAGTTTTGGTGCGTGAAATTTAGACACTACTATAATGGACTGAACACAGCCAGGGAGAAATTCCCAACTCACTCAGAAGCTGAGTATGGGAAAGGCACGAAACACAACGTTAGATAGTATCCCCCTTCCGCTGCCTTGTGGGACACCTGTTTATAGGAAAGGCTTCGGGAGTAAACCCTGAGGAAAAATCTGCAACTTGTGCTTTCTCCAGTCGTCTCGATAAATATCTTGCAACTGGCCAAGGGTAGCTCAGGGCCAGAGAGTAAGGTTGATAAAATGCGCAGTTTCTTCCTCACTTTAATCCAAATCACCGCTCAAGTCACCCATTTCAGCGGACACAGCAAGAGAAAAGATTGTCCACACGGCTGAACAAAGAGAGTGGTCTTCAACACGTGATGGACGAACAGAACGATAAAGAGACAGAAGGTAAGAAAAATGCATATGAACAGACGATGCTAGATTTCATAGGGACAGGGGAAAAAGTATGTTCTGACTGGAAAGATCCGAAGAAAACGAAATCAACACCTGACTGTGACTGGCTGGCTGCTTGAACGGAGAACGGAGCACCTATGGGGATGCCCACTAGGTGATGATGTTGGTTCCTAGAATCAATAATCAATAATCAATAATCTAGTTGCAGAACAATCAGCAAAGAGGTCTCAACTATGGGTTTATACAACATTCAAGAACTTAGAAAAGCAGCGTCACACCGTTCAAACAGGAGGGCACTTGTTTCTGATGTATGCGCCGTGTTTCGTTTTCAAAGAACATAGACAGAAGTGTGCCGTGTTGTGTGTTCAAAGAACATAGACAGACAGAAGTGTGCCGTGTTGTGTGTTCAAAGAACATATACAGACAATATTGTGCCGTGTTTTGTGTTCAAAGAACATAGACAGACAAAATTGTGCCGTGTTGTGTGTTCAAAGAACATAGACAGACAATATTGTGCCGTTTTGTGTGTTCAAAGAACATAGACAGACAAAATTGTGTAGTGTTTTGTGTTCAAAGAACATAGACAGACAAAATTGTGTAGTGTTTTGTGTTCAAAGAAAATAGACATACATAATTGTGTAGTGTTTTGTGTTCAAAGAAAATAGACAGACATAATTCGGGCCTTACCTTCTTCTATATCGTTCCTTGCTGCAGCCTCCAGTAGGGTGATATTACCCGTAAACTGGACCCTCCCTGGTCCAGAACGTTTGGGCTTTTTCGTCGTCGTCTGTTGAACAACCTTCTTTTTGGGCTTTTTGACGTTGTCCTTATCAAGTTGCTTTTCGTACTGCGTCCACTTCTTCAACTGCTGTGACCTTCGCTTTTTGGCCATTTTCAGACGGTCTTGAGCGGACATCCGTTCGAGAGACACCATCTCCTGGACTAATTCAGCGTGCTCCATCATAAGCTCTTCTAGTGCACGTACACTGAGTTCTATATTAGCTCCTCTTAAATCAGTACTTGTACGAAAATATCAGTTTCAAACACCGCGTAGTCTTTGATCACATTTCCTTAACCATGATAAAGTATCTTCTAGCGTATAGTAACGCTACCCCCTTTTGTGATAATCACTAGATCCGTGAATCTTTACAGCACTTGTGAATACCAAGATGACTCAATGAATATCGACTGAATGATACGTATAATCCTGTACATTAATCCAAGGAATCTTTCACTTACGTACGTAAATCAAACATTTCAAACATCATATTTCCAATCTCTTTCAAATAACACAAGGTGTTATATTAATCAGAATTACTCAATAGTCAACAAATAATACATAAATCCAGACGCTAGTTAGATTACATTAGATAGATCAATTAATATAAAATAGATTACATATATTTATCTTTCACATAAGTCTAAATAATTCGTCAATCATGATCACAAGTCTGTGTGTCAAATATCACATTTGCAACCGCTTACAAATAACAGTGTGTTCTACTAATTAGAACGTGCTAGCACACACATTTCTATACTAACACAGATTCCCATTCACATGTGTTTAGTATACACATCAACACATACAGAATAACTCCCTTGATGACGTAACCATTGTTCTCTTCCGTCCATCTCTTTTGTCCGATACCATGATGTTCCACTGTTCTCAGTCCATCTCAATAACAATACTGAAAAAGTAAAAGAGTGAACAATATCAAAAGAAAACGTAATCGTAAATGATAGCGTATGGTAATGAGAGTAATTCATTTACTAATTGATGATATGAATTTCCCCAGATCCTGTAACAACAACATGGGTTTAGCTTTATGTCAAAGTGAGGTGCGAAAATTCCCCACTCTGAGTGAGCGGCTTATTTAACTTCCTAGTTTGTTCATGAAAAAGCCGTCGATGTGAACAAAACATTTTCGTCTAATTGAAAAAAATACGAAATTTTGTTTAATATGAACATAAGAAAATCCCAGATAGGTATATTCTCTGCTAATAAGTTGTCCATCGCTAGCATTGATGTCGGCATCGTGGGACAGATTTGTCTTGATGTAACTTGCGCTGTAGTTGGATTATATTGAGTAAGACACTGCATTGGACATCTACCTCACTCTCTTGTCCTGAGCTACACTAAACTAGTCGCAAGACGTTAGATACATAGATACGATTGGAGGTTATTCAGTATGCAGGCACTCTAGTCCCACCTCCCTTGAGATCAGGAGTCGCATGAAACCTGCGGAACACAATCCACTGCCGTTTATGTTTATCGCTTTGAGAGGGGAGTGCATTAACTCATAATTAAAGCTACCCCATGCTCATAAAAAAGCATATGAATATCATGAGAAATGAGAAATGCAAGCTGCATGAAATGCGGAAAGTATGTTGCTGCCCTTTCAAAGGTCGCCCGTCCATCGTAGACGATGATGGCATAATTAATTTTGCTAGCGCTATTTTTAGTAACGATTAACTGCGCTACTTTTTATCCTCACTCTCTCGTTTCGAGCCGCCCGACCCCAGTGGCAAGTTAAGGACAAGACGACTCCATAGTCGAATACGAGATGCAGGGGACTCCGCATCAAGCACCCGTGAAAAATACGGTGGAGTCCGGAGTCGAACCCACACCACCTAATCCCGAGGCAGACGACTAAAACACTTCGCCACGGAATCCCTGGCTGCCCTTAGAGACGTCATTACACGTGATGCTACCGACGGCCGTGTCAGTGAATGATTAAGAACTAAGTTAGACAAGATAATAATAATAAGTCTCTTGTTTCCTCTTCGCTATATATGACGGATAATACTACAAGATCAGCCCTCTTACAGTAAGAATGTATCAAACTAACCAAGTGCGCTAATGCAGTAATTCGTTTTCCATGATGAAGTTGCTGATCCAATGTAAAGATCCCGTTTACACGCCGAGCAACATGTTGGGAATATGGTGTTAAACATTTATTTCCCGGACCATCGTCACACTAGGGGTGATGTGGTCAGCATTACGCCGGCGGCCTTTATTTCCATAACCTGTTCTGATGGACTGTTTTGGACGCTGGGTCGACTCCGGGGCTGTTTACGATCGAAAAAAATATCTCGCACAAATTTGAGATTTAACTTAGATCATTCGACTGAGCCTTCAGTGCGCTAACCACTGTGCTACCGTGGCTCCCAATTTCAAGTGCAATAATAAATGTCAATACAGAATAATATACACATTTAAATATACCATATTTCTCAAAGTGCGTGTGAATATGTGCGCTTGCACGCACATGTAGATATATATATATACACAAACTTATACATATATATATAAATATATATATATATATATATATATATATATATATATATATATATATATATATATATATACGAGGCGGGTTCAAATGAAAACGGATCAAACTGCAATAAGTAAACATGCGTATGATGCGCATGATGACGTCACGTCTGGTGTATACAGCACATACCAACAGTCAAGTTTGCAAAATGTCATTATCCTCCGACTCATAGTTTCCTCGGCAGACTGTTGAAAACATGTTGGGTGTGATACGGAATCCGTCCATAGTTGATCAGCGAACGGTGATTCGGTTTCTAACAGCTTAAGGATGTCGACCAGTTGATATTTAACGCAGAATGCAGGCAGTGTATGGTGACAAAATTGTGTCGAAGACAACAGTGAAGAACTGGACAACGATGTTTAAAGAAGGACGTGAGTTAACACAACAATATACGCCTAACCTGGTTTCGGACGTGAGTTAACACAACAATATACGCCTAACCTGGTTTCGGACGTGAGTTAACACAACAATATACGCCTAACCTGGTTTCGGACGTGAGTTAACACAACAATATACGCCTAACCTGGTTTCGGAAGATATTTCGTTAACTCACGTCCTTCTTTAAACATCATTGTCCAGATATAAATATCTGAAGACGTCATAACTTGCAAACTGAACTGCATATCGAGCAGACATTTTCACTGAATATTCTATGACCGATTTCTAGATCAGCGAAACTGTTTCTAATTCGCTATGTCGTTCCCCACAGGAGTTGTGGGCATATAAAGAATCTAGTTTTACGGCAAATATTGACACAACGAAACTTATTCAGCCGGTTCAACGATTTGAACCAAGAAATGAGGAGATGGACGGGACTAGGCGAAAAGATGGATGCGGTAAGGTTTAGGGACGGAAGAGATGGACTGAGAAATGGGTGGGTTGATAGACAAGAGTATAATATGGATGAGTTTAAGGGTGGTAAATGATGAGCGGGGGAACAAATTGGTTGACTTGCCTAACTATCACGGGAAACGCCGGGTAATACAGCTATTTATCTCATACATTATTTTAACTATAGTAGGTGCACTAGGCCACCGTTACAGATGACCTCCTTACAGAAAGAAAGTATCAATGCACTTATGCGTTTTCTTACAGGTGTGGATGTAACAATTGGTTGTGCATAGTGAGTTTGCTTCCCACATACATATCACTCTAGTCGTCTTTCCCTATTTGAGTAGAAGGTTGCAGTGGTCCTTTTCTTTCTTCCATTATAAGACGAGGGAGAAAATACTGCTTAAGTTTCTTACAATTTGCCCGAGCCAAGTCACTAAAATGTTGATGACGCATCTAATATGTAAGGTAGGTAGGCAATCAGCTTAGACAAGGTCAGGGATCAAGATGCCGAGCAGCGCATGAGCTGCAGTGGTCAGCGACTGATAGCTGACTGCTGGCGTCAGGGCCAGCGAACCATAGCTGCAAAGACCCTTCTACACCTCCACGCAGTGATCCTGGATAACAGGCTGCAGCAGGGCAGACTGGCTAATGAGAAGGGATCGAAGAGGGAATGCTAACCCAGTACTCAAGAAATGCTTGCTGAAGTCGGATGTGTTGGACCGAAAAGTGCAAATATCGCAGTCAAGCTGTAAACTACGACACAGCGCATTCCGTTCTATGGATTACATTCTGCTACTTAAGCCCTTTTAGGGTTTGGTAGTGGGAGATTGAGAACGAACGAAGCCAAGACAAGACAAGGTCCCTTCAATGACAGTAATAAGTGGCAGAGTCCCAAGCTACATACTATGATGATGTTTTTTGTCTTCAGATTTGACCTAACCAGGTACCCGTAGACAGCCGCGAAAGCGGGATTAAGATGGGGAATTCCGTTTGCCATTTTTAATGTCAATGACCTGCTTTAAGAGCTGGTGAGCGGGGATGTCCCAGGTAAGGCGGACCACAGTGTAACAGCTGTTGTCGATAACGAGTGGAGGGTCGATACTGTGATCTCCATAATGGTGAGCTAGCTGAGGAGTCTCGTATTGCACTACAGCCACATGTATCCCTGTCCAAAGTCTCAAGCAAGCGTTGGGATATCAGAAGAGCCACTGAAAACTGCTACTAAAGAAACATTGTCAAGAGTTAACTCAGCTCGAGTAGCTTCGAGCAGCAGAAGCAACAAACAAACAAACAAACAAACAAACAAACAACAACAATCATTCTCACACATTAGCGGTCCATCTTCTTCTTTTTCCTGCTCTTCTTCTGCAATCATTTCTCGTTTAGACGGGGACTCTCCAATAAAGTATGTAGACTCTTTGCAGGGTCTCAATAAAGCCGTACGGTTTCTCCTCGAGTGAGCGTGGGCGTGGGCCACATCCGTCTCAGATCTGTATATTGAGGCAGTCCTGAAGTACATGTGTCCCTGTCATGTTTGCCAGGCATCTAGGATGGTGGTACCTATCTTAAATGTGATGTGCAGGTGGTTTCTCATTCTGTTGGGCTAGTTCGGAGACGAAGTATGATAACCTGTTCTGGGGAAACGGGGCGCTAGTCCAGTCAGGCACGAAATACTGACCAGGACGTCGCGTCAGGGTCAAGACACTGACCGTGGGGGCGGCCTGGGCTCGTGGATAAGTGACACGGCTTACAATCCGAAGGTACTGGGTTCGATCCCCATCACAGCACCAGCCATTACCCAGGGGAAGCAAGCCTTAGAAAATGCAGGAGGAAGCAGACCTTTACATAAAATGCATGCTGAAGTCGGATGCACTGGGCCGACAGGCGCAACAAAATAACCACAGTCAATACAACGCACACCGCCTTGGGGAATAGAGTAATAAGGCAAACGCAACAACAACAAAAACCCCAAAAAATTACACGGACCAAAACCACAATCTCTCTTCCATGTAGCGTTCCCTGGAAACAGGCTATTTACAAGGCAGCCTTGCTGACGAGATGTGGATCAATGTGATCCCCGTAGTAGTGAGCGCAACGCAGATGAAGCCAAGCATAGCACAACCGCCTGAAGGCTCACCTTCATCAGCACGCTCGGGATGTGAGGAAACTACTACAACCCGCCACTTAACGTCCTTTTCAGGGCGCACAAAAGAGTAACCTACTCATTATGGGCATTAAACAACAACATAACATGGTCTTTTCTTGGCAATTGGTCGTATCCTTCATCTGCGTGGTGTTCTTCTTACCTTGTATTGTCCTTTTATTATGGCTTTCGCTTTCTTCCTAGTTAACCAAATATTTTTTCTTCCATCAGTTTGGCTTCCACTTTGGCTAGAATGACGTTCTCCTCGTTTCCCTTGATGCTGCAGTATGTTGCTATCCCGTGAATCACTGCTTTCTGGTGTGACGATTCACCACAACACATATCAGATCACGGCAAAAACCAGCAGATAGTTCGCTCAAATCTTGCAGTATGCTTACGTCGTTTCTTTTCTAGTATTATAGTGCTGGCTGTTGATAACAATGTTATGAAAGTGTATCGTAATCAGGCTCCAGAGTTCACCAACAACAGATGTCTCCGTCTTGTGCGACGACCGGAAGTGTGAACTAATACAGACCATGCTAAATAGGTCGCCAACAGGAGCGTCATTTTATATATTTCGGTTTTTCTTTGGTGACTTGGTGTATTTGCATCTTTGGGTTTATTTTTAATTTTTAATTTTATTTTTACTTATTAGCGTTTTTGGATGACATCTTAAATATCAGACATTTTTATCAGAGGATCCGTCAAAATCTGACAGATTAATAAGTCACGCTAGTAAAGACTACAACAATTCAGCTATGGGGAATTTGGTTAAAATAGGAGAAATAGAGGTTCACGCAAACGGACGTCAAGGTAAATTAAAGCTTATAATAATAAGTAGACCAAATAACGCATGGCAAAAACAACAGGAAATGATTAATACATGCAACTGAATTCTTATGGGCGAAATTGAAAACGTCGCCCTGAAATAAGAAACGGTGGTTAGTACGTTTTACAAACCCTCTGCTCATAAGAAAACGGACAAATACTTAAATTAACATCGAATGCACTCGATACCAGTGTTGAAGGTTATGACTATTCGACTCATATTAGTCACACACACACACACACATATACGTTAACAAAACTTATATCGGCGAAGAATATCTTATTTTAAGAATGTGACTTGATCAATTGTCTAATACTATAAATCTCAAAGTCTGGATATCTGAAAACGCGATAACCGGCGAACGGTGAGAAATATCCAGCTGATATTTTACTGTAAATTCTATTGCCTATTGGCGAGGAGGACTAGCATCTGGTCAGACAAAATATATTGATCAGACATGTTAGTTAGGGTCCGGCAAAACATACTGGCAAAGACCCTCACCTCGGCTTCCTAGTAGCGCTCCCTGGAAACGGGCTGTATTCATGGCAGCCTGGCTAACGAGATGAGGTATCGAAGTAGATCCCCGTAGAAGTGAGTGACACGCAGATAAAGCAAAGCATAGCTCAACTGCCTGGAGAACCCCGGTATACCTTCATCAGCAGGCTCAGGATGTGAGGAAAGCTACTGCAACCAGCCACTTAACGTCCTTTTAAGGGCGCACAAAAGACTAACCAATGGAAGAAGGAAGCTTATTTCTGTTTGCGAAATTTGACAGAAAAATTTCTAGAAATTCATTTTGACATTTATATTTGCTTTATAAATACCAGAAGGCTTTTGACCGAGTCCAACATTAAAAATTAATTACATGTCTCCAAGAAATAGGTTTACATGGTAAAGACCGCTCAGTAATTTGTACTGGGAACATACTATTACAGTATAATCAGGAAAGTTATGCTCTCCCAGTCTGGATGTAAAAAGAGGAATGAGACAGGGATGTGTATTATCCCCCTTGTCTTTTTAATATTTACACAAAACAAATATTCAAACAGATGGAGGGGATGTCAGAGCTTGTCATTGGAGGAGTGACAATGAACAATCTAAGGTATGCGGATGATACAGTTTTGATGACAAAAAGTGAGGAAGAATTCAAGGAGCTTGTGACAACAATATACACAATAAGTCAAGAGTTTGGATTAGACATATACACGAAGAAAACAAAAAACAATGATAATTGGGAAAAGTGACAAGAAATGCAGATAATAATAAAAGATCAACTACTTGAATAAGTACAGAGTTTCTCCTTTCTAGGTCATATAATAACGGAAGAAGGTAGCTGTGAAAAATAAATCAGAAAGAGAATAGGTATGGCCAAGATGGTATTCTACAACATGCGACACATACTGACATCCAAACAGATAAATCAGAATTTGAAAATGAGAATTGTCAGGTGTTATTTATACTCGCAACTACATTATGGCACAGAAACATGGACAATGAATAACAAGTTGGAAAAGAGCATTGAAGCCTTCGAAATGTGGGTATACAGAAGATACGCTTTAAGTGGGTGGATAACATCAGGAGATGGACTGGAAAAAGCCCTCAGATTGTACAATTATACGGCAAGAGAAAGAGTACACATTACAGTCGACCTTCGATGCATAGATGGCACCTGAACTGAACTGAATTCATTGTGGGCATTCGTAAACAACTATTGCCTGTTTGTAGATCAGTGCAGCGTATTCACGTTCCTATGTCTTTCCTTTTACGAGTTACGGACATATGATCATTTTTCTATATTCCATATATCTAATATGATATAATTAAGAGACACGATAAATAATTTAATTCCAAAGAAAAAAAAGCTACCGCCTCAAAAACTTGGGACTTGAATATTTATGTAGCTGATAGTGGTCGGTGGAGAGATTTGGTGAAAAGAGATGAGTAGTCTGAGAATGGATGAAATGGGTCTTGAGATGGGTGGAGTCAGTGGCGTGTTAGAGTGGAGGCTGGGAGTATAATGGGGATATAGTGGATAGGTAGTGTTTATACAAATAACTATTTTCATAATTAACCCGAACAACGGCGGGGAAAATACTAATTTGGCTACAAACCTGGAATGTGGAATGTGGCAAACTATGGATTAATACAACAGACCGTAATCTGCTCTGGCGCTTTCATTCTGATTCAAGTAATTAACGTGCTGAGATTTACACTTATCCACAGATTACCACACCTTCGCTCAAACAACGGAAACAATATGTACGAGCAATTTCTTATTTGTTATTTCTTTAAACTCTTATTCTTCCTGGTTCGCTATCAGATATCAACGTCAATGGGTCCAAGAAAGACGAAGCTGTGCCTGTCTTCCTTAGGCGGGCTAGTTTAACTTGCACAATGTTCTATGCACGGAGGCTCAGTGTACCCGTCACCAAAAGGCAAGCAAAAGCCGCCGTCCATCTTAGACGATGATGGCATAATTTATTTTGCTAGCGATATTTTTAGTAAGGATTAACTGCGCTACTTTTTATCCTCACTCTCTCGTCTCGTACCGCTCGATCCCAGTGGCAAGTCAAGGCCAAGACGACTCTGGGGCAACTACGAGATGTAGGGCACCTTCAAGCACCTGTGAAAAAGACGGCGGAGTCCAGAGTCGAACCCACACCACCTGATCACGAGGCCGACGGCTTGATCACGAGGCCGACGGCTTAACCACTACGCCACGGAATCCCCGTCACCAGAACACATTTAATTTGGGCTGCTTCCCTAGAATGTGACTGTACCCAACCTACCTGCACGGCGGCATTTGTTTATTGTCAATGATGTATTTTCTAGGAAAATTGTCTATTGAGTCCTTCCTACTTCTTGTAAACATAGATGCATGGTGTCCTTGTCTTCCTCTTCTGGTCCTCGAGTTGTTTTTCGCGACCACTCACGCTGTTGAAATTACGCTTCAACAAGTTAACTCGTTTCGATTGTAGCGGGTAGCATTGACTCTTCTCACAGCCCGAGGCGTAGTTAAGAAGGTGGAACGTGGCCCTCATGTCTGTAGTGCAAATAGGTTTCTCAGAAAGCTCACAACTTTAAGGATTACATTGTCGATCAATATCTCACTGACCAGACTGATGTGACACTGTCCGTTTCCATGAGCACGAACGAGGACGTGAGATAGGGGCCTGGTCAATATGTTTCACTTGAGTCTGACAACTCTTCGCTCCCTCTGCTCCGCGTTGAAATGACTTGTTCATTCTTGTATTCTCGAATGGGATCAAGATGCTGAGCAGTGCATGAGCTACAGTGGTCAGCGACCCATAGCTGACTGCTAGCATCAGGGCCAGCGAACCAGAGCTGCAAAGACCCGTCTACACCTCCACACGGTGATCCTGGATAACCTGCTGCAACAGAGCAGACTAGCTACAGAGAATGGATCGAAGAGGAAAGGCTAACCCGGTACTCAAAAATGTCTGCTGAAGTCGGATGTGTCAGACCTAACAGTGCAAATAAGGCAGTCAAACTGTAAACTACGACACAACACATTCCGTTCTCTGGACAACATCCTGCTACTTGCAAAGCCCTTTTCAGGGCTTGGTAGCAGGAGATTGAGAACGACCGCAGAAGAAGTATTCCCGAATAATAATTGACCTTTCAAATGACAAGCGCAAGCACGCTTTGTGTCTGGCTGTCGTTATCTTTTAACTTTCATCATGAAATGACCCTTTGTCCTATTGCTGGTTCATATCAAACGCTAAACGAAAATATATTTTATAGTGGCTAGCCATAGCCATACAGATGCCTCATATATGGGAGATTGTTCCTAGTAGGAATGCATTTAATATCGATTGGTATTAGATTAGACTAAATTGAACATTCAATGAACGATTCGTGTTCGGAAAAATAGTACGCTGCGATCGAACACACATGTGAACGGGACCCGTGTGAACATTTTTGACCTATAAGTTTTATAACTTCCAGTTTTCATCAAATACATCAGTGCAAATGCTTGTTTGTTAATGTTATTACCCGCTATTCAAACCATCTTATTATATCTGCAGAAGTACATTAGTGATGATGGCATAAACAAGGAAAACGTCACTAAAATTATGTCAGATTAGAAACACGGATCTTCTGGTCTGTTTGATCACGAAAGTTGCACTGTTCCTGCGGGATTGCACCCACGTTTTAAAGATAACTTCTTAAATTCAATACACAACATTAAAGACAGGGCGGAAATATTAGCGGATGATTACTTTATAATGATAGGAAGTGCTGGTAGACGTATTGATCACACATTAGTATGTCTCAAGTTCACTCACCTTTCATATTTGTATCCGCTGAATACTTAGACAAGTAAATATTTAAGAAAAACGACGTTTTTTTCGGCAAAAAGTAAGAAGCATGTCCTTTGCAGAACGTCGCTTCTTACAACCGCCAACCTGTTTGACTTTTACACTTTTCTTGGCAACTTACGGTAGGTTGCCATTACTTTCCGTACATGGAGGAGCGAAAAAAAAATTGATGTCTGTCAAATTGAGCGTGATTCGAACCGACTGCGTTGGGATTGTGAAACGGACGCTTCACCCCTAGGCCACGCAGCCTTCCGTTTTTTTCGGTACACGCTTTTATTTATACTATCACATTGTGGTCTGACTTGTGACTGAAATTTAAAATATGCATTGCGGTTTGCATATCTCTGCCTCTAATCATTCCCGCGTGGTTTCTTTTAACTGGTTCTTTGTGTCTTTGCGTGATAGAGGATATGGCTGCATTTTGCCTCCATGTTGGTCGCCGTTTCTGGCTCACGCCTGTAATTTGGTATTAAAGGAGCAAACCTTTAACTATTTAGGTCATTCAGTTGAAAATAGGTTGCCTCAATTACAATAGGGGATTAAGATGCTGAGCAGCGCATGAGCTACAGCGGTCAGCGACCCATAGCTGACTGCTAGCGTCAGGGAAAGCGAACTAGATCTGCCAAGACCCTTCTACGCCTCCACGCGGTGATCCTGGATAACAGGCTGCAGCAGGACAGACTGGCTAAGGAGAAGGGATCGAAGAGGGAATGCTAACCCTGTACTCAAAAATAGCTTGCTGAAGTCGGATGTGTTGGACCGAAAAATACAAATATCGCAGTCAAACTGTTAGCTACGACACAAGGCATTCCGCTCTCTGGGCTACATTCTGCTACTTACGCACTTTCAGAGTTTGGTAGCGGGAGATTGAGAACGAACGAAGCCAAGCCAAGCCAAGCCAATTTCAATAAAAGTAAATATGAAACAAAAAACTAAGACTTTCTGTAAAAGTTGTAACAGGTCGCAAAAGTAGAGGCTGTGTGCACAATGTCAGCACTCTAGGTTATGCTGAAGATAATAAAAAAATGAGAAATAGAAGTCCACGCAAACGGACACCATGTCAAGTTAAATAAAAGCTTGCAACAACACTATTCATATTTGGCAGGGGATCAAGATGCTGAGCAGCGCATGAGCTGCAGTGAGCAGCGACTCAAAACTGAATGGCAGCGTCAGGGCCAGCGATTCAGAGCTACCGAGACCTTTCTGCACTTTCACACGCTGATCCTGGATAATCGGCTGCTATTGGGCAGACTGGCAAAGGAGAGTGGATCGAAAAGGGAAGGCAAACACGGTACCTAAAAATGCCTGCTGAAGTCGGATGTGTTGGACCTAAAGGTACAAAGATCGCAGTCAAGCTGTAAACTACGGCACATCGCATTCCGTTCTACGGATTATATCCGTATACTTGCAAAGCCTTTTTCAGGGCTTCGTGGCAGGAGTTTGAAAACGAACAATGAAGAAGAAAATATTCGGCAGAATAGTTTTTTTTTTTTAAATAACATATTCGGTTTATCTCAAGTTTCTAGACTGTTTACTCAGTCTCTGTATCCTTGAGAAACGCAAGCTAAATTAGCTGGTCTCAGGTAACATATTCGTATAAATTATATGTCTAGCTCACGGTATATTAAAGTAAGCGGGGTTTTGTAAATAATACAATCAATTAATAATAATGTAATTTTTTTTAAATTTTGAATTGATCTTAGGTAATTATAAATTTAAAATTATAATTTAAAATTGTACATAAAAGTTGTTTTAGCAGTGTTCAATGGTAAAGCTAAAAAAATTGTTTGTCAGAAAAATATGAATTGAAAAAGTATAATATTAATAGCACATTGATGTAATGTAAACTTTTCTATAAATTTCGGCTTGAAATGAGAATATAAGTTGAAAGTATTAATGCTTATCATCATAACTACCATCAACAGTAATATTGACTTTATTGTCCAATGATATTAGTAATGATTCAGTAGTAATGTCACTCCACAATTATTTGTTTAAATATTTATACAAATGCAGCTGACAATTGTTTTCCTTGGAGTAGTTTGGCCCGCCTCACTGTACATGTAGTGCAGGTCGGCTTTACATGTTGAGGTTGCAAATTATGTGTTATCATTATATGCAACATGCATGATATTTCGTCTTAAATAAAGGTACACTGGAACCCAGCCGAGAGAGGTAAATGGCAGCAGAGGTGTTATATTCTCTAATTATAAAGTAACATAAATATTTGTGCCATAGTAGTTACACTACTGTTGAGGGGATGAAGTTGTTAGATACTTCAGTATACTAAGCCATAGTTTGTATGAGGTACGGTAGTTAGTCCCTTTCATCGCTGCCTTTGACTCTAATTATTGTCTTAAATTCTACTACAGCCAAACAGCAGTCAAACATCTATTTTTAATTATAACACGACATCTAAGGACACAATTTCCTACTAATGTTCCTATAATTATATATATTATATAAGAATAAATAGGAGAAGTGTATCGCCTTGCAGAATGAATACAGAAGAAATGACTAAACTTCACACTCATTTTCAGAAAGTGTATTGACACCTTCATTCTAAAGTGCAAACGTTTTCAACCATCCCTAGATATATATATACACACACACATACACACATGTACATATATAACACAACCGCATGGAGGACCCCCAGTCCACCTTCATCAGCAGGTACGGGTTGTGATAAAAGCTCAGCACTCTAATGGTCTCGATACCCAACAATTGCCTTTTCTTTTACCAGTAATCAATAATGTACAGAAACAGGGCATTGACACTTATCGAAATAATCAAAACAACCAGGACTAAGGTCTCGGAGTCAGTAGTCACGGCTCGACATGAAATGTGGGCGTACGTGTATTTGTTTTATTGCCAGCCACAACTTGAGTGGGCACTTCTCTTGTAAGCACGAAAGCCCTGTCCCAGGTTTCTGAATAGGTATTTGCTGCATATGCTGCACGTTTCCTAAAGGACCGTATCGTGCTCTCGATTACATACACACACATTCAACGACTAAAGACGATATCAAAATGAGGAGAAGACTTTTAACGCAGTTTAACTGACTGCGTAGAGCTGATATATTGTCTCCAAATCGTTCCTAGAATGACGAAGAGAATATATATTGACTCTTATGATGACGTAGAGCTGATATATTGGCTTCCAAACTATCTTATAATGATGTAGGGCTGATATTTTGGCTTCCAAACTTTCATTCAATGTCGTAGAGCTGATATATTGGCTCCCAAACTATCTTATAATGAGGTAGAGCTGATACATTGCCCCCCAAACTTTCTTATAATGCCGTTGAGCTGACATATTTGCTTCCAAACTTTCTTAAAATGCAGTAGAGCAAATATATTTCCTCAAAAACTTTCTTATAATGCCGTAGGGCTCATATTTTGGCTCCCAAGCGTTCATTCAATACCGCAGAACCGATATATTTGCATCCAAACTATCTTATAATGACGTAGAGCCGATATATTGGCTCCAAAACGTTAATTCAATGCAGAAGAGCTCTCAAAGTTGCGTACATGCTTCGCAACACTCCATCATGCACTATTGTGTTGAAATACAGCCCTTGAAGCATACAATACCATATGTATGATGAAGGAACAAAAGAGCGAAAAACACATTTCATGATTATCAGAAATTGAAGATGTTACTCAAATATCTTTTTAGTTTGATCTCAAACTCCCACAACCAAGCTCTGAAAAAGGCTTTGCAAGTAACATGTTGTTGCCCGGAGGGTGGAATGCGTTGTATCGTTTACAGCTTGACTGCAGTATTTACATCTTTCGGTCCGACACATCCGACTTCAGCATGACATTTTTGGGTACCGAGTTAGCCTTCCCTCTTCGATCTCTTCTCCTTAGCCAGTCTGTCCTGCTGCGGCCTGTTATCCCGGATCACCACGTAGAGGCGGAAAAACCCTTGACAGCCCTGGGTTGCTGGCCCTGACGCTAGCAGTCAGCTCAAGGTCACAACAGTTACATTTCATGCACTGCTCACCTTCTTGATCCTTTACCAAGTTATCCTTGAGAACTGTATAATTAAACATGTGGCTGGCACATAACCTATTTCCAAAGCAGAGCTACGAATTAGAACAGCTTCTTCTTCTTCTTCTTCTTCTTCTTCTTCTTCTTCTTCTTTTTCATCGAACAATTGATGCCATGCTTCTAGCCTGATGAGGTTCGGGGAGGAGACTGTGTGTTTTAGGTCTTCGCCGGTCCCCCACAGCTTTTCGAGAATGGTCGCTTCCACAAGCCAGACTGCCTCTCCTTTGTCTGCATAGATAGGGTAGTCCTGCAGAATATGTGCTGGTGTTTGCTTGGCTGCTACACAATCGCATGTAGCAGTGTCTCTGAGACCCATTCTGTGGAGGTGAGCCTTGAGTCTATAATGTCCCGATCTGAGTCTGATAATCTTTGTCTGTCCGTCTCTGCCAAGTTTGTCTATGCTGTCATTTTCTGGCTTGTATGCTTTATGTTCGCTCTATTCTGTCCTCGTTAGATCGTTTGATGAGTGTCTTGGTTTCTTTATATTTCTGTGGATGGGAAGTCTGCGTGCCTCCACTTCCGGATTTCGCGATCTCATCTTCTTTCTCGTTTCCATGGATCCCACAGTGCGCTGGAATCTACTGTAGGACTAAATCTGTTTTTTGAGACAGTAATCCTATGTTGTATTTCATTGCATGTGAGATCTATCTTGTTTGGGGCTTGATATGGCTTGAAGAACACTTCTGTTGTTATGTTTTGGCTTATAAGAAACTGAGTTTCTGCATGAACAGCTATTGCTTCAGGTCTCTCATGCTGGTATTGAGTGATTTTCTATGTCGCCATTGGAGTGTGCGATGTAGATTCCACTGCCCCCCCCCCCCCCTTTATCGCTCACCGAGGCAAATCTATCAATTCATCCTTGAAAGGCAAAGGCCGCCGTCCATCGTAGACGATGATGTCATAATTAATTTTGCTAGCGCTAATTTTAGTAAGGATTAACTGCGCTACTTTTTATCTTCACTTGCTCGTCTCGTGCCGTCCGACCCCAGTAGCAAAGTCAAGGACAAGACGACTAGAGGGCGACTACGAGACGCAAGGGACTCCGCATCAAGTACCTGTGAAAAAGACGGCGGAGTTCGGAGTCGAACCCACACCATCTGATCACGAGGCCGACGGCTTAACCACTACGCAACGGAATCCCATATCCTTGAAAACTGTATAATTAAACATGGGGCTGGTATATAACCTGTTTCCAAAGCAGATATACTGATTATAACAGCAACACGCAACAACGATTCTCGTCTCAAAGAGATTAATGTGGAAAAATAAGAACTCGCTTAAAACCAAGTCACGGAGCAGCGCATGAGCTGCTGCGGTCAGCGACCCATAGCTGACTGCTAGCGTCAGGGCCAGCGAACCAGAGCTCCCAAGACCCTTCTACACCTCCACGCGGTGGTCCTGGATAACAGGCTGCAGCAGGGCAGACTGGCTAAGAAGAAGGGATCGAA